>QLNU02014802.1:61841461-61870560 GCA_006491805.2 Dysdera silvatica
CCGATGTTATGGCGTGATTAGATGGTGAAACGTTCGAAAGAAAATAAATATTTCTGCATTCGGTGGGACCTGAACCCACGACCTTCCACTTGCCGGGCGGAGGCTCTACCCACTTAGCCCGGCAAGTGGAAGGTCGTGGGTTCAGGTCCCACCGAAGGCAGAAATATTTATTTTCTTTCGAACGTTTCACCATCTAATCACGCCATACCATCGGCGTTGGTATCACTACGCCAATAAACGTTGATTGATTGACATTGTTGTTTGAAACGTTAGTTTGTTTTTAACGTTAAAAAATTTTTATTTTTAATGTTTACAAGGTTAATTTATTTTCAGTTTAGAAAAACACCATTTCGCAAATTATTACTAATCAGTAAAAATCAGTTGTGTATAAATGGATGTGCATATAGGAGAGAAATATATAGTCAAATAAATAAATTATAATTATTGTTATATCGTAAAAAGAGCTTTTCAGTTCATAATGATTCTGACCTGATCTTCGTAAGGAGACCGGATATTAGACCATTGAAATTTAGAAATAACCAGGCCAAGTGTAAAGCAATTGGAAAATTTAGTTAAGAGCTTCTCCTGATAAGTTTACCAATAGCCGATCCGGTGTAAGTATCCGGATCTGACTTTTATAAGTGACCTAAAACGAGTCCTTGTCCTGGACAGAATCTGGAACACAGCCACAAGTTCGTGGGCGGGAGGAGACGCAGAAGTGGTGATAATTCTACTTCACTGATTTGGCTACCGAAATTAATTGAACTGCGCCGTAATGAACATAAATCTGATGCAATTCGTTGTGTTTGGTCGGAAATGTATTAGCACATTTACGAAATGGAACTTAAAGTTTCGAACAGCGATCAGGCTACGGTAATTAATGCGCATGTTAATTATAAATGTCAGGAGTTGACATGATATATTACAATGTATCACGAGCTGCCAGATACCGCGCATTAGTGAATTGGTTTACTCATATTCATTGCCAGAGAGCAGTTTCAGTTACGCCCAATTTTTCCATTGAATATGGAGGAAAGAGGAAGATTATGTGGAAAGCATTGCCATTATCAATATCGCTATCTAGTCGTTAAGTTTATCTAAAAGGAATTTATTTCAGTAAAAGTAAAAATAGATCAGTCTTTTTATTGATTGCTTGTCTAATTCAATAACTTGTTTATTAAATTTCAGGATATTTATCTACAAATAGGAGGATTTGCATTAAGTTTCTTATAGTTTTCAAACGTATATTTTATCCACCACGTATCATCGTCATTATACTAAGTAAGGAGCGTAGAGATTAAAAAATTGTGGGGGTACAAGCAGCTTTAAATAATCAAGTAATATATAAGGTAATATATATTATATAATATAATTATATGATATATTATATTATTTAATGTATGAAGTGATAATCAAATAATTCGACATTAAACAGAGCATTCTACTTTGTTATCCAATTGGGGTCGTGAGTCAATGAGCCACCCCGTTTCCTAAAACAATGTATTCAACCATTATCTGTCCACTGCTGGATGGTAATCCCTTTAAGCTCTTGTATCACAAGTGTATCCTGGGCAATTCGCTTCTGTGTCACTCCAACCTGTTTTCTTGTTTTATACTTCTACTCATCTTGTTTGGTTGTTTGGTTGGTTGCTTTTTGGTTTTACGGCTCAAAGACTACAGTGGTCATGCTGCGCCGGGACCTACTGTTTTCCGAGGAATCCGAACCTCTTAAGGCCTAGGGAACCAAACCCCGGACTACAGTGAGCAGTGCGATCTTTATGAGATCTCTGAGTAAGCGTTCTTTGCACTGCTGGGAGTCGAACCCGGATTAGCGGCGCACTAGGAGAACGCGTTACCACACTGCGCCACCGCAGGGCTCATCTTGTCTGAGGATAGTTCCCAAGTCTTTGCTTATGTATAGATATTTCGGTTCCTTATTTTATATGTTTACTCGTGCGTTATAGATTTATATAGACTATAATGTGATACAGCTCTTTTAAATTTTCTAAGGTGTTACACGGAATTTACAACCTTATTCTTACCACCTTATATGTATTTCAACGTAAGGTGTCTGTAAATTTTAAAAAATAGTATTGTACAGGTCGCTAACATTGCCAACCACCATTTCAAAAGGTGTATTATTAGCAGAATGTCTTTTAACCTTCTTTCAGTTCAGGGACCATAAAAACTAGGTTCCATAATAATAACAATCGGCTGTCCGTTCTCCAAACGAGGAGCGAAAATGAAACGGTTGAATTTTCCCCTTTTAACTCAAATAAATGGTTTCATTTATCTTTGAGGAGAAAATTGCGATTTTCTGCAAACTGTACAAAAGTTTTTAATGGGGCAGAGAGAGAAAAAAAAGTCTCAGTCTTTTCTAACGTGCTCAGAAAATGATGTTAAAATGCTTAAATTGTGCTTTTTCCAAAGGCTGATCTGAGAAATCTGTTCCCAAGAAGAAGTAAGCTATTTTTTTCGTTCCTTCTCTCCATTACAGTCTGGTTCATTTCAAGAGGAATGGATCTTTCAAAAATGATTTATAGAAAAACTATGTCCTCCGAATTCTTTTACATTTTCCAGAATCAAACATCCTTTTTGCTCAGAAAGAACATTAAGTAAATTTCGAAGGCCATCGCCGCCGAAAAAAGTTTAAAGAAATCCGGTAAAATGAATCCAAAATAAAAACTGGAACTCTATTTTTCAGAAAAAGTGGAGTGACGTATAAAAAGAGGGAAAATTGCCTCCTTTCCTTATTCCAATTGGATTATGCTCCAATTTATAGAGCTTTAAAACACTATTTGCAAAAGAAAGGCGCTTTTTTAAAATGTGCATGAATTTTGGACTTGAAAGGCGCATGGAAATAATGGTCATAAAAAAAGGCGCAGTTAAAAAATTGAACTTTAGTTTGAAAATAAAATACTCAAATACATTCACGAAGACACCTCTATTTTTATTTTATTATCTTTCTTTTAAAAAAAAACAAAAACATTTTTTTCCAAAGTTCCATTTTCCTTCTTTTCGTTTAACGCATACGAGTCTTCAGAAGAATGTATAGGTAAATTAAAAATGTGTGTTTCAAGACAACATCCGTACTGGAAGAACGTGATAAACATGTAGCAATAAAAGTGTATTTTTCAATAATGGGTATTATAGTGAAGATATATAAATGTCGACATGTTGGTAATTACAGAAATACGTTTAGAAGAGATAGAGCAATTTTAGCCAATTCAAATTATATTTATTAGAGCTTAAAATGTTTACATTAGTTCGCCAAAAGACAATTAAATTACAAAGCAACGTTAAAAGAATTTTGAACGCCATTTTATTGGCGGAGCCTTCAAGGGACGTGTACACAGGTCGGAGGAAAATCGAAGACTGATTGCTTTTTAGAATTCCGAAAACAATCACATATACTGTTGCCAAATATATGAAACGAAATTATAATTATACAAAATCTGTTGCCAGATGCAGAAAGTAAAATTCGTGCAATCAGAAAAGATTATGTAAAAGGAAACTATTTGGCAGTTTGCCAATTTTAGAAATTAAACATATTCAATTTTATTTCCTTAAGTCAATAAGTGGCAACAATTAGAAAAAGCCTGCAAAACGAACTAGAAATTCTATTGTGGGAGCCCACAATAGAAATATACTCACCAGAAGGGAAGGTTTGTCCGTAAAAGAAAAAGGTGACCGTAAAGAAGGGGATATTATCTTAAAGAAATTTTCTGCTGGAGAATTTGTAGATGATCGTAAAAGCGGGGCGACCGTTAAGAGGGTGTTTTTTTTTCGTTTATGTGTATTAAGGTACAAAGAAGTTCTCAAAAAATTCCAACATAGCATTTCGGAACTTAATACTTTGCCTACAATTGGTAACCTATAGGTCCCAAACGTTTGTACGAATTTTAAAAAAATCATAAAAAATGAAGAATTTGGTGTACCGAACTACGGTTTGCACCTTTAGACTTGTCAAAGTAGCAGATTTTTTCTGACACAAGAAAAAAGTATTGAAAATTGTCGCCGGTAGGTGGCGCTGAAAGGTATATTTTCCTGAAAATATGCAAATTTTATCGGTTTAAAAGAGGATTGTAACCGACAACTAACTTCTAATCCACTTCTGCCTTTGTAATAGTGTGTGAGGATTGAATTAGTGCTTTGTTGAATTATTGCAAATAATTGAATGAGTGCAATGTTGACATTGGTAAGAAAGGCACTTTTGGTAAAGTTTTTATGTCAGCAATGAATCAGCAGCACAAACATTACAGAAATTTAGAACGGTAAAGAAATTTAACCAACGCCGAGGTCCAATCACAGAAACTGGGGCAAATATATTGCGGCGAGTCGAAGAAACCGTCCGCTTAGAAGATCAACATCGCAGTGGCAGGCCAAAATTGCCAGAGGAGTGCACCAGCAGGGTAGCAACAGAAATGGATGCCCTCGCAGCACAGCCATCATGTATCATGTGCAATGTGAGCAAAGTTTCAAGAAACACGAGTTTACCACGAACCATCCTGTTTCGAGTTGTCCATGAAGTCTTGAAACAAAGATCTACAAACTAAGACCTTCACATGAATTGAAGCTGAACGATATTGTAAAGCCAAAGGAATTCGCTGAGTGGGCTTTGCCAAAGATCGACGATGATATATAATGGCTTTCGAATATATTTTGGACAGATGAGGCCCAGTTTTCTTTACACAGATCCCCTAATATGCATACCTGTCAGATCTGGGCTCAAGATGATCCACATGCATAGGTAAAAACGCCGATGCATGCACCGAGACTCACTGTGTGGTGTGGGTTCAGTGCATCAGTAATTCTTGGTCCTTATTTCTTCCAGGAACCATGCAGAACCGGTGGCTGGAAGACGTGAACCGTAACTGGAGACCGTTATTTAAAAATGTTCCAAGATTAGGTTGTGCCATGCTGCATGAAAAGCATCTCATAGACAACCATCACTTTTATGCAAGATGGAGCACTTCCCTAGGCAGTCATTGGACAGTACGTTTGGTCAAGAGCGAATAATAAGCCGTTCCTTTAATAATGCATGGCATTCGAGATCTCTGTTATTAACTGCTGCTTATTTTTGGTTATGGAGTTGAAAAAAATTCGAGTGTAAGTTCGAAGTTCATCTATCTTGTCTGAGTCGAAGAACGTCATACCCTGCGAGATCTCTGCTATCGACGTTGACATGCTGCACGCAAGTGTAAATAGTTTTCTCACCCGACTGCAGACTATTCTTACATGTCTGTATGAACACAACGAACATTTGTAGTTTTTTATATTTTCAAGTAGAAACAAATAATTGCTGTATAATCTAGATACACTCTATAACAAAAAAATCGACTCACCAAGAAGGAGTTGTCCGATTGTAATGAAATTTCGTATGCAAAGACATTTTGACCGAACATGCAAATGATTAAAATTTGGTGTCCAATGAATGAATAGCGGGAACTCCAGCGCATCGGAACTGCGCATTCAGCAGGTGTATATAAGGAGCGATTCTCAATATGTGGTCAAAATTTCTGTTGCATTTTGACTGCGGATATCTTACGTCGACTGTAACAATGCCTCGCCGAAAGATTCGTGCTCATTACGAGCATATGTCAGAGTTTGAAAGAGGTCGTGCTAGGAGGAGGAGGATTGTGCAAGGGTTTCATTGGGAAGGGTGGCCGCCGGGGGCGGCGCTGTAATCCCAGACAGGACGCTTGAACAGCGTAATCAGCCGCCGAGGCGGCTGAGAGTGCAGAATTGAAGCTCGCGCGGACCGTTGCCGTCAAGTCCGATTACAGTGGTGCCGGGCTCGATCAACTTGGAACTGCGCTGACTGGGGACGTATAGTCTTTAGTGACGAGTCCCGTTTCCAACTGTGTCCTGACGACAACCGCAGACGTGTCTGGAGACGTCCAGGGCAGCGTGGGGATCCTGCCCTTACTATCGCACGCCACACATGCCCACAACAGGGTGTTATAGTCTGGGGTGCCATCTCCTTTGATAGCCGGACCCCTTTGGTGGTCATTTCTGGCACACTTACAGCACAGCGGTACGTAGACGACATTCTACGACCGGTTGTGTTACCGTTCCTTTTGCGACACCCTGGACTTACGTTTCAACAAGACAATGTCCGGCCGCACACGGCACGTGTTGCTATGAATTGTCTTCAAGCTTGCCCAACACTTCCTTGGCAAGCTAGGTCTCCTGATCTCTCTCCCATAGAGCACATTTGGGACGCTATGGGAAGGCGATTGCAACCATCCCGGAATGTTGACGATTTAGCCCGACAGTTGGAGACAATTTGGCAAGAAATTCCGCAGGACACCATCCGGGATCTTTATCAGTCTATGCCACGCCGGGTGACAGCTTGCATCCAGGCCAGAGGTGGACCAACGCCTTATTGACTTCCTCCCTTTGTAACGGTCAAACTCTGCAATAAATCATTCAATTGTTCTGAAATTTTAATCGTTTCTTTTTCTATGTATGTTCTTCACATCCACCAATTTTTATCGCAATCGGACAACTCCTTCTTGGTGCGTCGATTTTTTTTTGTTATAGAGTGTATTTTACATGTATTTTGTTAACGGGGTGACTAATAGTGCCACCAACCGGTGAGAATTTTCACTATGTTTTTCCTTATATCAGAAAAAATCCGCCACTTTGACAAGTCTAATGACGCAAACCGCACTTCGGTACACAAATTTCTTCATTTTTTATGATTTTTTAAAATCCATACCAACTTTTTGGACACACTGTATATTTACAACATGGAATATCTCCATATTGCATTGCAAGAAGAACGTCCAGCTTTAATTAATCGATACGGCTGATGTGTTACATCAGGATACTGCATGCCCACATACTGGCTTACGAACGCAGCGAAAATCACAGGAGCTCGGATGAGAAATATTGTCTCGCCCGCCATATTTGCCAAACTTTACCCCATTTCACTTTCATCTATTCCGATATTCGTCGGGTTTATTTAATGAGGAGGGTTTTGCTAAAGACAGCAATGTACAGCTATACCTTGATAACATGTTTACCTTCCGATCACATAATTCCTTACGCAGTGGGTTATTTCATTGATAGAAATATGGAACAGACTACTAATTTTTGCAATGGTGATCATCTGACCGATTGAGACGGATGTTCAGTTTGTACTAATAAAATGCGCCAGCTTGAAGAAAACGTCGAGGGAAGAAAGATCCCACAACTTCGCCCATTTTCTTTGGATTGGTTTTCGGTCTTAAACGGACATCCGTCCTCCCCATTATTTTAATAAGAATTAACGCCCAGAAATTCGAATTGAGAAGGAATATTTCTTTTGCATTTATTTCAATAAAATGCAGTTGCACCTTCACCACGACAGGAAAAACATGAATAATAATATATTCATTTATTGTTAATAAACTTTAGTAGAACTCGAGCGAGCGCACCCATGCATCGTATATTTATATTGTGTCTCCAACTATTTATTGAATTGCAGTGCTGTTGCAGGATTTAAAATACCGTTAAATTAAAAGCATGCTATGTCAATAGCATATCTAAAGCAGTATTCGAATTATTTATATCATCTTACGCGTAGATTTTTATTTTACTACTAAAGGTTAAATGTAATGTGCTTACGCGTTAATTAATTCTAAGGATCATAAGCCAGGAATGTGTGATGAATAGAGTTATCAGCGCGGAAAATATTGGCAAATGCTTTTCGCCCGCTTTGTGTGTGTTGATGTTCACACTAGACTTTTTAAAAAGTGGGAGGTGAAAGTCTCAAGCTTTCTCAATTAAAAATTTAACCAAGGCGCAAAAGGCCATGTTGTGGAGTTGAACAGCTTCCAATTTAGTAATGCGGTGGGGGAAAATTTTCCCCTTTGGCGAGATCTCTCAAATTTGATTAATTCTTATCGGCTACCAACAACTAGAAGCGATCTATTTTTCCATCTGGCTTCATACCCTCCTTTCCATAAACTTTAATTTTTCACTTTTGGCTGCGTCTTCCGAAGAGAAAACCCCGAATATTTAAAAAGGCAATGCGGAATTTCTAATAAAAGTTGGAGATATGCCCAGATTAAATCTTAAAAATGTACATCAAAAGGACGATTATAATTAATGGTGATCATTTCGGGTGATGATACTTTTAAATTTGCGATGAATAATTTATAATATTCTTTTGGTCGTTGTAATTTGCTTCCGCCAGATTTCCATCTAGACACGACCTCCTCTCGCCAGTTCTACTTTTGATTTAATTAAAATTACTGGTCCTGCCAGTTCCACACATATATATAAGTTGACATGAGATGCTTCATTATTTGAACTTTAGCAACATTTTATACACCATATCTATACTTATGGGATCGGCGAGGCAAAACTGTGACATTTTAGTTTCCATCACTAGTGAAAGATATTAGTTTCAATATGTATATAAAACCTATATTAATTCTGATGAAGTACTGTTGTTGGTGCCTTCGAAAGCTTAAGTGATTTCTTTTATTTGCCGTTTCACCAACGTTTAACCTTTGTATATAAAAATCTATATATGTCTGAGATTATAATTGCGAATAAAGTCAGAAAATACGCTTAAATCAGCTCAAAATACAAATATGCGTAACAGGAATTTAAAAAATTGGTTATACAGTAATAAT
This sequence comes from Dysdera silvatica, assembly GCA_006491805.2. NCBI lineage: Eukaryota > Metazoa > Arthropoda > Arachnida > Araneae > Dysderidae > Dysdera > Dysdera silvatica. The sequence continues at coordinate 61,850,092 of QLNU02014802.1, forward strand.
TGACAATGGTTTAAACGTATATTTTGACGTGAAACTTGAAATTTCCTTTATATGTGTGTGTGTGTGTGTATAAACGCTTAATTATATAACCGATTTGAAGAATTTAAAATGTACCAACAGGCGCACAAAAATACATTATTGAAAGTAAATATTTACTTTATTTTATATTAAGAAATGAAAAATGGCATTATCAAGTTTTAAATAAAAGCTACATTTTTCAATGATATATTTACCTATTTATTAATTAACTAAATGTGTACTTAATTAAAAATCTTAATAGCTTTAAATTAGCAATTTATAATTTCAATAATGAAATATCGTTAAATCAGAGAAAGTTATTGGTTTTCATAAAGTTAAAAAAGCACGCAAGTGGAAAGAAGAGTGAACACTAACGAAAGTGTTGCCAACGGTAATGTTATTTCCATTGGTAATTAAACTAAATTTGATTAATTATTCACGAATGATGATTGTTTTCAGCAAATATTTTTAACGTAAATATTATTTTCAAACTAAATTATGGATTAAGCAACAATATCAATCAACGTTTATTGGCGTAGTGTTCGATTTATATAAATAATTTATAGATTGTCGTGAATAAAATTTAATATTTTATAAAATAATATAATTATTATGATACATATGATATATTAAATATTGAAATAAGAACAAATATAAATTGATATCGCGATATTTTAGAATATATTTCATTGAAAAATAAATTGAGTATCGTACATAAGTAATAATATCAGAAATGCGATTTATTTACTCTAACAGAGCCATGATACAAAGTATGTTCAAAATTGTTCGACATAAAAAATTATATTTAATTTTAATAAACACATATATACAATTTTAACACATATATACAATTTAATAAACACATATATACAATTTTAATAAACGCATATATACAATTTTAATAAACTTTATATATACAATTTTAATAAACACATATATACAATTTTAATAAACACATATATACAATTTTAATAAACACATATATACAATTTTAATAAACACATATATACTATTTTAATAAACACATATATACAATTTTAATAAACACATATATACAATTTTAATAAGCATATATATAATTTAATAAACTTTTATATATACAATTTTAATAAACACATATACAATTTTAATAAAAACATATATACAATTTTAATAAACACATATATACAATTTTAATAAACACATATATACAATTTTAATAAACACATATATATAATTTTAATAAACGCATATATACAATTTTAATAAACACATATATACGAAGATTTTAATAAACACATATATATACAATTTTAATAGAAAAACACATATATACAATTTTAATAAACACATATATTTAATTTTAATAAACACATATATACAATTTTAGATCCGTACTCAGAGGCCTTTCTCCAGAAACACTCGGCTACGAAAAGCGCCAAATCTATATGTATACATGAAAATATGTTTGTTGACATACTACGCAAAATTCGAAATTAAAAATAAATTTTTCAACATACTGTTTGCGTATAAAGCTAATAAAAACTCGAAAAAAAGGACTCAATAGCGTTTTGACCACACTCGCACTGGTTTTCATCAGAAAATAAACAACGTTGTAATCGCGAGTCGTGTTGCCATCCTTTTGAACGATTATTTTAAAAGTTTCTGGTGGCACTGTTCGTGTGTCGTCTCTGGTAGCAGGGCCGTCCAGGAGTGGATGAAAAATGGCGTGATTTTATGATCATTAACTATAGTGGAAGTGCTGGTTTTGATATAATAATCTTCTAAAAACATATATGTATACCTTGAGAATAACGTATGCAGTTCAATCTCTAGACAAACGTTGAATTATTCAAAGTTTTGTCCGAAATAGTGAGTTTTTATTTAAAAAAAAAAGTGTCCAACCATCAGTTTTGCTGAAAATTTCAGGGGTTTTAGCCCTGTCTGTTGGGTGAATTCCTTTTTAGAATGTAAACTCTTCCGAACAAAAGGATGTCACAAACCAGGAAACTTTTCTACTATGTGGAATATCGTAGTAAATGTTCTTGACGTAACTTACCTTCACCTTAACTAATTTTGGTAAGAATGTTTGATACTACGTTACATCGGAAACCTATCTTCTCTCCAAATATTAGTCTTTCATTTTGCGTTCTTCAATATATTGTTGCAGATGTCTACACTTCGTTCGTCTGTGTCGAAAATTCAGTTATTACTCACATGCATAACTCCTCCTTTTTCAATACATATCGCTAATAACTTTTAAGACTTCAAAATTTGGAAATTAAAAATTAATAACTTACTTCCAATTACAGCTTGATTTTATAATTGCTATTTTCACTCCAAGCAGTGTACTCCGTGTCTTTAAGCTTAGAGTTTTCAGTAATATTTATTTTATAATTAGAAGACCTTGTAAAATTCCTATTGTGCTTCATTAATCTTGTTGTTTTCATGATCACAATTGTATTCCTTTATGACATTCATAAGAGATTGTGATCACTTTCATACTGACGTCATGAAAATGACGTCAGAAATTAAACTTAAAAAGAGGTTTGAGACAGAATGAGAGTTAAAGGGAAGATTTCAATTACATCTTTTGTTGTTGATGGCGGGGTATTGGCTCAGATTTCCTCCAGAAGTGACTGTCAAAGTTACTTTGAAGAGCTACATAAGACACTAACTCATGTCAATTTTGCAACAACTTCAGAAAAGAATGGTTTTTCCTCATATTAACCCAAGGGGAAACACCATTAAGCATTATAATGATGGCATAAAGGAATTATTTAATGCGATTATATTTTTTGGCATTATACTTTTTTGTATGATTTATATCACAGCCCATCTTTCAGGTAACGAAACAAATGTTCCAAGCACTCTAGTGTATATGTTACCCCTCTAAATACTAAACATATGCGAGAAGAACGCCACGAACGGTCGCACTCAGCGGCCTAGCGATCAATGTAATGTGGCGATAACATAGAGATCACTGGTTTGAATCCTGCTGGAGTAAAAGTGACACATTTTACTTTCTCTACCTAAAACTTGAGTTCCAGTACGAACCATACAAAAAATTCGGAGTACTAAAACTTTACTCCCGATAAAGGTGTGCCACTGTCCGAAAACTCGGTAAGATCATTTTGATTTGGTATTTCACAAGTGTTTAGCCTTTTGCATGTAAAATAAAACCTAATTGTAACATTGCTCAGATCTAACTAACTTCGCCTAATGTACATATTTCACGGTATAGCCATAATTACTTCTATAACATAGAATATACAAAATCCCAGTTCCTTGAAACTGACCATTTGTTTTTGCAAGTGACTAATTTAATCCCGATGCATGAGTGAAGAATGTCAGAGTATAAGTACACGGTAGACTCTACATCTAGGTAGATATAACATTAGAAAAACGGCAGAAAACAGATACGTAAGCAATTTTGCTTCGGCATGCTTGTTCTAATTACCATGTACCGAAAGGCAATTAAATTTTCTTCCAGTATAGTCACACATTCGAATTTAAAAATCCATGGACGTTTAATTGTTAACTTTTAATCGCCTTTCTCGGTTTCAGGTCACAGTATTCAGACTCGGTTTATGAATCCAATTAAAGGCTCAAATTCTGTTCAAGTGGAAATAATTAATAATTGAATTTCAACGTCGGAGAAATGGGAATTAAAGTTTGTTTAATTGCGTAGTCGCTCGATCGTTTATGCTGATCAATTCCCGGGCTGCAGCCATGACGACTTATAGTCCTCATTTTTCAGTTATTAATATTCACTTATTAAGTGAGAGTAGTAGTTCAGCCAAAGTTTAAATATTAATTTCGGTGTGTGCGTTTCTGCTCATCGAAGAGCACTGTTTGAAAACTGCTCTTCGATCTCTTTTAGATAAACAGATTCATTCCGAATGCGTAAAGTAATTCCCTCGGATACGGTGGCTTTGCTAGAATTAACTAATTTAAATATAATGCTAATTAAAAACTACCTCCTCGGAATTTCTGAGACTTTGGAGCCGGAAAAATGCGCCGAAATTGAATGCCAAATTTTTAATTCCTTCTAATGTTCTTTAGACTAAAGCTCGCTTTAACGAACGAAACAATATACCTTTAATTCTTATTATAATTACACTTACTAATATCCGCCGTTAGAAACATAATCATCAGCACCGCCTATCGTTAATTGCATGATCAATAATCATCACCATTAACATCGTTATCGATATTTGTTAATAGAAACTAGAAAAATTAGACTCCGGCATCCATATCTCTTGGCTTAGAGTGGATATGTTTTCCCATATAACACACACATATGGGTCAAATATGCATATAAATATGTATTGTTGTCAACGGTGGTGTATTCCTAAAAAAGGTTACCTAGTGCTATTCGAAATCAGGAGTGGATCCAATGGATATAGAGGGAATAATTGAACCTCCAAACCAGTCAATAGCCCATTAATCTGATAGGGACAGAAACTATCATCATGTATGGGTTGTTGAGCCGGCATTGCAAGACCCCCAAATGCCCCTCTGGATCCGACACTGCCTACAGCATATAGCTTCGGGTCATATAAGCATAAAATAATAATAATAATGTGATACAGACCCATGTGCCCAGCAGAACTAAATCTGAAACCCACCTCCTAAGTGAGCTAATAAAATAAAGAAAACAATTGAAAACGATTGCCCAAAGTCCGTCTTTTAGCTCTTATCGCTTTCATTTTCTCAAACAATGCACTATGGCTTTTTCTATTTTTGGAACACAGCTTAAGATGTGTGTTTCAAGCTGTAATTTCATTTTCGTTTAAATTCCCAGGATTCTTAGTTGATTTATTCAAATTTTAGGGTTATTGCTCTATTTTTTGTTTCTTAATAGAAGTGTGGAACCTATGCATTTTTTATTTACAACTTGAACAGAATTTTTTGTAAAATGTATGATTTCCTAAAATTTTGCCCTAGTGCCGCTAGGTCTCCAAAAGAAGTACCCTAGCGCCGCTAAGCTGAGTTAAGCCTCGACTACACCCCTGGCTGTCTATCTCAAGATTACCGTAATTGTCATGAAAGTGATTGACAATTGACCACGAATTTGTCAGCAGCGAGTCTCAATGTGCAGTTTTTATATTGAGGGATAAAAACGAAAGAATTTGACAAATATGAGAGAATGCAACAGAAACGAAAGAATGTAAAAAAACAAGGAAGTGCGTAACAGAAATAAGAACGCGCAGTAATAAAATAAGACGTGTCAAAATGAAAGAATATGACCAGAGGAAAGAATATGGAAAAAAACCGAAAGAATTTGACAAAATATGAAAATGTAACAAAATTGAAAAGGACATAACAAAAGTGAGATAAGATTTGATGGAACATAATGAAATTGAAAAATGCAACGATAACGGAAGAGCGTAAAAAAAAAATAGAAAACTTTAATAAGGATAGTTTCGATTTTATATTATATTCTGAACGCTAAAGCTACGTATGAAATGTTTACGCATCAGGATTTGTGAAATAAGAGGACATTGTTTGCCACAATGCAATTAGGTGATTATGTGAGCTGCATTATTGGGATAATTAATCAGTCACTGAACTATATTATACCATTATTACTTCAGATATTATTTATGATACATAATTGCGTCCACGAGCACTTCTTGTAATTGCGATGGATGCCTTGAATAATTTACAATTAATGTCCGCTGTCTCTATTTTTTGGAGAAATATTCTGAGAAGATAATATACACAGGGTGAGCTTAAATGAAAGATCGGATTTTAAAATTTATATTTTCAAAACTACTATGTATAATATACTCAATGATATATGAAAATAAAGAAAAATATTCTAATCTTCTTTCTGTTACAACTATTCGGTGAATCTATCTTTCGTAATACGACAAATATCTGTAATCAAGTTCGCTCCAGATATTTTGCAGTTTTTTACTGCAAAACAGTTGCTAATGCCGGAATAGAGCGTTCTTTAAATTCATCGAGTCATTTCAGCAATAATAGTTTATAACGCATGTTGGTTGAAATGTTCGTTGGATAGTGGTTATGTGGATTAAATACATGCTGCATAGAAATACCGAAAAAAAAAACTTGCATACTCTAATATGCACAAAACTTTTTTCTTTCGTTGTCGCCATTTTTAATTTCAATCACAGCGTTCTAAGGAAGAAATTCCATCAGTTATCGGTGTTAAAGAAAGAAATTAGGAATGGTTTTTTTTCATGTATCACTGATTATATTATTATTATGTGTAATAATTTTGAAAACATAAATTTTTAAACTCCGGCCATTCATTTATGCTAACCATGTATATTTTCTACAGTACCTAATAAATACGTTCCACTAAATATTTAATTGGATAAAATAATACTATTTCGAAAAATATAAACGTAAAATTTAATATTTTCGTAATATAGACATTCTAATTAAGTTTAAATTAATTTACTATATTAATAATTTTACTATAGAAAATAAATTACAATAATACATAAGAACAAACATACTAACTGAAGAACAAAATTTATTATCTTTCGTTAAATAATGAGCCATTTTTATGAATCCAAAAATAATTCTACTAAATTTTGCAAATCGTTAAAAATTTGTTTAAAATGACAAATAAACTTCAGAAAAATATTTAAGTGATATAATGTTTTTTGATATATTATGTATTAATATTTGTTGTAGGGAATATCTCAAAAGTTTCAGATTTTTGCACCTGAAACGCAAAGGAGCAACATTTTCTGAAGAAATAAAAGTTGGATTTAAAAAGTGATCAGCAAGAGGTATTCGTTTAAAAAATGAAATGTAAGAAGCAAGCAAACAAGTAAGTAAAATACACGAAAGTGGCGATATATGTCAAAGAATACATTTTAATAATGAATTTAAAGTATAGAAAGACAATTTTTATTGCGAAATAGTAATAAGAATTTTTATGTATGATTGATTAAATAAAAACTGTATACAGTACACTTCCGATTACCCGTATTTAAACAGGATAAGTTGAATAATGGATAACAAGAGTGTGAGAAATAAATTAGTTAATTTCAAACTGTGTTTCAAAGTGGGTTCCGTGAATCTATGGGGTTTCACGACGGTTCTTCACGGGATCCGCAAGAAATTTAAGAAACATTATCGAAAAATTTCAAGAAAATCTGTAAATACTCTGACCTCCATGACAACCCCTTAGGTAGAGTTAACAAATCGTAACCCATACTTTGGAGCAACTGAAAAGTATTGCTTGCCGCTTTATGTTATGTATTGCCTATTTTTATATTTATAGCCAAACGGTGGTAAATAATGGCCGTTTTGATTTCTCTTGAATCATAATTATAGTGGGTGCCATGGAGAAGCATATGGTAAGAAAGCGGTTTAGCAGGATAAAAGAGCTGAAAAATACTGATATAATGTTTTAAACTTAGAATACGAATAGGTGGGAAAGAAACAGCAAACGTTCCTGTCGGTGGAACTTAAACCTGAAGGGTTTTTTTTTTGTTTTTTTTTCATAGCAGACAATGGCGGCGTGAATACAACATGTATTGTACGGTCTTTATGGATTCTAAAAAATATTATACAGGGTAAATCAAAATGAATCAGCTTATTACAAATAGTTATACAAACCGCTACGACATTTCAAATATTAATTCATGTGGTTTGAAAAAGAAAATACTTAACAACTTAGCTCGTTTTAATATATAGGTTGCAATGCCTTGTAGCTTTCAGTACCTTGCGGGATATCCGATAAATTTCAGGTACTTAATACACAGCTGTATTTTTGCTGCAATGATACTTTTTGATGGGGAGTAATGTAACGGCTTGTTTTGAAAAGTAAAGCAGGCTCGCTGTGCAGGCATCTCTCAGCAGGTTCTTCATATAGGTTAAGGTAGGCATCTCTGATCCGAAATACTAGAGAACAAAACTTTTTCGGATTTCGAAACATTTATGTACGTTTATATAATAAGGTATTTTGTGGGTGTAAAACTCAAATCACTGACATGAGTTTTATTTATGTTTCATGTGCACTTTATGCACATAGTTTGAAGCTCATTTTATGCGATGTTTTAATGATTTTTTGCATGAAACGAATTTTTTACACATGGAGTTATTAGAAGGAAAAGCCACTTATGGACACACGTACGTACTTAAGGGTAAAAAATATGTGTTTTCATTGACAAAGGGAAAGAAATGTTTATTCAGAAATCGAAGTGTCATTTTCTATTAACTGAACTACCTATTGAGTGTCTGTTTCGTTTCGATTGCGACGGTTCACAAGGGGCAGAGGAAGGCAGAAAGAGATTTTGACGGATGGAGAATGTAAAATATAATAGGACCAAATTATGATGAGCCCCTCATTTAACGAGTTTACGGATATTGTGAGGAAAATATGGATTTTGCTTGGTATAATGATTAAGCGCAATATGATTTGAATGATTTAGCGAACAAGCCTTTTTTGGATCCCAAATTTAACGAGCAATTAAAAAAAGTAAAATAAAATAAGAAATAAAACTTTTCCTATAAATTCTGCTCTTATATGCGGTTGGTGATTATAATCAGAGCTCATTATAACCGATTTCACTGTTTTTTTATATATTTGGGGGGGGGATTTCCCTAATCCCCCCCACATGGATACGCCAATGCATGAGGGTAGGTGCGAAATTTTCCACTTACGGTGCGCTGTTAATGATTAAATTGTCTCGGATTTTGGTTCATTCCGGATTAGAGATTCTCAGCCATTAGTAGCACCCAATTAAATTTGCTTAATTTTAATATATTAAGCCCAATTTCAAGTTCATATTACAACAATATTATATTTGTACTATGCAAATGAGGGCACGCCGTAAGAAACCAAGGCAAGCAAGCATGCTAAACTAAATATTCACAGCAAAGGTTCACAAGCTGCTTTTAGATTGCATCCCTTGGTATTAACTGAATCTAATATGCCTCCAAGATAAAATTTTCCGAGAAGAAAAGTTTCAAAGACTTTGATTGATTGATTGTTTGGCTTTTTTATGGCGCAAGAGCATCTGGGCTATACTGCGCCTCAAAGACTCTGATTACATTGAGTGTGTTGTAAATGTATTAAAAAACATATGTATTTTAGAAATATTAGAAATGCGATGAAGCTATTTAAAGGTTTCTACATTCACGCATGACGTCACTTCAGTGGTATTGGTTGTTGTATTATTAATAATTACCTTTAATAATTAAATTTAATTCCATTTTAAACAAGCTCTTAAAAAATTCGAGAAACGGCACTGATTAATTATTATTATTTCTTCCTTCATAACCTAAAATGCGAAAATAATTTGCAACACTGGGGAATAAATTTGCCAAGGAATAAAAAAAATAACATTCGCCCATATCTTGTCATTTTCTATTTCAAAAGATGCTCGAGTGAGCATACCCTCTTGGACATAGGTGTAGAAATATATTGGGATAATCCCCCTCTGCCAAATAATTAGAAATAAAAAATGCAATTTCACATACTCTCGAAACAGCATATCTGTAAATGGACGCAGCAACGAAATCCTTTGCATATAAGCAAGTTTCGCATATAAGCGGGTTTTACATAAAAGAGGTATTTTCTGCACTATAGCGTGCAAATAATTTGCTTATTAAAGTTTTATCGAATTTTATTTGTATGTAAATATAAATCATATAATTGTTTCTAATTTTATAAATCATATACATACATTATTTCTAATTTTATAAATCATATATATTATTTCAATACTACTATATAAAATACTATACTATATATACTGTACTATGTATTACTATATAATATTACTATTTTAATAGTACCATTACTTTATTTATACAAATAACAAGAAGTAATATATTACGTAAACGCACATATATATTGCATTTGTGGAAAATAGTGGACAAATTATAACCATATTCTTTTGTTATTTATATCTTTGTCTTATTGTTTGATTTCAAAGAATTTAAAATCGCCAACTTTTGATCAATATTTAAGTAGATATATCGGTTTCGATTCCGTACTTTGTATTTGCAGGCAAGTTAAAGTAGTTGCTTATATGTCATCGTAATTGGGGAAATAGGACAATAATTAAAAGAAAAGTTAGTTTTTCAACGTTGTTGAGTTTGGACAATTTTATATTTTAGCACTTCGATGCTGCCCACCCCATAAGTGCTGCCCCTTGTGTGCCTAATTAGAAATCTGCCACTAATTATTCTCAAATTTGACTAATTGTTTTAAGTGCCTAATATCACTTTGATGGTTGATTAGTATAGTATTTGTACCATAACGACACTTACACCAAGCGAGGTAAATCATCACTTTACAAAATGAGTACTTGAAATTAGACGACGTATTATAATCGAAGAATAAACGTTAAACTGGTTTTATTTATATTTGGGTACTCAAAATGCCTAAACATAGTACAAAACCATATATTTTCCCTGATGCCCACCTTTTAATTCTTTGACCATACGATTTACGACAATCAGCCTATCAGTTAATGACAAAGAAGTGATGGTCCTTCGTCATGGGGTACTATATCCAAAGCCCGATAAAAACATATGGGGGCTACAGGCACAATATTAGTTGGGGGCCACCCTTACGCGAGGGGACAGATTTAGAAGGGTGGTCTGAAGGCATATAAAAAATAAGTATTTACAAATACTCATTCTAATACTCTTTAAATTTGTAGTAAACTATACAAAATATCCCAAAAAAGTAAGTCTTTACCTAAAAATTTTATAGATACTGATCAAAAGTAAGCAACGAAAAGTTAGCTTAAATAAACGCAATTATTCACCCACTTCCAACTGGGCCCTAAGCTCGGGCCTTGCGGGCCCAGTCGGTAATCAGTCCCTGCGAATATCAGATAACTGATGTCACTCTAGTACAAAGCACGCAGCCATCTCAAAGTAGCCGTCATCACAAAATTGGCCGCACTTCACGTTGCTTAACTTCGTTGCTGGGGAAACAGAATTTCTAATCATAAATAGCCGTAAAATACAAAGTCACACGTACGAATAAACCAGTATATATGGGAGGAGCACGGGCGGATTTACCACTTTGCCCCCTAGGCTATTTTTGCCACCCCAAGGCTACTTTCTGCCACCCCTTCCTACCCTTCCGCCTCTGTCAATCAGCGGTAAGAATATGAAAATTGTTACGTTCAATATACGCCAAATACTTTTATATTAACAATATAGATGTATTGAAAAACTAACTCATAAACATTAAATAATAATATTAACTTATATTGAAGCATTATTCCTTTTTGGTATATAATAAATCAAATTCAATTTTATTGAAATAAATTTTAATTTTAGCAAAAAATAAAAGCCTATCGAACACTGGTATTTAAATGGAAAGCATGACGTCTAGCTTTCTTCTCGGCAAAACATCTGATTATATCATCGTATGGTATTGCTTTCGTTATATCAGACTCCATGTACAAAATTTTGTCGCCCTAGTCTATAGCCTAGTATAGCCTATTGGAAAACACTGTACTATTGAGGAGAGATATAATTAAATTCGTTTAGTATGCAAATACTTCCTTAAGATATGATTGATGATGTCATAAACGGCAAAAAAAAGTCAGTGTTGTATTGCTGAAGGGAGATTATACGTTAGTCTAAGGTGCGAAGAAACCCACAGGCAACTCCACGTTAAAGTCCATGTTAAAGTTCTTACACAGTAAGGAAACTATATATCAAAGTCGCCAATTCGACGAACTCATATGTAACTAACGCCATCTAGCGGTTATTCGTATCGTAAAGATTCCTTTACCTTCAGGGAATTTCTAGACAAAACCTGTTCAGATCTCTAACCGGAGTTGACACTTTCATTTCCCAGGTGATTCGAGCGACAAAGAGTAGTTTAGTCTTTCAAAAATAAAAATATCTACTTGGTGTGAAATGACTTCAGAAGTTGAAAGCTCAGAATTTCAGGAATTTTTAAAATTTTATCAACTGTCTCAAAACTGAACTATAATTATACACAAAAACGTGACCCAGAAGGTGTACTACAATATATTTGATTTAATTTATCTTAAACGTATTCATTTAGACGCTTATGTGCTTTGGCTAATAGTGTATTTTGCTCAATATAAAAAGATATTAATTCTACCTTTCCAAAAGCAAACGTATCGATAAGAGGTGTACTAAGATGTGTGTAGTGATCGGACCACTGAACGGTAATGCCCATCTAAATTAGCTGAGATAAATCATTTACTGATTCGTTCAATGAGCGGTTTGGCATAATTACAGTAATGCATATGAGAAAAATACGCATTGTAGTACGAATATGAAAAGAAGCAATGTACTATACTTAATATTTTACTTGTCTTAACCATTTGCATGCTCAATTTTTTTTATCAAAATCACTTCAAAAATTGCATATAGTTTTTATTGCATATTTAAAATCTCCACGTATTTGAGAGTTAAAATATGTAGCACATTTTTGTAGCCAATATTTTGTTAATACTTGTTGACCAAAACGAGACTCAAAGAGTCTAAATATTGTAGAAAATGCATTACCGACAGTTAAACGGTGGAGAAGCGGGATGCGCTTTTAAATAGATGGAAAAATTGCATACCCGCGAAAATCGCGGGATGAAAAATTCTGTTACTTTCATGTTGCCCGTGGAAATCGCGGGATAAGCAGTCAGCAGGTTGATGGTACTTTATTATAACGAAACAGCTGAAAGCAATCATAAAGCAGATATATTACTTTTAGAAAGAGAGTGTGATTAAACCATGTCAATTTTCAAATTAATCTTATTTAACCTGAATTCAATTTAATGAACAAAAATGCTTGTATATTACTTATTTTTGAAATAGATTACTTTCTGAGAAAATTTTTAAACAAAAAAAATTTTGTTTTCCTTTTAAAAAGAAATTTATTTGGAACTTGAAGACTGAACATTAAAAATATGATAATTACGTTCTTGTTAAATTTGTAAGTATTGATAAAATTGCAGAAATTGAAAGTAGAAATCTACATTTTCCACGCATATATTGGTATTGGGATAGTTGAGTACGTCTGTGCATTATGTAGATTCTCATTTTCATGTTTTCTAAAATTGCGCAATCAGAGATATTGGACAGGGTTTTTTAATATGTCCTCTGGACAATCATACATGCTTACATTCCAACAAGTTCACTGTAAGTTGAACCTAGCGCATTGTTTTCTATTACCCGGAATGTAAAGACTGGGCGTCTTCATACCTGTAACATCATTCTAACATTTTGTTAGACTTTGCAGCTTATTACTTTCTAACACTATTTTACGCTATCAACCTTAGGGTTTCAACCTAAAAACTTTCTACAAATTACTTTAAGAGACACAGCTGCACAACCTATTCATCATATATTGGCAAAAAATAATAAAATGGCAATCTTTTATATAATAGAGCGAAATGTGCCCCAAAGCACTATCTACAATTTTTGATTAAAAAGTGTTTGAAAAGTTGTAAGAGAATAAGTTTATATGTAATAGAATTGTGGAACAAAATATGCGTGCGTACGTGCGTACGTACGCGTGTGTGTGTATGTATGTGTGCAAAGGATTTTATGTAATAAATATCTCATATATAGAAACACATTTTCCTAGCTGCATTTATCGTAAAAACCTTATTACGTATGTGGAATATGAATAAATGCAAAACAATTTTTATGGTGCAGTTCGATAAAATCATTAACACGATAACACTGCTGATAGCTATTTCGATAGCGTTAACCAGCTACCGTCGTCAGAGCGAATGGCGGCTTCTGTTTATGTCCGTGCTGTTGGTCGGTGTTGCCATCACGTCGGTTGGAAACTTGATTGGGCGGAGGAGTAAAGCGTATTTGTGGAGACGTCTTCAGCCGTGAGACCCAAAAGGTTTTTCCAAGTGGATGATATAGAGTTACTAAGGAGTTGATCATTAACTGCAATATTGATGTTTGCTAGAATGTGAAATGCCTCAAAGAAACTGAGATCAAGTGTTGAGTTGACTTTTTTATTAATACGTGCATTGGAGAATAGAAACTGATGTCCGAATTCCCATGAATGTTTTGCCAGAGCCGATTTATGGAATTCTTGCTTTCTGACATAAGCTTCGTGTTCATTTAGTCTGAGGCGCAGTGCTCTCCGTGTTTGACCGATATAAATTTGGCCACACTGGCACGGAATGGAATATATGCCGCAGCTGTCAGAATCCGGGATGTTATCCTTAAGATGAGAAAAGCCTATTTTGTTGATCGGAGTGAAGGTAACGCGAAAGTTGAATTTGTGCAGGACAGCAGCGATCCTAGTAGAAATTTTCGGAACATAAGGAATTCAGACAATGTTCGTAGGAGCTGAAGAATCACTGGAGAGAGAAGAGGCCGGTTTAGGTTTAGTGAGTTCTTTAAAAATATGATCAATAATTGTTGGATTGTAGCCACGGTATGAGGCAATTTGTCGAATGTAGCTGATTTTCTTAGTCAATGCGTCACTTGTAGAAGAGAATTTGATGACATGAAACACCAACCAATAAAACGAGCTCATTTTCTGGCTTTGTGGATGAGCCGATAGAGCGTGAGGAAGAAGGCTAACGGAATTAAGTTTTCGGTAGACACTGGTTTGGACGCTAGTAGGTGTTCTATGAACTAAAACGTCGAGGAAAGGCAGTGTACAGTCCTTTTCTTCTTCGAAAGTAAATTGGATATTAAGGTGTTTAGGATATGATTGTATTCATATAGAAAGAAAATACTGTCGCTCATCCCATTCAAATTCTGGATAAGATATGTGGATGATACTTTCACTCTAATTTCTAGCAATATGAATCCTTCACAGATCATCAACCTCCTAAACACCATTGATCTTAACATCCAATTTACTTTCGAAGAAGAAAAGGACTGTACACTGCCTTTCCTCGACACTTGCCTTTCCAACAGCACGGACATAAACAGAAGCCGCCATTTCGCTCTGACGACGGTAGCTGGTTAATGCTATCGAAATAGCTATCAGCAATATTATCGTAACGATAATAATTTTATAACTGCACCACTAAAATTGTGTTGCTTTTATTCCTATTGATTAGTGCAGTGTGTCGCTATTAAACTATTTATGTGGAATATTTAAAACTAAGTCGTAATGACTTAATTTTCTTTTTATAGCATTTTCCAAGTAACCTGCAGTCCCTGAGATGAAAAGGGGTGAGACATGAAGGGGACGGCGTCTCTTTTTCTCCTAAAACAAAAATCTCTAGTTTGAACAATTTATACGTGGGTGGCAAAAATTATTGTATAATAAATTCTCCACGAAAAACTCACAAAAATCTCGCCCCGGAGGCTTTGTGTGTTGACCATTATTTGGCAATTGTGTTATCCCTGCGGAGGGTAATAATATCTTAACATCCTTACATACGGAGAAAGAGAGCGTTATTACCTGTCCTCATTCGTCTAGCGGTCCAAGACACTCCGGGCTAAACGGAGGAACCCTGGTTCGAATCCAGGATGAGGACGGCGTCTCTTTTTTTTCCTAAAACAAAAAAGCTCTAGTTTGAGCTATTTATACGTGGGTGCTGAAAATTATTGTGTTATTATTTTCTGTTTACGCGCTTGCGCGCAAGTATTCTGGCTTTTTCCTATTTTAGTTAACGCAATTTTTTTGTCCAGTGTTACGTTTATTAACATACGTAACAATACGTTTATTAACATACGTAACAATACGTTTAGGGACAATTATATTATATATCTCTGTACTATAACGATTTTTCCTCTTGCGTTTTATAAAATTTTATAAAATCACATCATGCAATTTTATTTAGTATAGTTTTTGTCAAATGGTAATAAATAACTGCATCTTTGTTTTCATTAGTTTTATTTTTCGAAAGTTTTGTAATCTTTTAAAATGTTTTTACAGTTTTTAGAAAATTTTACAATTTTTTAGAATTTTTTGGAATCTTTTAAAAAGCATTGCGACTGTTTAGAAACTTTATTCACAACTTTACCACCCGATCTTTATTTAAAGATCTTCACTTCTTTAACCAGGTGCTGCAAAATAAATATCATGCAGATGTACGTTGAGAGATTTCTGTTGAATTTGTAAACGTAAGGTGCTATTCAAGGTTTAGATGTTATTCAAGATTAAGATGCTATTCAACGTTTCCTTTCATGCTATTTAAGGTTTACAGAGCCATATGGGTATTTCTTTTTCGGAAAGGATGCCATGTTACATAAAATTTGCAAAAGGCTAGAGTGTGGAGTTCTAAAGCTAGATACAAGGACACTAGAAAAAATATATAAACGTCTTTACAGTGACTGATCATCTATTCCAGCAACGAGGACATCTAAACTTATTTAACAACGACGTATCGTCTTCAACATTTGTTTTCATTAGGTTTAGAGCTAAAAACGGATATTTTCGCAAAGAACGAAACATTGTTGTTCTCCGACAAAAATCAAGAAAGACAGAGCAAGACAAATTGTGGGAAAAAGTGCACAGTGTACGCGTTTTCGTGTACATCCCCTTAAAGGCATATAGGTCGGTTGAAATGTATTATTCTTCCTCCTCGCTAACCCTTATCACATTTATCTCCTTTTTGTTTTTCTGTTTATCCTGGGAAGAAAAAAGAAAAAATGAAAAAAGCAAGAATAAGAAGACTAGAAAGAACATAGTCTTAGAAAAACAGCCAAGTTTCTTTCATTTTCTCAATAAGATGTGTTCTTAAGTGCGTCTTTAGAGAAAAATCTAGTCTGTACTATCTTTTTCTATATAGTCACCTGATTTATTGCAATTGTATATAGGAAAATTTGAATAAGAACAACATGAAGGTAATTTTATCACTACAGACTAAACGTTTAAAGACCATAGAACAAAATCTAGTTGAAGTTATAATTAATTATTTGTAAAATATGGTATATTACCAATTGATAAAATCAATGAATATTGTACGCTAAATCTAATGTATGAAAGGATAATAGAAGGAAAACATTTTGGATAATATTGATATCCAGTATCACGAAAACAACAGAAATTTAAGAAGAAGCAACCAAATTAAGCTACGAGAGATTAGAACGGAAATGTACAGAAAGGAATTGAATATATGGGAATAAAGCTTTGGAATGAATTCCAAATAATCTTAAAAATATTAATAATATAAAATTGTTTAAAAAGAAATTAATTGTATACTTATTAAACGGAGTTTGTGCGCCAGCGGATTAATAGGGTTCGCAGCCGGATAAGTTTTAATAAAGAGATAAAAATAAAGAGAAAGAAATAAAAATAAAAAGATAAAAATAAAGAGATAAATTATAATAAAGAGACCCGTCACGGGGACATGCAAATTATATTGTCTTTTCCATACGTCATGAAATTTGTTATTATATTTAAATTGAAATTCAAGACTGTATGCAATATGTAACCCTTGTGATAAATAAACATTATTATTATTAAAATATATATGTACCTTCCGTTGGAAATCACGTGAACTCAAACGCATTCTAACTAGTCCTAAACTAGCTGTACTATCTTACCCATAGCACATTATATTTCATAGGAGAAAGTAATATATGTTTGAAATATCATGTGTTACGTAGTAGATAACACAGCTAGTTTCCGACTGGTTAGATTGTGTTTGAACTCAGATGATTTGAAACCCAAGATACATATTTATTTTAATAATAATAATAAGATTTATTTTTCACAAGGGTTAAATATTTCATTCTTGAATTTCAATTTAAATATAATAACAAAATTCACAAAGTATTGAAAAGATAAAACAATTTGCATTTCCGCTTGACGGGTCTCTAGTAAATATTATAATATTTAACTGACTGATTGCCCTATTAATCTGCTGGCGCACAAACTCCATTTAATAAGTATATAATTAATTTCTTTTTAAACAATCTTATATTATTAATATTTTTAAGATTATTTGTAATTCATTCCAAAGCTTTATTCCCATGTATTCAATTCCCTTTCTGTACATTTCTGTTTTAATCTTTGGTAGCGAAATTCGGTTGCTTCTTCCCTCTCCTTTCATATAACATTACGATCCGCAGCGGCGTAAAGCGATAAAATATTGTAGATAAATAACATTTAACTTCGAAATATGTTGTTCATAATATTTACACGTTAATTTCTATAATCACTGGTAGGATATGTTGGTCCACTCACCAGTATATCTATTCACCGCCCTAATTAGATTCGCCACATATCCGACGTTTTGACCCTGTGTCCGGCGTTCGCCATCGACTATCTTGCGTTATCTAGAGTTAGGTATCCATTAGCGCAGTGATATTTTAGATACAGATCTCCCTATGCATCTGTTATAAATAGTGAGTCAGTTCCGCCTGAGGAGCATATTTTGAATTTGCATTTTAAAATTATCTGAATAAATAATAATTTATTGATTGACTTACATGGGTTGTGGGTATAAGGTTTACATTGGTGAAAGTTCAGGTCAAAAAGAATCTGTAAAGAATTCTGTTTCGTTTACGTTCAGGATATATTTTCTTTCTAAATAATGTATATAAATCGGAAGCTATCGTTTGCCACTTAATTCTGACATCGAATTTTATACATATCTACATTTATATTCATTTATATGTACCAAATGTAGTTATAGAATAGTTATTGCTAATGCTAATAACGGGAAATAAATATATATATATATATATATATATAAAAGTTTTCCTCGCCCATTCTTGGCGGAAACAGGCTTTGGGACGGGCAGAGCGCCATGTTCCCAAGCCTCTTTTTACATCACTTCTTAATGTGCCATGTCTAGAAACTTCCTGACAATGTGACACGTGTTTAGGATTGTGGCTTTTTGTATTTCAATGTAGGTGTTTGGGTCAATGTTGAGTATCTCCAAATTCGTCGCAAGCGTTTTTGGTACTATCCCTGTTGCTGAGATGACTAACGGGATGATGAGGATCTTTTCCATACCCCATATATCTCGTACTTCATGTCTGAGATATGATACATACATATATATATATATATATATATATATATATATTGTGGTATTCTTTTTCAAAACAACTTTCAAATCTTGTCAGAAAGTTTCAATATTCAGAGTACATGCACTCCAAATAATGTAGCATTAAATTTTTTTAAGCAAATATATAATTTCTTTAATTACGTGTAAATATATAAATAAATTTTAAACGAGTACCGTTATAGCTTCCCTCATTAAAAAAGGTATCTATAATACTATCTGGAAGAAAGCCCACACGAGTTACGCTTCCTCAGACACCGTTTAAGCGTGAATGGCATCTGTGAAGGCCCTTTTGTTCTATTGCTGTTTACCTCTAGCCAACTTACTTTTCAATTTCTGGAAAAAGTGACCCGGAAACTGAGCTTTTTCGGCTTCAAGTTTTCCAGTGTTTTCCCATATTTGACCCTTTTATTCGTCCTTTTCACCAGCAAACAATGGCCCGTTTTTTTATTTCTTCCCCAATTTTGAAGAGCAAGAATGAAATGCTTTTTTTTATGTGTAGTCTATTCTTTATATTATTTTCTCTTCTCCGTCTTCCCTCCTGGCCTTTGCTCCAAAAGAGTTAATAAAATGTTTCTAATGTAGCTTTTTTGTGCCAAAACGCCCGATTTGGTTAGGGAATATTGAATAGAATTATCTATGAATAGATTTATTCATAGTTACAGAACGAATTAGGCTACGATAGTTGTATTATTATTTATTTTACCATGCAGTCCGATTCTAGAAAAGGGCACAGAAGTTGCATATAGCGGTCAGGTAAAACTGTCGACAATAAGCATATTTCGTTACGAGACACTTCGCTCTATTATAAATATATTTACATATATACAGTGCATTTTTAGTATTGTACATTACAAGTTTGTTATTATACACATACATAATTCGCAATTTTAGTATTCTACAGTGCAATTTAATATAACACAGTACAGATTTAGCTTCGATCGTATTGCTTTACAAGCAAACTTGTTGGTGAAAGCAATGTGACAGTAAGGGGAAGTTGGATAAAACGGGATACCTAATATTTGACGATCTGTACAGAGGTATTGGATTAATTGAAATTGATTGTTGTCAGGTTTGAAGTCTCAGCATAGACACTGTTAAAAATGGGTTATCAAAAACAAGTAGGAAGTATTCATTTCTTCATTTTTGAGTACATTCCAGGTTCATAATAGCTCCGAGTAGAAGTGTCTCAATTTTGAAAACTGCAGTACTCATTTCTGAGTAACAACAGGGGATCAATTTTGAGTACGTTTAGTTTCAAATTTGAGACTGTTTCAAACCCATACATACTCATTTTTGAGTACACAAGGGATCCAAATTTAAGTACGTTGAGTTTCAAATTACGTACTCACTTTTGAGTAATAATTTTTTTGGCATACTCATTAGATATATTTACATACTTTAAGTGTATCGTTACTTTTTAAATAAAAAATGTTTATACGCAACAACGTATTTATATGTTGAGTAGGTAACACCGCTTGACATAAATATAATAAAAGCAATCAGACAACTTTGAGCGGTTTGTAGATTATTA
>QLNU02014802.1:61885471-61971278 GCA_006491805.2 Dysdera silvatica
GGCCACCTGACAAGACCCGGTCATCGGAGGTCATGAAAAGACACCAGGAAAAGATAATCAGTTTCAGAAATTTTAATATTTTTTACTAAATATTGATATCAGCTCTCCCCCCCCCCTAATTCCTTTAATTTAGTTTATTACAATATTAGTTATATTTTCAAAATTGCTTTCGATAGGGACAGGTCGAAATAAAGAAGTGTTTTAATTTATGAGTATTTATATTAAATTAAAAAAAATTAAACATGAGGCAGAGATATTAGTCAAAAAATTAGTTCGCTGTAAGACTTAACAGTTCTTTAAAATTCTAAAACATTCGCTGGAACCAGTAACTAATGTAAAACGTCTTCCACTTCAATATTTAATGCGCAAAGACAAAATTGATGTCCTCAGTCCACGCCAGGAGATTTTACTGTCAAGACATATTGTTCGTAATTGTCAAACCTCACTGAAAATCTATTTGGCCAAACTAATGGAATTCTCTTGAACCATAAAACTTTTTTAAGACCGAACAAATGAAAGCGATAAGTTTGGAAAGCAAAAAAAAAAAAAAAAAATCTTTGAGTGAGAGCAAACACTCGTGCAAGATTAAATTAACATACCAGAAAATCATACGAGACCAAACGGTGTTTCGATTTTAGAATAGAGAATTTTGCCTATTTGTAATTCTTAACATGGATAGTTTGCACATACATGCAAATTTTCTCAAATGGTCTTTGTTGAGGTCGTTAGGGCCCTTAATATTTAAAGACAATCGAACCCGCTTACAGCGAGCATGAAGGGATGAATAATTTTGCTCCTTATGCCCAGCTTCTCGTTAAAACCGGGTTAACGTTAAAATAATATAAAACAAATATAGAAAAAAAAACTATGAATCAGAATAAAAAACGAATCGAAAAAGAAATTTCAGCATTTACCTATATTATATTTCATATATTTAAATGTTAATCCTCATATATTTACATATTATTTTAAACATTTAAATTAAATTTCATTATTTGAATTACGTATTTAATTTAAATTTTGTTTCATTCTGGAGTGATATGAGTCTTTCCAAATACGTGATATGACGATTGAATACTACAAAATCGATGCCTGAACTTCAGCACATTTTTGTTAGATGGCAAAAAACGAATTCTAACTGCGGGGGGGGCACGAAGTTTGGGTATAAATGCCGGACGTCTACACCTCATTGACACTTCACTTGATGAAGGAGACAGCAGGTCTCGAAATTTTGAGAATGTTTTTACAGATGGTATGTTTTACCTTCTTTTATATTTCATATATTCCGATCAGTGTAAAAAAAAATTTACTAGTTATTATTTGGAACATATTGTCTCGAATCCTGTAAGATGGGATTTTTTAAAAAAAAATGGGGAACCCCACTTTTTAAACTCGAAATTCTGACGTTGAATGAATAATTTACAGGGTTTTCTCTCGTGAAAAAGGGTTTTCGTTGGATGCAGTTTGAATGTATAACCAAATAAATATTTCTTTCCGTTTTGTTAAACCAGATTTTGCTTTGATGAGTTTTGAATCACTTTTCGTCATGTCAGTGTATAGCGATTCGAAACGTAAGATATTCATTTAGTTGCTTATAAAAAGCATATATTTTTAACACTATATCTGTAAAATATACTTTTTGGCTACTAACTTCGATCACCAATTTAACGATACCAAGATTTAACAATAAACTATCATTTATTGTTAATTTTTTAACACTGTGTCATTTGCGTATTTAGGTTATGTGTTGAAGATCGAAACATACCTTTAAAATGCTTTCAATGGACTTTTTTACAGCTCTTTAGATTTTTTCAGTAGTCAAACGATTTGGCGCAGTATAGCCCAGATGCTCTTGCGCCATAAAAAATTCAAATAAGCAAACAATCAAACAAACATACTTAAATCTATAGTTAAATATGTGTATAAAGAGCAACCACGACAGCGAATAGATTGCATTAAAATGAGTGTTTAAATTGCAGGATAAATAATAAGTATACGAAAAAATTTGAATATGTAATAGTTCTACTGCCTGTAGCTGTATGCGTAAATAAAATGGTCGGAATTAATTTAAAAGTTTATAATACAGTCGAACATCGTTAAAACGAACACGTTTACGACGAATTACTTTTAATATGACATCTCCCGAAATCCCGTCAAATTGTCTAGGAATCTTCATGTTATATTTTAATTCAACACGGACACGGTTTAAATGAAATGCCGTTTGAAACGAACTATGAACTGACAATCAATGACCCATGGAAAATCTCCTCCGCTTGACAAGAACAAAACGCGTTGTATAAGATCAGAGCTTCTCATTGATAATTTCAACAAAGTGTAATTGCCAGATTCAACATGCGGGAGTGGCAACTTTAATATACAATTGCATAACAAACACTCCTTGTTGGCGTTTATATATGGTAAAAGCTGAAAAACACATCGCATTGGACAACATCATGACGTACACCGTTTCAAATAGCGCCTAAATAGTTGAGACGGGTAAAAACATGATAAAATCCTTGTCGGATAGTGATCGCTCTTTTTCGGTTACATACGAAGGCATTGACTCTGCTAGTGGCGTCAGTCTGAGAAATTTTAGGGGGGCTAAAAAAAATCATTATCTCCTTCAAAGCTATCAAATATTTTAGTAATTTACAAAATACTAAAATACTACAAAATAATCGATTATAATAAGTAATGAGCAAAACGTGCCTTATTTTAAAATGTTACTGTAAAATTTTTGAAAGTAAATCATAGCAGAATTCCGAAAATCCGAGTTTTTAAACAACGACTGGGAGGGAAAGCCTTCTACCCCCACAAAGACGCAAATAAACTCTGCCTCTTCAAACGGAAGTCCTATAAGTGTGATAGAGGTTTTCGGTAATTTACATGCTGTGGGTCGTTTTGTGATGCAAGTGGCAGATTCGGGCGCTTCTGTAGAAACTGAGAACAAATTTGATAATTTTTGGCGACATTGTGCTGACAGAAAGCGAAAACAATCTGCAATTGTCAAGTTTTTTAAGTGTACTACTACAATTTAAATAGTTATCATGGAAGAGTATGTAATCCAGGACAAATAAATATTTACTATACCATAATATGTACATACAGTAAAATAAGGATTTTTCAAATGAATCAGCAATACATAATATTCACGTTAAAGTACGTATACATTATAATTTTTATTACGAAATGTGTGTTTTCTATAATAAAATAAAAATACTGATAAATATAATAAAATAATAAGTTAATGACATAGATATAATAGCAAACAAAACGTATATATGGAGATGGGATAAGTAGTAATATGATCCCCATCCTTTACGGATAATACGAATTACTGTTAATACGAACAGATTTTATATTCTCCTTAGTATTTGTTTTAAAAGACGTTCAACTGTACATTCAAATGTTTAAATTATTTAAAATTATGAAAATTTAAATTTAAATTAAGAACTAAAATTTTTATATAAAGCAAATCTTAAAGTGAAGTTCTATATCTTTAATAATCCGCAAATTGCATACAACACCCGAGACAGAACCGCTGTCGATGATAGTTGGCATGGCTAAAAGAACTTTGAAATTGTTTGTGCGACTATCTTGAAATGTTAAGTGTAATGGTACAGTTACCTTTAAAATTACTAATTAAATAATAGCGTGCATTGGTATATTTACCCCGCAATTTATTAATATTCTGTTCAGTTTGTAAACCCCATATGAAATGAAATTTCAATAAAATTGTTATTTCCACGATAAAAATATATTTTAAATAGCATACTCTCAAAACTGCATTTTCAATGCTACTCTAAATGAACTGAATAATATAGAACTGAGTTTTCTTTGGAAAAACATAAAATGCCAAAAGCGAGTCATACCATTTCCTTTCTGATGTCCGAATGGGACCAAAATACGCCATATAAATGCATGAATATGAGAAAAGAAACCGAAAGAGCGTGTATTTTTGCAAAATAACTTTTCGTATCCTGTAAAACATGGTCTATCGGAAAAAGAAAATGACATTGCACTTTTTTTCTAAAAATGAAAATTGACAGTTCTTAGACCCATTGCATCCTTCCTTTTTTTTTTTCTTTTTCCGTTTATATCTCAAGCTTTTTAATATCAATCTGTTTTAGCATTTTCTTTGAAAATTCAGCTGGCTTTACAGAGAAATTCCACAGTATTTTAATTTTGCTGCGAATCAGATAAAGATGCCCAGCAGATATTTTGAAAAGTGTTCTTTTATCTAATGAAACTTTGAGGACATGGTAAAATTTTTCACTGCAGACATTCATGTTTCCTGAATGGTTTAGACCAGCGGTTCTTCAACTGTTTGCTACGGAACCTTGGGAGTCCACAGGACCCTATCGGGGAAACCTCGGAACCCTTCCAGGGTTCCTCTAAGGATCAGAAAAATACCGTGAGAAGAGCATTTACTCTTTAATGCTAAGAATAAATTATGAGGGAACGAAAAATTCCTTCCTTAAATGGTGAAAATTAGTGATGAAACACTAGAAATAAATATGTATGATGCAAATTCTGGGCTTTAAACTTTGAGTTAATTCTTGGGGGTCCGCGAGGGCGAGTGATCTCTGAAAGGGGGGTGGGGTCCGCGGTCTAGGAAAGTTAAAGAACTCTGGTTTAGACTATAAGTTGACGCATGGGGTGGGGTTAATGGGACCATAACCCTATTATATATTTATGTGAAATTGTAGCACCGTAACGCACCCCCCAAATATTTCAAAAAACGTTATTACCTTTGGTACTTACCAAACATTTTTCAATTTAATCATCCACTATTTTTAGGCTTGACTTCTTTATTCCTTGATTAATGATTTGTTTTCTTTCTTACTCTTTGCATTAGATGGTTCTCTTTTCTGCTCAGTACACACCAGCATCATCCAAGCCATCTTAAACGCACTTGTTGTTTTGTTTCTTAAAAGGCAATGTTTAATGCATTCGAATTCTTCTTATAAAGTCGAAAATATAGCTTCTTCCAGAAAAACTTCCTTCGCGCAGGTGTTAATACCACAAAGTGATAAAATTTGCATCTTATAAATCGCAGTTTTAGGATTTTTAACGTCAGACTTACGATTACTCATATGGTCGTTAGACCGTGACAAATCGTAAAATCTGCGCATTAAAATTCGACTGACGCTCACTCAATTTTCATATTTTCCACTAAAAGATGTGATAGTTATTAAAAATGATATATTGTGTATTAAAATTCACAGAGAAGTTTTGGAATTCTCGTGAGTTCTCCTCTGGGAGCCGAGATACGATACAGGAGTTCCAAATGCGTTTTGATGTGTTTTAAAGACCGTAACTTTAATGGCCAAAACCCAGCTGAAATTATTAACCAAATTAAAAAATGAATAAATTGAAGTGGACGTTTCCTGAATAAATCATCCAGTAATCCCCACAATCAATCAATCAATTTCACTCATCGATGGAATCGTTTAATATATTTTGTACAGCAGTTCACTGATATTTCAATTTTGATATATAATTTCCACTTTTCATTCCTTATTTCTATTTTGATATTAATACATAAAGCATATTTATTATTATATAACCACCGACTCTAAAGCTATATATTTAAATGCAATATCAGTATAAGGACTTGGAACTTGAGACCGAAATAGAGAGAAGAATACTTAGATATCTAGATATCTATACTCAGATATCTAGCATCTAGAACAAACGGAAGCAGATGGAATGCTCGTCAGCTTTAATCTAAACATAAATGGAGAGACTAATTTTATTTTCAACAGAAACTAACCTTTCGGGTGTGACATCACAAACTAATTTGAAATGTGACAAACGCATTGATGTCATTTACTCCAAAGGGAATAGAAACATTGAAGTAATCGTAGTCATCAAAATTTTCATGTCAATTCCCCCCAATTCTACTAAACTTGTACTACTTCATAATACAGACTATTCCACATAATTGGGCCACAGCTTAATCGGGGCAGCAGCTCAATTGGGCCAAATCTTAAGGAATGGAACCAGAACCAAGAAACTAATAGTATTTTACATCGCTTAATTGGGACAAACCTTTAAAATTACAATTAATTTGTACATACGTATTATGTTGCATATAATCTCAAAAAATATGTGCAAGCAATTTAATATGATGTGATCTTATATATATAGTATGACATAACTTCAGATACATATCACTTAATGTTTACCGTGGGTGTGGTGACGCGGCACTGGCACGCACGTGACCCGTATCGGCACGGGGCCTTCGGGAACGAAGTGGGCCTGCTCACAGAAAATGATGAGTTGTGCATTTGATCTGACGCTTCTGGTCCTTTTCTCCCCGGCCCTGCGGTGGCGCAGTGTGGTAACGCGTTCTCCTATTGCGCGGCTAATCCGGGTTCGACTCCCAGCAGTGCAAAAAGAACGCTTACTCAGAGATCTCATAAAAGATCGCACTGCTCACTGTAGTCCGGGGTTTGGTTCCCCAGGCCTTAAGAGGTTCGGATTCCTCGGAAAACTGTAGGTCCCGGCGCAGCATGACCACTGTAGTCTTTGAGCCGTAAAACCAAAAAACAAACAAACAAAACCTTTTCTCCCCGCGAGCGCTGGTATAGGCAAATCAGAAGTGTCATTCTCACCAAACTTTTTAATTACTAGAAAATATCTCTTTATTCCATATTATCGGATAGACTGATAACGTGTTGTTATAAAATTGATGAAAAAGATGATAAAAGTATGAATACGTGAGGTAAAATTAAGACAACGTTGCAACTTGACATTGCCAATACTCCCATTGTTTGAAACGCTAAAAACATTACATACCTTAAAAAGGTAAAATCAAGCTAATATAATAGAAAATTATTTATTGCAATAAAATTATCTAAAATCAATCACGAAAATTGTTTTACTAACCTAAGATCATTATTGAATTTACTTTTCACAGACCTGTAATTTTCTTATTTAATATTTTATCCTTAACCAATTCAAACTGAAATATATATATGTATAATATAATATTTTCTATAATAAATCGACAATAGATTAAAATTTACATATTAAAGGAAGAAAATTTGTTGTATATATGCAAAATACAATCTTTCATGTAAATAAGGATACCATGCATGAAAATAAACAAACTTTATTTGAAACTTCATAAATTTTGAATTTGTATGAACATAATGATTTTAAACACTATGTTTGTTACAAGGTCAGATACTTCATTTCACATGGAAAAAAACAGTGCACCAGTAAATATAAAGTAAGAAAAATATCAATGAATTTCATAGATCATTTCCATGGATAGAAAAATTCGCTTGGAAATCGTAAACTCATTGCTGTTAACGTGTTGTCTAGCAAAATCACAGCACTATAAAAGAAACTTTACACATTTTAATTTACCACAAAATTTAAGAGAAATTACCTTTAAATTTAACTTTGAGACCTTTTAAACCTTTTACAAACTATTATTTATGAAATACATTACCGAACTGGAAGAGCATCATAAGAAGCTATTGCTTTCTCTTCTCATCGTATTCTTTTAATCTCAAAAATAACCAATTGTATCATTAGAATCACATCAAATCCAATGTATTATCAGTAATTGTAGAATACAGGTTGAATGGATTTCTTATTTTTTCTGATTATTGATGTTCTCGACTTATTTACATCAGATGAGATTGTTGATAAACAATCAAATATACAAACTCAATTACACAAGACTACATATTTCTACCAAAAGGTATAAATGAACTTATGGAAATATAATATCCGATAATATATATTTGCTGCCAGTTAAGCTATGCAGAAAATTACATTTTGCGATCACATTAAAATATGTAGTTTCTCTTGTTCATGAACAGTTGAACAAGAATGTCAATTCCATATTGATATTTAAACTTAGTCCTGTACTTATTTTCTGATCATAGTTTGATTTGCACATAGGTATACAACATTTCTAGTATATATAAAACAGGTCTTGATTTATCTTTAATCAAATTTTATTCAGTGTTCCCTATTCACATTATAGAAAAAGAGTTCCTTGATCAATTGCAAATAAAATTTTGCACTTCAATTTTAGGGAAAATATCTTCATGTTTGGAACTACTTCAGCTATTCTGAACAGATGTTAGGAAGGGTCCCCACCGAATTTCCCAGTTTTGGGGAAAAAGACTTCTGCTTTTCCCTACCTTTTAAGGTTAGTTTCAAATTCTCTAATCACATGGGAAATTAGTTATTTTAAAATACTATTGCTGAAATATCAGACTGTGCGCAGGAAATTTTAATTATTTGGTAATTCCTTTACTCGCAACAATTTTTGTCTTCGTGAAAAATAATCCAGACTGTGACATATCATCCTAAATGTATAGTATATATATATATATATATATATATATATGGCCTGCAAAAGGGTTGCTGGTATCTAACTGGAAGGAGACCCACACGCTGAACGTATGTGACGATGTGTGGAACCGGCCAGGCCAGTAACCTAGTGTCCTACCCCGCCTTCAAGTGGTGCAGGCTGAGCTTTCTATTTATGTGGCAAATTAATATTTGCTACACGGATAGAAAGGCGGAAGGGGAGGGCTAATTCACCAACCCGTCTAGCCAGCGTGGTGAAATTATGGCTAATTCCTCCATTATGTTGACACACCAGAAACCATGGCCCCTAGTCTCCAGGTGCTGGAGTGCTCCTGATCAAGGCAGCGGTCAGTGTGGCATGAAAGCAGGGGGTGCTAAGAATCACTGGAATGGCCCAGGCTGCCGTTTGTTATTGACCTTGGCTACGTTTAATGGACGATCCCTTGCTTCTGAAGCAAAACTTCAGGAATTGGAAGAAGAACTTGACAAGATCAAATGGGACATTGTAGGACTCAGTGAAGTTAGAAGAAAAGGTGAAGAGTTGGTGGAACTTAAAAGTGGACATTTGTTTTATTATAGAGGAACGGAAACTGGAAGAACAAGTGGTGTTGGCTTCTTAATCAACAAAAGAATTAAAGACTACCTTCTTGAAGTCGAAAGCACGTCAGATCGAGCAGCGAGGCTCGTTGTTCAACTAACCCAGCGATACCAACTTCAAATAGTACAGGTATATGCACCAACATCAAGCCATACCGACGAAGAGGTTGAAGAATTTTATGAAGAAATCAAAGAGTTACACACCAAAGGGAAACAACATATCAAGCTCATCATGGGGGATTTCAATGCAAGAATTGGACAACAGGAACAAGGAGAGACATCGGTTGGTAAATACGGATATGGGGAAAGGAATGAACGTGGCGATCAACTCATCGAATTTGCAGAAGCTGAAAATCTTAGCATCATGAATTCATTTTTTAAGAAGAAACCGCAAAGAAAATGGACATGGAAACACCCAAATGGGGGAACTAGTGAAATTGACTATATCCTGGCAAACAAGAAATCAATTATTGAAGATTGCAGTGTACTGAACAGATTTAATACTGGAAGTGATCATCGAATGGTGAGATGTAAAGTGCACTTAAATACTAAATTAGAACGACAGAAGCTCATTAGGAAACAAGTAAGTAAGAGGGTGGATTTAAAGAAATTAAAAGAAAATACCGAGGCATTCAAGTTGGAATTAAAAAATCGCTTTTCTGCACTGGAAGGACTTATTGATGAAAGTGATATCTCAGAAGCAAATGAAAACATTGTTAAGACAATAGTTGAAACTGCTGGGGAAATTGGTGGTGTAACCTGTAAAAAGCACAATAGCAAATTATCTGAGAAGACGAAACAGCTCATGAAAAGGCGAAGAGATATGAAGGTGGACAATCAAAATACCAGTTCCAGGATTGAGTACATAGAACTTTGTAAAACTCTGCGCAAAAGCATGAAAGAAGACATAAGAAAATTCAACTGTGAGCTAGTAAGGAAAGCCATTGAAAATAACAAGAGCCTTAGGGTTGTTAAAGGAAGTTTATCTGTTGGGAAGAAACACATCATTGCATTAAAAGGAGAGGATGGCACCGTAACAAGAAATAGGGAAGAAATACTTAGAAGAGTTGAAGAATTCTACAAAAATCTATACGAAAGTAACAGTGGATTAAACGAAGACATTGAAATAGTCGAAGGAACAGCTCCTAAAATCTTAAAAGAAGAAGTTTCATTTGCAATAAAAAGTATGAAGAAAGGAAGAGCCCCTGGTGATGATGGTATTACATTAGATATCCTAAAAGAAGCTGGAGAATATGTAGAAGACATACTTGCAAAATTCTTTACCAAATGTCTTAACAGCGGTAACATACCAAACCAATGGGATTCTGCAACAGTAATTCTTTTGCATAAAAAAGGTGATAAAGAGGATTTGAAAAATTACCGACCAATTAGCTTGTTACCTGCTATTTATAAAATCTTCACAAAAGTGCTAACACATCGCCTGCAGAAAAAATTAGATGCAGCTCAACCAAGAGAACAAGCTGGATTTCGAAGTGGATTCAGTACAGTGGACCATATTCAAGTATTAAGAGAATTAATTGAAAGAACACATGAATATGAACTTCCATTGTGTGTGGCATTTATTGACTATGAGAAGGCCTTTGACTCTATTAAAACATCAGCAGTCATCAACTCTTTAAGATCAACAGACATTGAGGATGTGTACATTGACATGGTGAAACGTGTGTATAAAAATGCAAGTGCAAAATTTCGGTTACATAAAGATACCAAAACTATCAAAATTGGTAAAGGTGTGAGGCAGGGAGATACCATTTCTCCAAAACTTTTTACTTCAGCTTTACAGATGATTTTTCAGCAGATAAATTGGAATAACAAGGGAATAAAAATAAATGGTGAATATTTAAATCATTTGCGGTTTGCTGATGACATTGTTATTTTTTCAACGAACCCATTAGAACTCCAAGACATGGTACAGGAGCTCTCAACTAGAAGTAAAGAAGTTGGACTCAAGATGAACCTACAAAAAACTAAGATCATGTTCAATAATTTCGTAGAGGAAACAAAAATACAAGTTGACAACATTGAGCTAGAAATTGCTGATTCATATATTTACCTTGGCCAGCTGATTTCAATGGATGGCAACATTATGAAAGAACTCAACAGACGTATTAAACTTGGCTGGAGTGCATTTGGAAGAAACAGTTTTATCCTGAAGGGGAAATTGCCTTTGTGTCTAAAAAGAAAGGTCTTCAACCAGTGTGTATTGCCAGTCCTCTCTTATGGATCAGAGACATGGAGTCTAACAGTTGGAGCAATACGAAAGTTACAGACAACGCAAAGGAGCATGGAGAGGTGCATGCTTGGAATAACTAGGAGAGATCGAAAAAGAAACACTTGGGTGAGAGAGCAAACTAGAGTAGAGGACATCATTGTTAAAGTAAAAGGGCTGAAATGGCGATGGGCTGGGCATATTGCAAGAAGAACTGATCAACGATGGACAACAGAAATTCTGAACTGGATTCCAAGAGACCACCGAAGACCTAGAAAACGTCCTCAAACTAGATGGGTGGATGAAATAAGAAAAGAGGTTGGGGTGACGTGGAAACGAATGGCCCAGGATAGACTTGTGTGGAAAGCATTTGGAGAGACCTTCATCCAGCAGTGGATAGATAATGGTTGAATATGATGATGATATATATATATATATATATATATATAGAGTATTTTCTATAAAAATCAGCAATAGATTGAATTTTATATAGAAAACGAAGGAAATGTTCTCTGGATGCAAAATGTAATGATTCGTGTAAATAAGGTCTTTATGCATAAAAATGAATTTATTTGAAATTTCACAAATTTTGAATTTCCATGAATATGATAATTTTAAACCCTATATTTATTACACTAGCTATGCTTTTTTAACGATCGATAGTTTTCTGGCTTCCTTCAATCTACTTTTATTAGTTGCAATTTTCTCATTTCATACTTTGCAATAATTATTTAAAAATATATTACAAGCTATTGGTAGACACTTATTTAGCAAAGTGTCAGATGATTGCCCACATGTAAAAATGTTTACAGGAATAGAATTTTTTAAATAAATTCCATCTTGAGTTATCTTCATTAGTGATTTTTTATGACCATGGTTCAAGAAAAGATCTTCATGTTGATCCAAAATTAATATTTCAAAGATTGTGTAACTATTTTAACTGCTAACAGAGTAAAATCTTGTGGCCTTTCTAATCCTCCTTTACTAGACAATTTAAGATACTCAGACACGTTATCTGGTCATTCGAACTCAAGTGTTTTCCCACTTGATACCATAAACTCATTCTGAGCACAAAAGATTATTTTAACTTTATGAGCTACATAGCCAGCAATGTACAAACATTGTATTTTTAGTGATCTCCGCCTCTTTATCCATGTAAAGAATCTCTGAAAAATAACCAGGCTCATCAGCCCAGTCATGGGACTCGATATCATCATCATTAAAGGATTCACATACATTTAATAATTTAATTATAAAATGGCCTAACTTTTTTACATGTAATTTTATCAATTCTAAAACTTTAATTTTTTTTTCTCTGATTCCAAAATTTTCCGAAATGCTATAGAGTAATTCCCACCTGACATCTGCCTATACTGTCCAAATCGAGCCTCGAGATAATCAGTTTGAAATTTTCCCAACAAAATGTTAGCAGGTTGAATATTTTCAAATATATATTGCACTAGAGATATTATTGCACCAGTAGTATGCTTTAAAGCAAAATGGGTTTCTTTTGATAACATGCCTCCTTTTTCTGGTACTTTTAATACACTCTTTATTTCTCGAGGAAGATCTCACAATTTTTGCCAAGCCTGCAGAAATGCACTAAAACGTTTCAAATGGATAACATTTACATGACCTGTATGAATTATTAGATCACTAAATGGAATTTTCAAATATTTGCCTTTCTGAGGATGTTTTTACAGTTTACACTTCGCCACCAGTTTGCTATATAATTTCTAAAAATTTAGTTTGCAATTTTTAGTTTGCAAGAATTTTGTTCAAGAAATTTGCATTTTGTTCAAGTTTGTTTGCAAGAAATTTAGTTTTGCAAAATTTAGTTTGCAAGAAATCATTACCAAATTTTTTAACATTTACATCGAATGCGACTATGTTACTCTCATGAAATAAGTTTAATGCACGTTTAACATTCTGCCTTTCAGTTGATGTTGAAAACAAAACTTTTCTATTTAACTTTGGGGCCTGTTTTACTGACAAGTGTTTTTCCGAATCGTATATTTGCTTAACATGCAATAAGCTAGCAAGACATATTTGTTTAAGGTTATGATTATCAGGATAAAAAAAGTTTGATTAGTAATTTATTAGTTTAAACAATTGTTTCTTATTGACTTAATTAAATGGCAAGTATCAAAAAGGAAAAATATTTTCTTACCTTCATCAGCTGGGCTATATGTACAAAGTTTTAGATTAACCCCACACATCAAACAAAACAAATTTCTGTTGATTCTATTATTATCAGATATTAAAGTGAGCACTAAATAACCACAGTCCTTTAAAACTTGTAGAACTCTTAATGTATAAGAATGAAGTTGCTCAACTGTTAAGTTTTTTACAGGTATGACAGTTACTACATCTTTATTTTTTGAAAACAGTGAACTTATCATGAAAGCTTGCACAGTGCTTGCTTCCAATTTTGCATTGCCCGAAACACCTACTATATTTTCACTCTAGTAACCGACTGATGATGTGACATATATTTCATCCAACAGTGGATTTACTCTTTTCTCATGGTCTTCAAGAAAGCTGCACTTCTTTTTTGAATAATTAATGTGCTGGTTTACATAATTCTCCCCAGCTTGGAAATTGAGACTTGTTGCTAATTTTCCTAAATAAGATACATTTGCTATTGTCAACACCATATTCTCCTTAGCATTGAATATGGTGTTAAGAAGAATATGGCGTTAACAATACCATATTCTCCTTAGCATTGAATATGCTGCTGGATGACTGTAAAAAAATTGGCAGGCTCAAAACAGCATGTTTGAAGAATATTTTTTCTGTTTCATCGCTGTTAGCGAAAGCTGTTTTACGAGAAAAACAAGCTTCCTGTTCACTACCTCATCATCTTCCTTTTCTAACACATTTCTCAACAAATTGACTACAATTTCTATAGTTTTTTCATGAGTTAAAATAGTTACATGGAAAGAATATAAAAAACTTCAAATACTATCAAATTTTGTCCACCGATCAAGTTTTACCTTCCTTTCCCAGAATAAAACGTGGTGCATTATTTATTTGACGTTCACTTTTATACGCTGCCAGAGTCAAATTGTCCATGATTTTGCAACTTACAGTCATCTTTGATTCTCTATCATATTGAATTCGAAAACTGTCATACTCATGGCAAAACAAGGAAGTATATAACCTCTCTCTAATTCCTGTTTGTATATCTACAAATTAATTAATTATGTCGTTTTTCATCCATTATCCATTTTGGAAGCATTCTTCGCCTCTTTCTTTTAGGGATTCTCTACGTGCTTCTGGATATTTCCTTTTGGTAGGTAATTTTTTGCTCATGTAATAAGTCAGCTGGGGAAAAAATTGATGGAAAGGCATCTTTAGTGAGTGTCAATTTCTTACGTTTATAAATAATCTCCGAGCCATCATCTCATACTAATGTGTCCTCTCTTACTATAAACTGTTCTTCAAAACGAATGACACAAACAGGTGCCTGGGCTCCAGGGACGAAATCTTTTCTATTGGTACACTTTAGCCACTTTTTCCGTAAAGATGTGTTCTTTGAAATTTGAATGTAGTCGTGTGATTGTTTTCTGTATCATAAATGAATTTGCACATAGGCACAGAACTTCTCCGAGGCATCTGTTAAAAAAAACACTTTAATTTCCTAGATTTTAAGATGGAATTTAAAGTAAGTAGGCGCTAGTTGCTGTACTAAAAAATAAAATGTGGCAATAAATATTTTGTCTATAAACAGCCAGGATTGTAAAAAGTTTCAAAAAAACACCTTTACACGGGTACTATATTGCTTAATTGTAAAAATTTGCTATTGTTATAATTAAAGAAAAATTATTTATTTCACAAACATATGCATTAACGTGTTTTAAGCCTTTCATATTCTGATCTAATTTAACACAACCATTATGTTATTAAATATTTTTGTGTAAGACATAAACATAACGACAATTTCTCTAATTCTAAAGACCATTCTACCTTTACAATTCAAACCATTTGTAATTATTCCGTTCTCTCACAAATATTTGGTATACAAAATAGTAAAAACAAATTAGTATAGTATTTATAAAACAAGTCTCGATTGTTTAATCAGGTTCTATCCACGATTCCCACTCAAATTGGAGAAAACTATTCTCTGAACAATTACAAAAATTCAATTGAACTTAAATTTCGGGAAAAGTAATTTAGGTATTAAGAATGGAAATTAAGAAGGATTCCCCCACTTTTTCAGGTATGACCAAAAAAATATTTTTCCCTAACTTTCAGGGGTAATTTCAAATTCTCTGACAATTCCAAGTTCACCAGACACGTGGAAACCCCATTATTTTAAAATTCTATTGGTGAATGAAATATCAGACTGTTAGCAGAAATTTAAATTCATTGATAATTCTTTTACTCACAACCAGAGTAAATCAGGAGTAAAATATGCAAGGCAATTAGAATTAGATTATTTTAGCATTTTAATATAACCACTTCTCAATTTTTGCCCAGGGAAAAAGTTTACTTATAAATGACAGAAAATTTTGGGAATACGAGCATTGTATGTGTAAAAAAAACATACTCAACGAATAAACTTTATTATAGAAATAAAATAAATAAATTTTACCTCATTTTCAAATCAACTGGAATTAATTCAATATTATGTTAAAAACGGTGGTTATTAAACAACTGC
Organism: Dysdera silvatica; assembly: GCA_006491805.2. Classification (NCBI taxonomy): domain Eukaryota; kingdom Metazoa; phylum Arthropoda; class Arachnida; order Araneae; family Dysderidae; genus Dysdera; species Dysdera silvatica. Next base: position 61,901,302 of record QLNU02014802.1, read on the forward strand.
TTTTGCAAATTTTTATAAAATAGAAACTACAAAATTAAATCAGTAGTTTAAAGAACTGATTGTCGATTTTTATCGTTTTTCTAGCGACAAAAACAAGCCTGAAAGAAGAAATTAATCCATTATCTTAGTTTTATATTATAGGATAAAACACAAAATTTAGAAAATCGGTATACATTAAAAATATTCCAGAATAAAGCTTAGAACGTGCAGTGAAAATTTCGTTTGGATACAAAAATTTTGCATTCTTGGAATATATTACATTAAAAAAAAAGGTAAAAATACAAATACATGAATATGAAATTAAACTTACAATTACAAGTAACAGAGGAAACTTACAAGTGAAACTTACAAGTGAAACTTACAAGTGAAACTTACACCGTTTATAATTCTGTTTTCATCTACTTCAATTAACGGTCCAAATAGGAAGATTATCCTAGCTTAAAGCAACGTAATATTATAAAAATAAGTATTTCACATTTGTGCGTACGACAGTTCCGGCTTATTTCAAACAACGCATTTAACACCCCTGCTTACATGGAAATTCTGCTATCGAGATCGGCCGACCGACCACAACTCTGACGTCACGAGATCCCAGAATGCTTCAGTAGCAAGCCCCGTACATTCCTGTCGGCCCCGATCGGCCTCACAGGTCTCGACTTGCGAGCAGGGTTTAACTGAAGGCGTAGTAGTTACAGCTACATATTTTATTTTAGAATTTATCATTTTTTCTTATATATTATTTTTCACATATATATTGTATATATTGTATATTATGGATGGATGGATGGATTAAAAAACATTCAATCAATCAAATCAATCAAACTAAATTTATTTATGCATATCAAACACAAGTATAAGTATACAGGGTGCGAAATAAGTTTGAAAACTTTTCAGATAATTCTGTTAATCGAATTTTTTATTAACCGAAAAACATACAATGGTAGGAATACTGGAAAAAGCACAAAATTTCAGTTAAAAAGAATATTTTTTGAAAAGGTCACCATTTGCTTTGACACAAGCTCTGAGACGGCGTGGGAATTGTTCCACTGCGGCACGCACTATATTGTCATCTATTCCATTCCATGCCCACGCTTTCACCAAGTCTCGTTTTAAAGACCCCACTGACTTGTGGGTTTTAGCACAAGCCTGCTCCTGAAGAATTTCCCAGATTGCGTAATCCAAAGGATTCAAATCAGGAGAGTAGGGCGGCCATTCCTGTGCGGTGATAAAGTCCGGAAAATTGTCTTTACGGAACTTTTGGGTTACTTTTGGTCGATGGGCAGGAGCAGAATCCTGTTGAAATATCCACTGTTGACCTACAAAGTACTTTAGGGACCCAGGAAGGACGGCGGATTCCAATATGTCGCTGACGTAATTTTTCGCATTAATTTTTATACCACTTCTGACGAAAATGAGGTCAGTCTTACCTGAAGCACTGACCCCAAAATTTAATATCAAACTATGACTCCTACAGGTTTTTGTGCGCGTGAAACGATTCGACCCGTATCTTTCGCTACCGAAGATCCAGAACAAAGTATTCTGCCGTTTTGGATATTGTGGGCTTGCTCGATGATGAAAAACTTTTCGTCGGAAAATAGCGTCCATATACGAAACCCAGCACCACGTCTGCATAGCATTGACGAGAAACGTTTTTTGGGCATTGAGCGTTTTTTGTCGTTCAGATCAATTCCTTCTGGAGATCCAATGATTTGAGTTTAAGATCCTTTTTAACAACGTTTCGAACACTGGACTCGCGTATACCGATTTCAGCAGCCATTTTTCTCATAGATTGCCGGGGATTGCGTCGAATTCGTTCTCGGATAATTTTGCGATTACGCGGTGTGTTTGCAGTGCACGGTCTTCCACTCCGAGGACGGTCCGTCTTCTTGCCTTGCTCCGTGAATCGCCTAATATTTTTACAAATAAAAGATTTTTTCATATTTAGCAAACGAGCTATCTAAACTTCAGATTTTCCTTCACTAGATAAAGCAACGACGGCGCCACGGTTTTCTTCATGTTTCTTTGGCATTTTGGAACGACAAAGATATCAAAATTTACATACCATTGAATAAATCATTGAACGGCGTATCCAACAACAACAAACAATTTTAGAAAACAATAAAGTGTTATCACGTTATTTCAGTAAAAAACGAAGTTTCCAAACTTTTTGAGCACCCTGTACAATGGATGCAAGTTAAAATAATATATTTAAAACACTTTGCAACAATGGCAACTAAAACGTTTACAGTTCAAGTAAATATTCCTTTATTTTAGTTTTATATATGTACTTTTGGACTTTTATTTGATTAGAGATTTTATTACACAATTCAATCCCATAGCGATTTATTCTATTTTTCCCTATATTCGTTCTTATTTTTATTTTATTTAATTAATTTTGTTTCTTTTGTTGTAATTGAGTTTCGTCTCATTTATTATGATCGAGTTTAAATGTTTATTTTCATTTATTCGTTCATAGATATAAATTGCTACTTGTAATTTATGTATGCTATTTATCTCCAAGACTTTATTTTCGTATATAATTCCTTCTCTTGGTTTTCCTGTATTATGACATACTTTTTGAATTGTTTTATCACGTAGTTTTTTTATTTTTTAATTTGGTTTGTGTATAATGTCTTCTCTTGATTTTCCTGTATTAGAAAATAATTTTCTAGTTATTTTATCAAGTAATTTGTTTATTTTTTAAATTAGTTTTTGTATATAATTTCTTCTCTGGATTTTCCTGCATCATGACATAATTTTTGAGTTGTTTTATCAAGTAATTTATTCATTATTTTTAAATTAGTTTAAATAAATTTCCCCATACAATGTTTTCATAATTTATGTAAATAAATATTATCCATTGTTTAATTTTATGTGAAATTCGCCTATTTGGGGGCAGTCACTTTGAGCTAAACTGTCCTAATCTCGATGTGTCCTGATGAAGCTGAATCGACTGTATTCTCAGATGTATACTACTGTTTATTAACCTGAGATTGTGCATCTAAATCAAATATTCAAAGAATAACATCGCTTCAAAAAAAAAAAATAAAATACTTCACCTATTCTCTTTCATACTCCTAATACTATCTGCTACTATTGCGCGTCATCTCCTAATATTACCACCAGAAAAACTTTTTTAACGTTAAATTTCAATTTTTATATTTAGTAGTATAAAAAAAACAATGCACATATTAATTTCTTCTTTCTGAAGTTTTCCACAAACTAATATCCGATTTTTTGAGAATTATGCTCGTAATGCCACGTATCTCTCCTCTGAGTTTTCTCTAACAGATTACACGTAATTGTACTTCTCTGTCTAAAACAAAATGTACCCAAATACCTTTTAGGTGTAACCAGGCCTGTACGCAAGCCGAGGCCAGCCAAGGCGCGGCCCCATTTGCCCCAAGTTTGTTCCCTAATTACCCCATCGATATATATATGCAAACATTAATATTTTCCTTATGAGCATAGGTAGGAATTTTAAAATAGGGCCACAAGGCCTAGGTGTAGGAATGCCGTACGTAAAATTCTTTTTCTCCCACTCAATTCTTCCTCCATAAAATTTAAAATACAAACTTTGATATATATTAATATTATACTATTCGTAATTGTAATAAACTAAAAAAAAATCATCAGAGAAGCGTTAAATTTATTTGGGGTTATAGTGACATAATGCCTAAATTTTCTACTGCTCTTTGAAATTAGTTATACGCGTTAGCCTCCCTGTGACCTGTGTCCCATATTCCCTTTACTTTGACCGAGTTGCCCCTTCCTCCTGGCTACATGGCTGGGTGTAACTGTTTTTATTTTCATATAGTCTTGTTATGAAAATATTAAGACATTATTTTACTTTTGTATAAGCCTAAATATTGTATAACGACCCTTCCTATCCTCGCGGAGTATAGTCTTTGTCAGGCTGGATAGTCTTTACCAATATTGCGCAAGCGGATATTAATTTTTAAAATTTAATATGAAAAATAACAACTTATGTTTTATTTGAACTTGTGTGTCTATCAAACCAAAGTTTGTATTGCACTGTGTTTTATTGTACTGGTTAAGTAGATTTTGAGAGCTAAAGCACAGAAGAAAGAAGAAATATAGGACACTCAACAGGAAGTAATGACTAGACCGAGAGAAGTGAGACGACAGAAGAATGGGGAATGACATAAGGAAGCCTCCGATAGAAGAAAATGGGTGACGATCTTTGACCAAGGGCCATATCCTAAAGGGACTGTGGCAACAGAACAAAATCAGGTGAATTAATTATATAAAACTAAGAAATTATATCAGGGAAGCATCACAGAAGGGTGAAATGAGGGTATTTGTGAGACAGTCGGTTGCTAGTGTAAAAAAAAAAAAGTACGTCAATCTAAATATTAAATTAAGAAGTAAGAGGACGTGTAAATGCTTCATAATTTTTCGCAGACTTTTTCTGTAATTTATTCTAAGAATCCTCTACCATCGCCGTCTTTCTTCTATGACCTTTCGTGTTTTATTTTTCATCCCAGAGACATTTGGTCTGTTCTTCGTGGTTTTTCATATTTTGATCTAAATGTGCTAAATTAGAATGAATGTGCTCCTTCGCTAATCAATAATGCATGTCATTAGCTTTCTATCACAATAAACTCATAATTTCTCGCTTAAATCGAGAGCAAAGCAGTGAGATATGCCGGGCGTTCTTACATTAGATTGTTTTTCTTTTCAGGAGAAATAGACTTAAGTAATGGATTAAATTAATATTTTTGTATTGAAAACAATAGAAAATCCTCTGTTATCATCTTCTGTCAGGCAGTGGAACTCTCACATGTTTAAAGCATAATAAAACGCAAAACCTTAGACACAAATTTCTTTTAGATATATTGAATATTCTTGTGTGACTTTTTCGAAAAACCTTCTCTATATCTAAAATTAAACGTCGAAATTTATTTTTCATGCTTACAATCTCAATTCTGTTTTAACAATTTATGTTTTTTTTCTCAAGAAAAAAACATCGCCATTAATATGTTGGGTATAGTGCATATTACAATGGATTAATACGGATATATCATAGGTGTACGGAGAACGCTCTAAAGGGGGTTGTGGGGTCAATGGGGGATTTATAGAACTACAGTTCTTATATTCCTATGTTAAATATACAAAATTTCATTGCAATGTGGGGTTACAATCCCCATCAACATCCCTTGCGTACGCCAATGGGATATATGAATGCTACCTAGAAACAACATGCATCCAATACATACTGAGAGTATTAAGTACAGGTGTGTCTAAACCGTTCACACAGAACCAGAGGCGGACTGTGTTCTCTCAAAGGGCGCGTACCTTGAATTTTCAGAGGGCACACCGGTGGCCCAGTCTACCCCTGCGCAAAAAGAATCACTGAACGGTATTGCTCACCTAAAATAAACGAGCAGTCTCATTCTATGTTTCGGTCATTGAAAGATCACACCGCTAGTGCTGAGCAGCTTTGCTATACCTCTTCGACAGGAAACTCTGTTAAATTACCCGGATAATTCTTAAATAATCCTGGCTCTGGCGCTGACCCAGTGGTAATGCTGTCAACTCACGTGCCATTAATCGGGGTTCCGAGTTCGACTCACAAAGGTGCCACAGGGATTGTTTTCGAAGTCCTTGAGAGATTTGGATTCTATAGGAAAATGTAAAGCCGCGGTTGTATCGTGGCGTGGTGGCAACGCAGTCGCCTATTGTGCCAATAACCAGGATTCCATTCCCGTATTTGCCATTTTTCTGACTACCCTAGGTGCCTTCGGCGACGAAAGTTCGGAAAACTGTAGGGCCCGACCATGGCCGGCGTTAAATTTTATGCCCCTCTGGGCGAATGCCCTGTTTCCAACCTAGGCGCCGGCCTTGATCCCGACATAGCACAGCCTTTGCTGTCTTTTTTGAGCCTTAAAAACTCAAACTTAGATAGTTCTGAACTGCCAATGGACAATGCATTATCAGCATCATCTTTGAAGTCACTAGTCTGCCTTCAACACCCTGTAACGGGCCTGTAACCCGGATGAAGGGGTCAACTGGGGCAGGACAAACATATAGGGCATATAGGGCACGATGCACCCTGGGATGGCTCTCTCTCTCTCTCTCTCTCTCTCTCTCTCTATATATATATATATATGAACAGCCTGATTTGACAACTAGGCACAAGCATGACGCGACTGGGGCCAGGCCCGTCCTGCAGGCAATTGGCTGTGTGCATAGATATATATATATTGTAACTTGTATAGGCACGTAAAGACCTCGGTCCCGTTCGAGATGACCCACAGCATTGTCTCAGGATTTAAACTGTACAAGCAAATAATTAACTAATTCTAGCATATATTCTGCCAACCTGGAAAACGTCTTCTCTTGCAGAAGAGACTCTCCAAAACTCGGTCATTATCTATCTTACCGAAACTCACCTTGGATTCTACAAAACCTTCAGCTATTTGTTCAACAATGGAAACCGGTACATACCGCTGATCGTTTAATTTCGTGCCATAACTTTACAACGCTCACGATGTAAACGCAATAACATGGCAGGTATTGTATGTAATAACTGAGGTACGAACAAGTTGGCCATGCACCATTATTTGAACAGAGAAAATAGTGAATGCATGATGGATTCCTCTTCTGTCCCGAAACTTACATTAAGGGGGAAACAAAGGGGCTACGTGCAGACGTAGGGTACTATTATCGGTATTGAAAAAGCCATACGCAGAACAATATTGTAATGCACGTCATTTGTCTGGAATTATATTAAGCTGGGATTGCATATATGATACGGTTTCGTTGTTATCAAATGGCGAATGTTATTTGATGACAATTATACCTCTCACGACGCATTTGGATCTCCGAACTAATCAACAACTATCACGTGAAGATTCCTTCGAAGGCGATTTCTTTATTTCAGCATATAAAGATTTGTATACATTTTCATATATTCATTTAGCATATAGAGAATGCATATTTAGTTGTCGTATATAAAATAAACTAAAACAGAATTTACATATTAAATTTAGGAGATATGTTGTCAAATTTCTATTCTTCAAAGAGACTTCTTATATAATTATATATGAACATGGGGTACTCTTGGTACAAATTGACGATGGCACTGCGCACTATTAAAGTAATTGATAAGGCAATAAATTAACACAGTTAAATAATGAATCGTATTGTTTACAGCTGTTTCAATAACCCTGGGCTATTTTCGTTAGAACGGCCAGCAGTGGGGTACTATGGTGTAAATGAGGAGCGTATGTGCTGATCTTGCTACCTGGAGCTATAAGAAATGGAAAATGAACGAATAGTATTTAAAAATAAATTGATTCATTTGGTATGCAATAAAAAGTTAAATATTTAATTAAATTTAAAAGCAAATTATCTTTAAAATCGCTATTTTTAAATTGGTGAAATTTAGCAAAAATGTTGGCCGAAAAATGTAAAGAAAAAATACTGCAAGAAAATGTTATGAAAAATGGTGACGATTTTATGGCTTCAAGATCAGTGGAAACGTTCGCAAAAACGTTCTAATATGTTATATTTTTATTTGAACTTCTAACACGAATAAGCATGATTGAAGAACTCATGGAAATCATGTGTTTATGCATCATTTTATATTTGTTGAATTTTGTTTCCTTAACGAATGGTTAAAATAATATTTAATGGTATTTTTTCTTCGTCAACTTTAGTAAATAAATTTATATAAATTTGGCGCAGTATAGTCCAGATGCTCTTGCGCCAGAAAAAAGCCAAACAAACAAACAACTTTAGTAAGAAATTCTTAAAAAAAAAAAAGCTTGAAGCAGTCCTAACATGTTTATATCCAAACTAGAATTTTTATGACTGGTACGAGTCTATAAAGAAAAAATAAAACACACACACACTTAGGCGGGATTCAAGCCACTGAGCGTTCGGTTTCTGTTCCAGTACTTTGACCGTTAAGCATCTGAGCATAGCGATGCATGGAGCTTTTCCACACTCACGTTTGTCAAAGGATATACCATTCAATTAAAGCAGAAAAGAGGTTGCAGGTAAAGAAATTAATTTCTAACACTATTCATAATTCTTCGAAGATCTCTGCGTTCTTTTGGAAATCGAGAATTTAACTGAAATTTTGGAAAAGTTGGTTGGTTGGATGTTTATGGCGCAAGGACAGCAAAGGCCATTCTGCATCGATTCCAAAAAAAGACTTGCTTCCTGTTTTACACTTATAACATGCACAGTGGGGTCACATTAAAATGTGACCACCAGCTAATATCGAGAGGACCCATTCCCATAGGCGTACACAGTAATTTCATAAGAGGGGTTAAAGAACTACAACTCCATATATCTATATATATATAAAATTTCATTGCAATGGGGGGGTTACAACTCCCATCAACCTCCCCTGTGTACACCAGTACCCACGGAATACAACACGGACCAGATGCCAGATGGTTGTCATGAGTATTTAGAGCCATGCTGACTGCAGTGCATTGGATAGCTGTTGGAGGGTGCCTGATGTTAGATCCATAGAGTAAACAAGACAATCGAGATAATCTCACAGTTTCTGGATTGGGTTGAGGTCTGGGGAATTAGGGGGCCAGGTAAGTGTTGAAAGTCCGTGCACTTCAAACCTCTGTTGGAAAATCCCATCTGCATCAGAGCCCCACACACAGCAGAATTCTCCAAGCTATTGTTTTAGACAAACGTTATGTAGCTCACATTTTGTCGGTGGTTGCTACACTGAAAAGTATTGGTTGCCCCCCCACACCACGCATTTTAGTATTCTATGTTCACCTCTCATATCAATGACATGTAGTGCTCCGCAGTTGCCACGTTCTTTATTCTCCATGGCAACGTTTGTCCAGTCATAATACATTTTCACTACAGCAGCAAAAAAATAGTTCTCAATCTTCGCTGTTTCAGAAATACTTCCATTCTTGGCCCGAAAGCCGATGATTATCCCCTCCTTTCAACTGCCGTAAATTGCTCCTTTCATCCATGACAGCAACGAGTGATATGTTTGCAGAATGCCTGTATCTGACCTCATGTACCCACCAGGCCATTTCATAACACGTGCCTTATTCCATTGGCTACGTCCTACCGACTTCAAAGATAGGAAAGAGGTGGTCACATTAATATGACTCGACTGTTTATTAGTGATATAAAACATTTGTATATCTCTTAAAATCAATTCTATCATTCGATCATAATCATCGGCGCCGACGGCATGAAAATATTGGGGGGGTCAATATACCTTTAAAAGGCATTTTGTTTGAAATTGAAGGGGGATATGGAACCCTAATGCCAACATTGGGGGATGGGTCCCCCTGCCCCCCCCCACTGACGGCGCCCGCGATCATAAATAGTTCTTTTGTTGCTTAAATTAAGATATTGTTAAATATAATTTTCATAACTAACACTACTCAAATGACTTCGATACGGAAATAAAGAATTAAATGCAAGTAGGCTTAAATCATTTTCTCCCCCCATGTGTGTTTTTTTTTATTTGGAAAACCATTTATGATATCTATAATAATGAAAATGACGACCGTCATTTCTTTATAATCGAAGTGCGTAAAAAAGAAAAGTCTTCATGTCACTTTCAATTTTCTGTCGTTTCTCTTTCCAAATCCTTTCCCGAACCTTCGTTTAAGAAAAGGAAATTGAAACTGCGAAAGAGAAGAAGAAGAAATCTCCAATGCCCTTAAAACAAACCGCGTTTTCACTCCCCTCATCCCGAAGAATCGACTCTACCTGGGGAAAGCAGCGCCCCCGAGCGGTGATCCTAACAACCTCTTCCTTCCCTGTCACTACATCAAAGTGCATTGGTCGCTCCAGTTTTCAGCATCCCTGGACTTTAAATCGTCTAGCTCCTTTCATCTCTCGACACGGGGTGCTCTGATACCTGTAAGTGTCGTCAAATATGACACCGACCTTATCACTAATTAGAACGTAACGCTGTCACAGTGACTCGCCTTCATCGTAGCGCTAACGTAGCGCCTAATGCTGGACGGATAATTTAGGACGTCGGCTCTTAAGTTCTATTTAGTGACGTTACGTGAAACAGAACTTCTAATATATTTCCGACAGTACTAACATTTCCGGCATTCCACCAGGATTTTCCGAAAATTGACAGCAGTTGTAAGTAAGCGATTTTAAAATTTTCAGTTGAAGTGGTAAATTTGGGTGTTAGATTGCGTTGAGTAATTACGAAAATATAATCATATCTATGTCTCCCTATAGGTTATTTACCTTATTCCTTACGCATATGGTCTTTTCACATATTATGCAAATAAAATATGTGCTAGTTATGAAATTAATTCGCTGGGTCTGTTATAAAATATTCACAAAAAGAAATATTTTCCATGTCCCTACATATAATGATTAAATAGAAAAAAGTTTGAGGGTCACTGCACGAGACATCACCCACTTACTTCACTTTTCACTAGAAATCACTAAAAATTGCACTAGATGAATTTTTGACGTAAATCACTTTACGTTAGAAACCGCTAAAAATTGCACTAGATGGATTTGTAACGCAACAGAGTTACTAGCCCGTAGCGGGAAAGCAGATCGGCCGGAGAGCAATCCTCCTGCGCATGTTTGTAGACTTCGCCAAAATTGGTATTAGTGTTTCCCCACAATAATAATACGTACTTGGCTAGAAAACTAACATCTGACCAGAAGAGAAAATAGCTCAGAGAAGATATTTTAGAAGAAATATTTTGGAGGAGGTAGTTCAGAAGAAATATTTTGGAGGAGGTAGTTCAGAAGAAATATTTTGAAGGCGATATTTTAGAGGAGGTATTTTGGAGATAGTATTTTAGAAAAGGTATTCTAGAGGACAATTTTTAGGAAAGATATTTTAGAGGTTTTCTAGAAGAGGTATTGTAGAGGAGGTATTTTAGAAAAGGTATTTTAGAGACGGTATTGTAGAGGACAAATTTGTGGAAAGGTATGTTAGAAGAGGTATTGTAGAGAAGGTATTTTGGGGGAGGTATTCTAGAGTAGGTATTTTAGAAGAGGTACTTTAGAAGAGTTAGAGAGAGGAGATTTTAGAAGTGGTGTTTCGGAGATGTTTTATCAAAGGTATTTTAGAGGAGGTATTTTAGAAAAGGTACTTTAGAGAAGGAATTTTAGAGAAGGTATTTTAAAAGAGGTATTTTAGAGGAGGTATTTTAAAGGAGGTACTTTAGTGTGGTATTTTAGGAAAGTTACTTTAGAGGAGGTATTTTAGAAAAGGTATTTTAAAGTAGGTATTTTATTAGATCTAGCTAATATTTTAGAAAATCTAGCTTTTTTATCAGATCTAGCTAATTTATATTGTTTCAGTATTACTGGAACAAAGTCTGGTGTCACATACTCATGTGTCATACAGTGATAACTGGTTTGAGACGCCATTTAGTGATTGCTTCACGTTGTCCTCTGGTCTAGTTGTGTTCCTTATAGTGAATGTCTGAGCATATTATTTTTTTTTATAGATTAGGTATGCAAGGTAAGATATGTGTGAATTTAAGAAGGGAAAAAGAAAGGAAAGAGGAGGACGAAAGTCGTAAAAAAAAACCAAAAACAATTGTAAACAACTTTTTGCGTTTCGTAGGAAGAAAAGGAGGACGAAAATCTCAATAAATCGGTGTAAACAACATGGCAGCTAGTCACCTTATGCCGATTGCCAGTTCTTGAAAACATTGACTAGATTTAGAGAGGTAACGTCTCGTGCAGTAGCGCCGAGAAGGAATTCGTTTGAGATTATTTCTCAGCGATTTTAATGTATTTGATTATTTCTATAAAAATATAAATATAAAATTTACGGGTGGTATGCGAGCTGCTAAATATGTACTATCCTTGAAACGTACAAGCCTTGTCAATTGCATATTACTTATACCTTGCGCTCACATAGGGCTTAAATATTTTCATTGACGTTTAACTGCTATTGTGCAATTATTTTCGTTATCTAACATTCGCTATTTTCGATATCGTAACTTTAAGGCTTTTGAATTATAAGGCCTTTAATTTTCGATATCGTGAATTTAAGGCTTTTGAATTATAAGGCCTTTAATTTTCGATATCGTGAATTTAAGGCTTTTGAATTATAAGGCCTTTGTTTAATTTCGTAATGCAATACATACGAATGAGTTTGCAGAACAAACATCCTTAAACAGTAATAGCAATTGAAACAAAATGTAAATTTTCATGCATGCTTTTGTCAATTTCAAAATTTAGATCAAGTTGCAAGAATTAAATAGGAGATCAAATGGCCCCAAATTAAGCGCGTTCATCTCTGAGCACCATGCAAACGGATTATGAAAATATAATTATATAATTACAATTATGCAATGGTGAACAGTGTCTGAAACTGTAATTATATAATTTGTATTCATTTCGATAACTTCCATTTTTCAAACGATAATTATAGAGGTGGAGCTCAGAAATCAGAGTCGCTTAAGATTTCGACACGAGGTGAGCCCCTTTTCTGTCAATGCCAAGGGGCGACACAAAAGTGGAACCATTTATAATTGTGCGCTAACTTTTATAAAGGCCATTTGTTAACATGTCGCAAAGTTTTTAAACGCCATTTCTTTATCTACCGTCGGCACCATAATACACTAATGAGTCGGCAAAATTATATTTCAGAGGGAACTACATTTATAAACATTTATTGATGTATTTTAGCGCAACTGAAAACTCATGCAGTCACCCTGATTGGCCCAGAATGACCATTACTATCCTTGCTCCATAAAAATACAACCAATCAGACAAAACTCATGAAAGATATACTACCGTTTAGATTAGCCGTACACGCTTGACCTTTACTCGGATTATAGTTAACCAATGAACGATCGCAAAAATGTCCGCCAGTGTAAATTGCCATATTCAACCAATCATTAAATGTCTTGTGTGTTCTATCCATTTGAATAGATTTTAATCAGCACCGTTTATTAGATTTCAACTGAAATGATTTTAATCTTCGAGACATTTTATTCGATGCTTTTAACCATGACATCATTAAACCTTTTTGACTTTATATCTTTTTTTTTTTCAGTGTCATTTGATTCCATAGCACCGTTTGTTTTTTAGCGTTTTTAATACGCTCTTTACCACTGTATAAGATTTAATTCATTTTAAGCTAAACCTTGCGCACGACCTAACCTTTTTGTCGCAGAATGGTCCTTTCAATCCCTTCGCCATAAAAATACAATCAACAAGAAAAATTGTCAAATGTAGACATTTGTAAGTTTGGTGAAACTGCATAATTCGCCACACTGCTTCCCTCTCATAAGTTTTTCTATTGCCCAACGTAATTGGGAGGTTGGTTTCCTAGGCCTGAAGAGATTCGTATTAACTCCTTGGGTACAGATTTCTTTGAAAAAATTCTTGCGTTTGAAACGGATTTAATTTGCTGATTCGCACTGAAAGAAACGCCCTCTTACAACTGATACCAATCACTCTTGCCATTAACAAGAATGTACATATTTAATTCTGTCCTAGTTTGAATGACGAATTAGACTCGTCATCCGTAACTTAGGTAAAACAAGTGTATGACGAGTCTCAGTCGTCAAGGTGATAATCACGAAACTGCATGTTCCGGGACAGCAGAACCCTTTGTCCTTGCGCCATAATATCCACTGCAAAAAAAAATCAACACTCATACTGCATCCGTAGCTAAGGAAGAATCATGTTGTACATAATGCTTAAGAAGACATATGCACACGAATTCATATACGCACAACACATACGTTTACACGTACCTATGTGTTAATTCATAAATTCCAATTATAACGTGCAATATAGTTTATTATTTATTTACAAGTTATTAGTAATAGGTTAATAATGTTTATCACAACCATTATATATTGCATCCAGTCTCGAAATTCAATTTAAATAAAATAGCAAATTTCACAAAATTAAGGAAAAGGTAATACAATTTGCATTTCCCTGTGAAGGGTCTCCAATAAAATTTATGAAATCGAACCGGCTGAGGACCCTATTCACCCCCTGGAGCAAAAGTTCCTTTTAATAAAAATACAATTAAATTATTTTTAAACAGTCTGATATTATTAATATCCTTAAGATTATTTGGTAATCCATTTCGTGATTTTATTCCCGTGTATTCGATTCCCGAATTGTACATTTCTGTTCTATTTTTTTGTAGCCTAATTTCGTTGCTGCTTCTTAAATTTCTGTTTTGATGATATTGGATATCAATGTTATCCAAATGGTTTCCTTCTATCTTTCCTTCTATTATTTCTTCCATTTTTTTCTTATATTACTTCTATTAATGGAGCAATATAAGTCAAAAGAGAAATGGCAATTACTTGGTAAAAAAATATCGGTCTTACGAAGTTTGAAATAGCCTATGATAAAGGTTTTGTAACTCTATATGTGCGTATTATGTAAGGTTTGGCATTCTTATTTGTATTTAGGGATGTTGCTGAGAGCAAATTTCATTCGCAGAATTGCAATTCTTATCTGTTACGTAGCAATTCAAAAATCATGGGCTGCTCATAGGCGTATAGTTTTCATAATCATGGGGTGGAAGGGGCGAGCAGATATTATGAACATTTGTACATTACAATATATGTAAAATTGCAATTTATTTCAAATTACTGAGGGTCCGAGCCCATATAACTCTATGCCTATGATAATGCTCAAGGGGATGTAAAGATGGTTTTGTGATGCGCTCTCAGAGAAAATGTTTCGATATCCAATGGGGGGGGTGCTGGAGCCCCATTTTCTACACCACTGTTTCTTGTATTTATGAATTAATAATAATAATAATAATTTAATACTTCGTTTAACATTGAATTCTCAGTAAGTATACGCAACTTTAGCGCTCATATAAAATTTCAATTGGCCCTTTGTTGGTATGGTGGTAACACTGTCATCTTGCATGCCATTTATCCGGGTTCGACTCTTAGCGGAACAGAAAAAGAAAAAAGTAGAACACTTACCGAATAACAAATTGCTTTAGTTCGGGTGTTGGTTCCCTAGTTCTCGGGAGAAATTGATTCATTCATTATTCTTCGGGAAAATGTAGGCCCAATACCTTACGGTGGCGTAGCGGTAATGCATTCAACTATCACATCCTTAAATTGGGTTCGACTCCCACTGGTATCGTGGGACGCAGGCCGATTTTCTGCGTACCGGGGAAGTAGTTCGGATTCTTGGGGAAAACAGTATCGCAGATAAACATGACCTTTGCTGTCCTTTTACCGTGAAAGCGCACACAAGAAATAAAAAAATTTTAACGTAAAAGAGGAGAGAGGTGCATAGATGTATTTTTAGCTAAATATACAGTTATTTTAGTTGTTTTGGAGCTAGTACGGTAACACTTGGCGACTTTGCAAAACTTGCCATCACGGATACGTGAGCGAGCCGCGATTTTGCCATTTTGGACAAAAATAATTTTTTCGTTAACGGTGGAATGTTTTGAAACGTTCTGTTTTTTATTACTGAAAGCTTGGGAACTCAAGAGATTGGGGTGCCATTATTTACTGATGGTTTTTAATAAGCGGGAGGAGGTGGGAAAGTAGCTTCGGCCGTTGGCACCTTGGCGGAGTTACCGTGATGTGCACTCGTACCGAGTTCTGTTTCAAGCCCGTAATAAAACCGAATTTTCCATTTAAACTATAATTTCACCTATGATGCATTATTATCATGGAGAAATTGCTCTTGTTAAAGCTGTTTATGAAAATTTATTCCAAGTAACTGGTATAAATGAAAGGGTTAATAAGCTACATATCACTTAATTCATTAGTTATCATTATAAAGTGGCTATTTTTGGCTTGAGCAGGAATCCTGTGTTGACTGACAAGTATTAGTCAGTTCAGAAAATGGAAAACGACGTTGCGCCCGAGGCTGGATTTCAACCAGCGACTTCCGACGTGCCTGATATTATTACCATTCAACTACCAAAGCCATTCAAGCACTGTGTTTTTGAACTTCATTTGCAAAGGAGGAACAACGCCCCTTTGAATATGAGAAGGTTGGACAGTTTATTAAATCAGGACTGCTTATTTTTTCACTGCTTTGTAAATTTTTCAAATCAGATTAAAAATATCTGTTGACTACTACAGTGATATAGTGGTAGTATGTTCGTCTATTTTACAATTAATACTGTCTCGACCCCCAATGTTATGCTAAAACGCATGGCGTTCTTATGCCCACCGTAATCCAGGGTTTAGCTCCCTCTGCAGCAGAGGTTCGGGTTTTTCGGGAAATTGCAGTATCCTGGTACAGCATGACCTGTTCCACCCTTGTGACTTAACGCACAAATATTTGTTAACTGACAAACGAAAGAAGTTACGAAAAAGACAGGGTCGATTTTCATAAGCAGAGAACTTAATTATAATTCGATTTTTAGAAGCCTTAAACTTCCTCAAATTGGGAGGTGGGGAGACGAGCTGATAATTACGTGATAATTAATATTAAGGCTCAAAACTCGGTCGTTTTTACCGCAGCACGTGACTAGGAAAACATTTCTATGACTGCAACTCCAAACTTGCGGAAGCTCCCTAGTTTCGAAAGTTTGTTACAAATAAGCGCGATCCATACATTGCCAACGTTAAATTACTTTGATATTAATTGCCGGTCAGACTAATTTTCACTAATTGTGAGCTTCAACATCCGCAATGTTATAAGTTCTGACGCTTAAAGCCAACTTAACAAATCTACTAATTACCCTTTGTATCCTGATACAACTCGTAACGAGGTTAAACTTAGCATATTAGGGGCTCGTAATCTAGTTAAAGTGAAAATAACATTGAAATATGGCATGGGTACTCTTCGGTCAGAGGACTAACAGAGCGCATTGGTCAGGTCATAGAACGAGACAAAGGACTCGGGCAGAATTAACCCGATTACAGCTGACGCCTAGCTGTAACATGTCACCTTAACGGGAGAAGTCGCCGTCTTTTAGTAAGGTAAGATTTAATTACGGAAAGAGACGCCTTCCATCAATTTATAAAATCTAAGCATAAGCACAGACTGAAAGTTTAAATGCAAAAGAGCAATTTAATGAAATATATTAATCTACATATATTTCATTAATTCTATTGAAATGTATCAATATGTTCTTAAGTAACCTTTGGCAGAACAGTTTAGCATACTTTGGAATAATTTGTGTTAATGTAAACTGAAAGGACACTTTAATTGAATATATAGTAACAGACGCTTTCGTCAAATAGTTTTCCAATGTTTATTGACTAAATTGACAAGCTGAGAGGCTCTGCGATGATAACGCGTTGGCTTATCGTAGGTTACCCCTGAATCGATTCCGAACTGTGCCGAAAAAGATTTCCGACGAACTGTAGAAGACAGGGAATTCTTCTCCAGACCTTAAGAGGATTCCTCGGAAAGTTGTAGGTTCCGACCATCGTCGTCCTTGCTCCGTAAAACTCACACAGGTGCTCACAGATTTCAGATACTGTAATCTGCACTGCATTGTTTTAAAATAGTTTGTATCTTAAATGAAAAATACTTACTTCGTCGGTTTAAGATACGTCGTGTCTTAAATAAACCTTATGTATACCTCCACCACCCTTGGCGTAAAATTTCCCCTGCTGTCATTACGTCAAAAAATCGATAACAACGATCTTAAAAAGTATTTTACATCATTGCACCCAATGTATAGAAAATTGGAATTTATTCTTTAAATAAGATGCGGGTCATATTTAATTACAATATTTTGTCCATTATTCTCATCTTATTAATTAAATTTGCTAGCCATGTATTAGTGACGCTTTCTCCTTGCATGCAATTCATCAGAGTTCCACTCACAGCTGGCGGCAGAATGACCTTTAATCTCTTTGCGTCATAAAACTGCTAACAACCTATCGTCCCACAAGAAAAAATGTTCCGATTAACTGCGCTTAATAATTCGTGAATATTTACGTTGTGAGAAGCTCAGAATCTAGGGGGTTCCGCAGCCACGGGACTTTTCCTGCCCTTGCTCCCTATGGACGCAAGCAAAGCAGTGAATATATTTGCTGTTAAAATACAACCAGTGTCACAGCAAGGTGCCAACGCCATGAAAAAAATTAATTTCTGTAAGCACATTAAAACTTCATCTCAAAGTTTATAAAACGAAAATATGGATTTTGTGTTCTTTCCGAGAATTCAGTTTCAAATCTGTTGAGAATTCATTAATTTATACAAGTTTAAGTACATTAATTTTCATTAATGAAATAAAAATTCTGTTTTCATTAAAATGAATTGCAAGTGTAGAAAATCTTAGCTATATATATATTAAGAGCTTGTCTTTATTAAGGCTAATTTAAGCTGAAAATTTAAATGCTGTTGGGTTTTTTGCTTTTAATACAGAACAGAGTATTAATAGATCTCCAAAAAAAAAAAAACAGAGATGATCTATATGATTTCGAATAAATTCGAAGTTTTCGAATTTTTCAAAAACTGCGAATATGTACAGTTTTCGAAAGAAAACGGAATTCCTTACAGGGCTATATGGAAAAACGAATTTTTAGTTTTACTGCTAGAAAACATGGAATTCGGATTTGAATGGTTTGAAAAGATTTATGGAAAAATGATGTTTCAAATCTCCGTGCATATTTTTTGTTTTCTGCATCCAAAGAAAAATTGTAATAAGTAACGCTGCTTTTTTAGGTAAGCGAAGGAAAAAAAGGTTCTTTCGTCAAAGATAAATATTCAAAAGGCTGCGCTCCTAATGGGTTTAGGTTGTTTCGGGAAAGCTTGCAGATTTCAAAATAATGTTGGTCTTCTTAAACTAGATTTAAAGATATTTTGCGAAATTTACGATTCTCAGAATTGCGTTTAATGGGTATTTTTATATTTGCTAGAAAGCTTTTACCGTAGATAACTTTTAAATCCCGATGTGTTTGTCAAAATGAGACTAAACATAAAAAACCGATCTGAAATAACCCAGGTTGCGCTTTTGGCGCCCTTTTGTTTTCCCGCGTTTTTTGAAGGTGTCAGAATATTTGGTGTTCTATTAAATGGATATTTGGCGACTTGGAGAAAAGTAGGAAAACTTTTTATTACATTTCAAATAATGCGAATTCTTGTAAATCCTCAAACAACTTGAATTCTGAAATTTTTCAAATAACGTGAATTCTGAAATTCTTCAAATAACGTGAATAGACCTATAGTGGTTCAATGATAACGCGTTCGCTTAGGGCGCCAGTAACCCAGGTTTTTCTCCCAAACGTGCCACAAAAAAAAAAAAAAGGGCTAACTAACTACTGTTCGTTCACGAAAAGAAGTCCGATGGAATAGTTAGAAATAACGGGAGGTGACGTCACAAACGGACTATCCCATTACAGAAGAGGAGGACTCCAATTTCAGAACTTGATTTTGGCGCCGACAAACGTTCACTAAAAACAAGTTCTGAAATCGTAGTCCTCTGCTGTAATTAAACAGCACATTTGTGATGTCACCTCCCGTTATTTCTAACTGTCTTGGGATTGGTTCCTTAGATCTTAAGAGACTTTGATTTCTCGGAAAACGGTGGATGCCGGCGCAGTATGCCTTTTGCTGTCCTTGAGCTCTTAAATACGAATATAACATGAATACGCATAAATTCTTGCGTTCTTCAAATAAAATTCTCCAAATTCAATGGCAACGTTGACTTTCCTCTATTAAATTCGTGAATTATGTAGTTTAATAACAAATTTACAATTTCCACATTCATTCCCAATATGGATGCATACGTTCCTTATATCTAAATCAGAGAAGTGAATGTGCTAAATATCATGATCAGCTTCATCATCCTCAGGTCATGATCCCCGTCTCATGATCAGTTGCATCATGATCTCCATATCATGATCAGTTGCATTATGATCAGATGCATCTTCAGGACTTATTCCTGGATTGTTGGTCACCCATGTGCAAAACCAATAACTCCGCCCTCATTTATTCTTGCATAATTAAAGTTTGATATGGTGTTTAATTCATATGTATACGCACATATTTTTAAACAGTTACCATACCAATAAAATGTTTTTTAATTTTCATAAAATGAATAGATATCGCGGTGGTGAAGTTTTAACGCGTTCGCCTAAAAGCGGTCAACCCGGGTTCGGCGCCCCAACGGCGCCAAAAAAAAGGCGCTTACTTAATAACTGCTTGGCATATTCCGGGAATCAGTTCCCTGGAACTTGAGAAGTTCGGATTTCTCGGAAAACGGTGGTCCCGGAGCATCATGACCCTTGATATCCTTATCGTCGTAAAACTCCCTTCATAAAAGGAAAACATGGCCCTTGGTATTATTTTTGGTCCGCAGATTCGAAGACAATATAATAAGCGATCTGCCATCGCCCCTGAATTTAGCCCCCCCCCCCAGGTGCGGGCCACCTTTTGCAGCCCCCTCCAGGAACCGGCCCTGTGTATCAGGATCTCCAAATCATGATCAATTACATAATGATGCTCATATAATGAGGCCCAGTCAGCCCCTGTATTCCTCGCAGCAATTTTAAAGTTCATGTGTGTCTTCAATCCTCTTTAAATGGAAGATAATACTCCTGTTAGGTAAACATCTTGCTTTGCATTGTCTAGATTGTACCGTGACGTTTGGAACACCCACGCGAAAAACTTTCCCAGGCGCACCCAAAATTAACTTTTGACAAGAAAATTAATAAAATAATTAATGATTTTCCGTGGATTGATTTAAACGTTTAACTGATAACGGATTTCCAACTTGCCTGTGAGCCATGAAGAAAGTGGGCGGATTTTTGGGAGTTCCTTTCACAAGACGCAATCTTCATGAAACTTTTATGAAATACTTAGTCTTTTCCCGCCTTTTTTATAACGCAGTTTTATGATAAAGTCCATTTCGAGGGCAGGTGCACATATATTGATAATTTTATTTTTAGATCTTCTCTCCAAATCAGTTACCATTAGTGCGAAATGTATTTGGAGGTACGAATCGATGACACTGAAGATACCGGTTCTAATTTTATTGATTTACCCAATTTAGAGGAAGATGGAGTATTTCATATTTATTGTGTATGTACATTGTTGTATATGTATTATTGTACATGTATATTTACATAATATTGTATGTATATATTTATTGTATATGTACATAATATTTCTTGTAAAGCCACGTTATTGGATATTGCCACTAAAAGAGAAGGGGGAAATATCCCATGAAATACGCTGTCAGCGACACTACTTACTACTCACTACTCATAACAGACTATTAAATATATATTTTCAGTAAGCAAATTCTCTATAGAATATAGCGGAAAAATGCAATTGTCCTTGCGCCATGGAAGTACAATCAATCAACCAACCAACCAAATAATGCAACGGCCAAATACTGCTGTTACGGCTGTTCAAAGTTAGGATAGCAAGAAATTTGTTCCTCAGCAGTCCCATACCATCAAAACCTTTTATATGCATGGGCGGATTTACCGTTTCCCCCCCCCCCAAGGCTATTTTTTCTGCCCCAGTGCTATTTTTTGCCGCCCCTCCTTACCCGTCCGCCCCAATCAGTGGTAAGAACATAAAAATTGTTACATTCAATATACGCCAAAAACTTTTGTATTGACAATAAATATGTTGAAAAACAAACTCATAAATTGAAACATAAACATTAAACAATATTAACTTATATTGAAACACTATTTATTTTTGGTATATAATAAATCAAATTCAATTTTATTGAAATAAATTTTAATTTTAGCAAAAAATAAAAGCCCATCGAACACTGGTATTTAAATGGAAAGCATGACGTCTATCTTTCTTCTCGGCAAAACATCTGATTATATCATCATATGGTATTGATTTTGTTATATCAGACTCATGCACACAATACACAAAATTTTGCTGCCATAGTCTATAGCCTATTGGGAAATACGGCACTGGTTATATACAATTATTATTATAACAATTTCTTGGACTAAATGCGACTTTCTATTTATAGTTATTTAAATTCACAATCTTTGTGATTTTCTAAGAAAATGAGTATATAATTATTTGTGACAGACGTCTTAAAATGGATTCCTCGAGAATTATTGCTGAAAGGGGGGAAATACACTGAAAGTTTTTCACGTGGACGGGGATTGGCTCAGAACACGAGGTAATTGTACAATAAAAAACTTCGATTTTTCTACGGTCCCTACTTTTCCCTCAGATGACTCACCTAACATAACCTATGTGTAGTGAAAGACCCGCTTCAGCTGAAAGTGACAACCGGGCATTTGAAAAGGCATTTGCCCGCATGCGCCATCTGGCTCAGACTCGCGTGACAGATGATTGGGATCATTTTCGAATGGTCGTAATGAGTTGTTTACATACATCCGTACAACTGTCACTTCGTTAGGAACTGTCGAGGAGAAGGCGGAAAAAAAAATATTTTCTGGTCTTTAAATTTCTTTTGCTATTCCACCGCCAGATTTTTTTTTTAATCTTTGAAAAGAAATAAAATTTATTGTGTTTTATTTTACCCTCAGCATTTTTCAGGTTAAGTGAAATTGGTTATTTTATTTGCGTTGTGAGAACGACTTTTTTAATTAGTCCTACCATCTTGATAACCCGGTGTCGACTCCAGTGATATTTTAAAATGCGCGCCGTTTTCTGCCCATTGTAGTCCGGGGTCTGGTTCGCTAACGCAGTATTGGTTCGAATTCCTCGGAAGACCGTGGGTTCCAATGCAGCATCACCCCTGCTCCGTAAAACATACTAGAAGAATATATTTAAGTCAAACTGGTATTTTATTATTTAATTTCAACCAAATAAGTGCACAAAGAAATATCTAAGAAGCCAAGGTGCCTAGGAGCACCCGTGCATTGGAAGTAGTATAGTTCGTTCGCGGTGAGTTGGCGTGCAGTCCCGTTAGCAGACGGCTTGTTCCAATGCAGTAGAGGGTAGAGCCTCTTCGAGAACTCGTTCTTTGCGCGGGAAAAACGAGCTCTGGAAGACGTTTTACCCTCTACTGCAATGAAACAACCCGTCTGTTAACGGGATCGAACGTCAACTCAGCGCAAACGGACTATACCTGCCTATACGCAATAAGCCAGAGATTTCCTGCTGGTACAGAAAACTTTTTGAAATGTGGAATTTCTGTTACATCATATATCTGTTATATCATATAGGCATATAATTCCAAGAATTATGAAATCGGTATATATTATCTGTTCACAAAAAGAAGTCCGATGGTACAGTTAGAAATAGCTGGAGGTGACGTCACAAACTGGCTAGAAGCTTAAAACTGTGACTCTCCAAGTTCTAGATTCGTTTTTCGGCGACCGCAAAAAACAAGTTCTGAGATTGGAGTCCTACTCTGCTGTAATCGGTTAGCCGGTTTGTGACGTCACCCACGTTGTTTCTAACTCTACTATCAGGCTACCAATCTCTTCGTAAGCAGACAGTATGTTACCGTGAAAGAGGGAAGTCCAATTCTTGTGTACAATCCCTAGTTAATGTGGAAAATCTCTAAACCTCTTAGTGAAAATAGCCTAGACTTTTCCAATCCGGAGACAGAGCCAATTTTTGGCGGAAGAGCTACTTTTTGGCTTAGAACTTTAAAAATTTGAGGCAATATATATATTTGTCCAAATACTGTCGAATTAATTTTAACAAATGGCAAGAACTTAGAGGATTCTATTTGTTGCGGCAGTTATTTCTGTTATAACTATAGTGTACGCTAAATCTAACAAACTGTACATTGGATCAAATTAACCTAAATCCTTTGTTCATTGTAGCTATGTTCGTTATAACCGGGTGTGTTACACTATACATTACACATACATACATGTCATCATTTACATATTCAACCACTATCTATCCACTGCTGTATGAAGTTTCTCTCCAAATGCTTTCCACACAAGTCTATCCTGAACAATTCGCTTCCACATCGCCCCAACATGTTTTCTTATTTCATCCGCCCATCATACATGCATGTATATAATATTATATACTGCGTAACAAATTATTAATTCAGAATATAGGGACATGCTATCATATCTTTTAAAGCAAAGTGAGTAGGGAATGTTAGACATTCTACAAAGTGGGTCGAAATTCTAAAACATTGCGAAAGACCAGTCTAAAATATCTAAATAATATTTAATCTAATTATTTATATACATGGATTAATTTGCTGTTAACTAATATCGAAAAGTAGTTTGAATAATTTTAACGATCAAAAACGTTCAACGAATGCTTCTAATTATAAACAGACACGTGCGTGTCATTTTCAAAGGCAACATGGTTTTATAAAGGTTGTTGAGCCTTCCCTGATCGCCGTGTCGAGTACAAATTACATCATTACATTCCTACCGCTCTCCTATTTATTCTAATTGATGAAAAGCTGTGCTGCAATGGTACTTTAAACTTTTTTTCCTACCCAAAACTGTGGGGACCCACTTGTGGGGTACATTCAGAGGGAAAACAAGGTATCTTCCAGAGGTGTGGCAACGCCTGCTTAGAGGATGATAATGATGACCTGACCTCACCTTTGGGGATTCACAAGCTTCCAAAGATTAAAGATACGATCTACGGGGAGTCTTTCTTTCTTTCTTTTTTTTTTTCTTGTTGTCCCCCTCTTTCTAGATTGCTGCTGCGTTTACTACTAGCGATATGGGGAAAAATAGAGCAAGAGTTCCTTTCTGATTTCCTCATAGTAACTAAAATTTACTAGAAATACGCGATTGTATTCAAGACTTTATAAAAGGATGTATTGAGACTGTATGGAGTGAAGGCGCCTATGCAAAATAAAGTCTTAAGGCCTACACGTAATACAGTGTCGAGGCCTATTTAACCTGTTAACTGGGTATGACGACATTTTTCGTCATGCCCAGAAGACTACCAAAATGCGAATGACGACATTTTTCGTCATTGAAATTAAATATATTTAATATCACTGAAATTAATTAAATATAATATATATATATCATCATCATCATATTCAACCATTATCTATCCACTGCTGGATGAAGGTCTCTCCAAATGCTTTCCACACAAGTCTATCCTGGGCCATTCGTTTCCACGTCACCCCAACCTGTTTTCTTATTTCATCCACCCATCTAGTTTGAGGACGTTTTCTAGGTCTTCGGTGGTCTCTTGGAATCCAGTTCAGAATTTCTGTTGTCCATCGTTGATCAGTTCTTCTTGCAATATGCCCAGCCCATCGCCATTTCAGCCCTTTTACTTTAACAATGATGTCCTCTACTCTAGTTTGCTCTCTCACCCAAGTGTTTCTTTTTCGATCTCTCCTAGTTATTCCAAGCATGCACCTCTCCATGCTCCTTTGCGTTGTCTGTAACTTTCGTATTGCTCCAACTGTTAGACTCCATGTCTCTGATCCATAAGAGAGGACTGGCAATACACACTGGTTGAAGACCTTTCTTTTTAGACACAAAGGCAATTTCCCCTTCAGGATAAAACTGTTTCTTCCAAATGCACTCCAGCCAAGTTTAATACGTCTGTTGAGTTCTTTCATAATGTTGCCATCCATTGAAATCAGCTGGCCAAGGTAAATATATGAATCAGCAATTTCTAGCTCAGTGTTGTCAACTTGTATTTTTGTTTCCTCTACAAAATTATTGAACATGATCTTAGTTTTTTGTAGGTTCATCTTGAGTCCAACTTCTTTACTTCTAGTTGAGAGCTCCTGTACCATGTCTTGGAGTTCTGATGGGTTCGTTGAAAAAATAACAATGTCATCAGCAAACCGCAAATGATTTAAATATTCACCATTTATTTTTATTCCCTTGTCATTCCAATTTATCTGCTGAAAAATCATCTGTAAAGCTGAAGTAAAAAGTTTTGGAGAAATGGTATCTCCCTGCCTCACACCTTTACCAATTTTGATAGTTTTGGTATCTTTATGTAACCGAAATTTTGCACTTGCATTTTTATACACACGTTTCACCATGTCAATGTACACTTCCTCGATGTCTGCTGATCTTAAAAGTTCCCCCATTGGGGTGTTTCCATGTCCATTTTCTTTGCGGTTTCTTCTTAAAAAATGAATTCATGATGCTAAGATTTTCAGCTTCTGCAAATTCGATGAGTTGATCGCCACGTTCATTCCTTTCCCCATATCCGTATTTACCAACCGATGTCTCTCCTTGTTCCTGTTGTCCAATTCTTGCATTGAAATCCCCCATGATGAGCTTGATATGTTGTTTCCCTTTGGTGTGTAACTCTTTGATTTCTTCATAAAATTCTTCAACCTCTTCGTCGGTATGGCTTGATGTTGGTGCATATACCTGTACTATTTGAAGTTGGTATCGCTGGGTTAGTTGAACAACAAGCCTCGCTGCTCGATCTGATGTACTTTCAACTTCCAGAAGACAGTCTTTAATTCTTTTGTTGATTAAGAAGCCAACACCACTTGTTCTTCCAGTTTCCGTTCCTCTATAATAAAACAAATGTCCGCTTTTCAGTTCCACCAACTCTTCACCTTTTCTTCTAACTTCACTGAGTCCTACAATGTCCCATTTGATCTTGTCTAGTTCCTCTTCCAATTCCTGAAGTTTTGCTTCAGAAGCAAGGGATCGTCCATTAAACGTAGCCAAGGTCAATAACAAACGGCAGCCTGGGCCATTCCAGTGATTCTTAGCACCCCCTGCTTTCATGCCACGCTGACCGCTGCCTTGATCAGGAGCACTCCAGCACCTGGAGACTAGGGGCCATGGTTTTTGGTGTATTAGCATATTGGAGGAATTAGCCATCATTTCACCACGCTGGCTAGACGGGTTGGTGAATTAGCCCTCCCCTTCCGCCTTTCTATCCGTGTAGCAAATATTAATTTGCCACATAAATAGAAAGCTCAGCCTGCACCACTTGAAGGCGGGGTAGGACACTAGGTTACTGGCCTGGCCGGTTCCACACATCGTCACATACGTTCAGCGTGTGGGTCTCCTTCCAGTTAGATACCAGCAACCCTTTTGCAGGAATAAATATAGTTAATATCACTTAAATTAATTAAATATCACTGAGAAAAAAAAGTCCCCAGTGTGAAACGAGTTTCACAAAATTTTATTCCCCGGTTAACAGGTTAAAATAAAATATTAACTAAGGCGTGTGTATAAGAACGTGTATTGACCTCAATGAAATTTCTAATAGTGTCCATGTCCACATTTATCCGTAAGAGAACGTTATAAAGCAATTAAATATAGTTCGCGTCTAGAAATAAGTATATTTAAATAAAACATATCACATGCCATTTCAAGTAAAAAGGTTTAAACGAGCATGAGATGAACATTGAAATTAAATTCGAAGTGAACGAATAACTTCAAATCCGAATGAGTAAGAGGAAGTGAAGTATCCAATTTAATTTAACGAGAACTAAAATTTGCATCAAAATTATCAAATCCTAATCCAAAATCAAGGAATGTAATTCCGTGCGAAAACAGAAATATTCGGGATATCAATATTAAATTTCGTTGTTAGACAATACCCAATAAAATCTCATTAAATTTCCAAAAAGTCGACGTTAAATTCTAAAATGTGATTGATAATAAAATCGCACTGCAATACCGGCGCAATTTTAAAATTTCAATTAACTTTGAATTACGGAAAGAAGCTCCGAATTCAATTTCTTTTTAAACCAATGAATTTTTCGAGCCTTAAAATAATTAGAATTTTTTTTACATTATTTTTTAAGCAATTTCTATGTTTTGTTGAAATTTCATTAAAAAAAATATTTTTTTTGTTTCGCAGCAAAGGACCTAGAATTCCGTTCTTCAGTACTTAAAAAAATCCTGTATTATTAAGGAATGAGATATTTTTATCACTCAAGCACTGCTGAAACCAATACCATACTGCTTGCCCTATAAAATCCCAATTTCGCAGGGCCATCGTTTTTATTGTTTTGCGCGATACAGCCCTGAGAGCTATTCTTTTACTCAGTTCGATTGATTTACCTTATGCGAAAAAAGAAAAGGGGGCCTGCACAAATTGAAAATATTTGGGCTGCTTTTTCTTTTTCGTTTTATCATTTATTTTCCTCTTATTTACCAATATTTTTTATTTACATTTTATCTATCGGTATTTTTTTTTATTTACATTTTATTTATCCATATTATTTATTTGCATTTTATTTATCAGTATTTTTTATTTGCATTTTATTTATCAGTATTTTTTTTTTTTACATTTTATTCATCAATATTTTTTATTTATTTTTATCGATATTTTTTATTTTCATTTTATCGACATTTATTTTTATTTTCAGAAAATCGGGGAGAAAAGCTAAAAACACCTCGTCGGAAACTAGAATCGCAGCAAATTTCGATAAATTATAAATCCTTGGCTTGATGAAGGAGAGAATAGTTCTCGAAACGTGAGGAATCTTTAACAGGCTAGGCCAGTGACGAAAATATACCAGTTAATGTTAGATCCTGTTTGCGGCTGTGATTGTTTTAAACTTCGTGCCCATTCGCTAGGATGTTCTTTCGGGTTCAGTAAAACCTCCCTTAACGACCACCTCTGTTCAACAACCACCTTCCTTAACAACTATTTTCTTCTGGAAATGGATTTTCCCCCTCCCCGTAAACCCAATGCTAAATTTACTTCCTTTCAGAGACCGTCTCTCTGACCGACCGCTTTTTCACGGAATCGGTGGTGGTCGCATTAGGGAGGTTTTATTGTTTACAATAGGCCTCGTGTGATTAGTGCAGCGGTAACGCGTTCACCCAACAATCCATTAATCCCAGTTCGACTCCCGACGATACGAAAAAAATAGGAAGATTGAACGACAGACTGTATTCCGGGGGTTGTTTCTATGGCCTTAATTGGTTCGAATTTCTCGGAAAACTATAGGTCCCAGAGCAGCCTGACCTATGTCTTTGTGCCTTAAAACACAAATGCTTTACACAGAATTGGCCCCGGGACCTGAAGGTCGCCGATTCGGGCCACTTCGGGCGGATCAATTACGTCTTTTGAGAATTCAAAATGGTTTTAAATTTTCAAATTCGCGTACGTTTGGGGAAATTTTGACCCACGCCTATTGCATTCCAAACTCGCGACGGCCCTGAGGTAGTACAGTAAAACCTCTCTTAACGACCACCTCCACTCAGATACTACCTCCCTTAATGGCCACTTTCTTTTGGAAACGGATGTCCTCACTCCTATAGACCCAATGTAGATTTACCTTTATTCAGAGACCACCTCCCTGAGTGACCACCTTTTCACGGAACCGAAGGTGGTCTCCTTAGGGAGGTTTTACTGTTTTGTGATAACGCGTTTCCTTCACGTACCGGCCCTGCGGTGGCGCAGTGTGGTAACGCGTTCTCCTAGTGCGCCGCTAATCCGGGTTCGACTCCCAGCAGTGCAAAAAGAACGCTTACTCAGAGATCTCATAAAGATCGCACTGCTCACTGTAGTCCGGGGTTTGGTTCCCTAGGCCTTAAGAGGTTCGGATTCCTCGGAAAACAGTAGGTCCCGGCGCAGCATGACCACTGTAGTCTTTGAGCCGTAAAACCAAAAAGCAACCAACCAACCAACCTCACGTACCGTTCGTTCATCCTCGACTCCGAATGGAACGAAGAGGAAGAAAACGACATCTAAATGTTGCATTGTAGTCCGGATGTTGATTCCCGAGATCTTAAGAGGTTGATTCATCGGAACATTTCAGGTCACGGCGCAGCTTGACTATTCATGTCCTTTTACTGTAATACAAAAGTTAAATCTATGTTAAAAACTTATATATTACTGTTCGGATATTAATTATTCCATGCGTTATCTTTATAAGCAACATACCCGTATCTAAAGGGGGGGGATCTTAGGCACAGGTACCCCTCCCGAAACTAAATTTGGCTACGGCCTTTCATGGTATGATTGTATCAATACATGCTGTAAAACACCTTGGACCCCCTAAAATTCAATATGGCTACGGTCTTGATCGCCAAGAAATGTTTTTAAAGGATTTGTATGTTCTTCTCTTCTAAGAAGAAATCCACTTGGAAGTGCTTTTAAGTCTTTTTCAAATTAAGGGTAAACAATAATATATTTGGTATTAATAAGTACTACTTTATATTAATTTAATATTAATACATTCTTCTGGACTTATTGTAATCATAGTAATAAGTGAAAATGAGAATATAAGATATGCTGTTAACATATGTTTTTATAATTCGACTTATGGTAGTAGAAATTTTGTCATGGGATTGAGAGGAAGAAATTTTTCCGTTGTTCTGGTCGTCTGAAATTATTTATTCTATTCTATATATATATACTTCACCTTCATATTGTTGTAAACAGAAAGTTAAAAGGGAGAGCTACACTAAAAGTGGAGAGTAATCTGTGGCGATAGGCTAGGATTAGAAAAACAAGTCCGCGATGCGCCCTGTAAAGGGTTAAAATGGTCTCACAGATACTGTCCGTTCACGAAAAGAAGTCCGGTGGAACGGTTAGAAACAAAGGGAGGTGAAATCACAAACCTGCCAGCCGCTGACAACAAAGTACATATTTCATTTATGAATACAAATTGTTGACAGCCGGCAAACGTTAGCCCAAAACCAGTTTTGAAATTGGAATTCTATACTGCTGTAAGCGGCAAGACCGTTTGTGACGTAATCTTCCGTATAAGCTAATAGATGGCTTTCATCCGGCCAAAGGTTGGAAGTGGGGTAAATTACTGGTCCGTCCGGTTCCTCACAAATCTACTAATACTCACCGTAAGTCTTTTCTTCCATTTATATATCATCAGAAGCCCTGCGATCGTGCAATAGTAATTTTGCTCTCGTGCCGTTACCCCGAGTTTGATTCCCAACAGTGCCAGA
This sequence comes from Dysdera silvatica, assembly GCA_006491805.2. Classification (NCBI taxonomy): domain Eukaryota; kingdom Metazoa; phylum Arthropoda; class Arachnida; order Araneae; family Dysderidae; genus Dysdera; species Dysdera silvatica. Next base: position 61,931,988 of record QLNU02014802.1, read on the forward strand.
ATAGAACCCTTACCGATAAGGCCGTAGACAGGACTTAATTTCGGGGGGGGGTTCATAAATTTTTACAGCATGTATCGATACAATTACAGCATGCAAGTCCGTAGCCAAGTCCCATTAAAAATTTAATTTCGGGAGGGCGGCCCCTAAGATTCCCCCCTCCGGATAACGGACATGCTCACCGATAAACTGTCCTCCATAGTGCGAAAGTTTGTTCCCTAGTGCTTAACCTGTTAACTGGGTATGACGACATTTTTCGTCATGCCCGGAAGACTACCAAAATGCAAATGACGACATTTTTTGTCATTGAAATTAAATAACTACGAATTAAATATCACTGTGAATTAAATATAATAAATAAATATATTTAACATCACTTAAATTAATTAAATATCACTGCGAAAAAAAAGTTCCCGGTGTGAAACGAGTTTCACAAAATTTTATTCCCCGGTTAACAGGTTAAGAAGTTCAGATTTATTGGAATACTTAGGCTCCAGTGCAACAGGACCCTTGCTGTCCTTGAGTCGTAAAGCAAACAACAAAAAATACCATTTTACATAGTTTTCAATAAGAACTTCAATTTGCACATGGTCCCTCCGATTTTAGCTAAATGATGGGCACGCTTCTCGGTTTTTACGAAATGTTCTAAACGGTGAAACATGTGTTTCAGAAAAAACTAATTATTTACAAATGACAGGCAAGATGAAAATGGAAAGGTTTTGTTGAGTAATGGCGTAATGAATTAGCAAAAAAAAAATGAAATGTTAAAATTTTTCAAAACTCGAATTCTAGTTTAATCTATGGTCCCTAATGGAGAAATTTTCTTAAAAGCCGTCGTACCATAAATATTGTACTTTTGCTTAAAAACAGCATTTGTCAAACGTTTTCCATCCCCTCTTTCAAGCCAGGAGATACATTTTCATTTTAATGAAACAAAACCTTAATTACAATTTAATTGTTCAATTTTACTTTAAAATGACACAACAAAAAAAATCCACATGGGGGGGAGTGTCTTTGCGAAAAATTAACTATTAATTTTTTTTAAATTAAATTAAAAGTTCATGGGTTTAGCGACCAATTATTGCATGCGTGTTATATATAAAATTTAATGAAATAAATTTGTCACGCGTTATAATTAACAATTATTAAAGTTATAATTAATTTAAATTCTATATAATAAATACGCGTGTATGTAAGCAACACGTTCCTTCTGTTGAACATTTCAACCCTTCAAAACTATACTAACCATATAAAAATGATATAAACTTTATGATTAATTTTACGGGTGCAGATTTTTTTCCACATCATATTAATCTGAGTGTTTTTCTAAATTATTATTTATTTATTTTTTTGCATTCAAATTTAATGCTCGATTTTTCTTCCTGAAGTTACCTGTGAAGGTTCAGATGGTTTCATGCAATGGCTAAACCATTAGACGATCACAAACGACCATGACTTTTACGTGATTCAACTTCGGTTTCTACCTTAGAATCTATTTTGTAGCCTTCTAAAACTTTAAATAACCAATTAGCCATTTTGGCTCGGCTGAGAATCTGCGGTAGATTATCTATGCTACCATCATTACGGCATCAGAAACAAGAATGGATGACAGGTGCGTGTTTCTAGGAAAACTTAGTTTTCAATGATCCAACAGGAACCTGGAAAAATCGTTCTTTTTTAGGGAAACTTATCCTTATTTACCACAGCTTTTCGCAAAGCGTTCTTTGTCAAAAAAAGAAAAAAAAAACTATTACACGTTCTAGTGCAACAATTTTGTTGAGGAAAGAGTACACGTCGAAAGAGTAGGACTATTATTGCATGTAGAGATCGTAACAGTGAGGTAATAAAAAGAATGTTGTAAATCAAAGGCCTTCTATGCATTTTTGTATTAATAAAGATATATACATTGCATGCTGTCAAAACGACAATTTTGTCATTTTCAGAAGTGACATTAAAATAGCCGTGAGTGGTGGTAATAAACTTCACATTGCACGCATAATAAAATAATTGATAATATTATTTAGATGACAGATTACTAGTAAATAAAAGAATGATTTCTCGGCATCTAATGAGAAACGAACACACAACCTCTTGAAAACCGATCAATTGTTATTTTCCACTGAGGGACGATCGAACTCTGCTTTGTTAGCAAATATAAAGAATAATATGAGAATGAATTTTTTGATTTCAATAAATATCGTAGTATTTATTCGTATGCTTTCGTTCTTGGGAACATTCAGAATCAAACAACATCGCTATAACTCAATCCAAAAAAGAGCTTATATCGCGCTGTAGCTTCATCGAAATTACAAGAAAAAAGTGGAGGGATTTGTGTCATTCAAAACGAAGAAGCGCGATCGAAAAGTCTATTTCAGCTAAATGATAGTGGTCGAGGTTTTGTCGGAAAACGACGTGGAGTCGATTTCTGCGCTTTCGTGAAAGCTTCGTTCTCTCGCCCTCGTATCTCCCTTTCTCTTTTACCACCCAAACTGCTAGATTGCTTTTGGAAAATGTAATGATTTTCACTTGATGACCCTTTCCTCGGTGTCCCTTTCAACCAAATATATTTCATGAATTACGCGATAATGCTGCTTCTAATTTCCATCCATTTTGAACAGATAAAAAAAGATTGGCTGTGCATATTAAAGGAACTGCGAGTCGTTATTGGACTGCTGCCGGCCATTTACACCCACCAATTCATTGGACTGTTAAAGCGTTAATGTATAGCTTTTTGACTGTATTTTAGGTAACTAACGTTTTAGTTTCCTCCCACCCACCCCTCTAAATGACAAGTGTCAGGAAAGGAAGAACGCGATAAAGTGCAAGTGTTGGATTTACGCATGGGGCCCTACAAGTTTGGGGCCCCCTCTGGAGCATGATATTATTTAAACATTATTTTAATGTTTATTCACAAATGCACAACGAATTTTTATTGTTGACGGATCAGGCAATTGGAAATTCTGAACTTAAAAAACAGATCTGTTATTGAGCAAATATCAAGTGGGCCACATTCTTAAGGGGGAGCATTTTATCCTTATTGCCTAGGGCTCACAGAATCTTTAACCCTGCACTATATAGTGATTATAAACAGTGATTTCTATCCCGCTGTTTTGGGCCCTCCTCCCAATAAGATTTATTGAGTCTAGTTTATTGAGTTCAGAGCTTACATTCAGTCATCGGTCCTGTTACAGATGAACCATCGCGTTGTTGTCAAACTAGATTCTGAACCCTCTCATTTTTATTGAATCTTGAGAAGGTTATACCATGATGTTGTCCGGCGACAACATCATAGTATAACCACGATGTTGTCGCCGAATCTCCTACAGTTTGAGCACCGGTAGATTTTTGATGTATTTCTGTAATTACTGATGAAAGAAGACGAAGAGGGCCGAAACTGGTCAAACCGTTTTAATATCCCCCGGCTTTTTTCTCGGACTCTTGCTAAGACAACCCTTGTCCTTGCGCCATAAAACTACAACCAACCTTGAAAGCCCGTTTCCAAGGTGATGGCCAACTGTATGCGATTGTGCATCTAGGTGAAATAAATATTGCTTTATCGATGGCTCGAAATATTTTAGCCGTTAGTCGATACTTTTGTAATTGATTAAGTTATTGATTACCAATTACATTGTACGGTTATAATGGATCAGGGCCGGATTAAAGCTTATAGAAGCCCTTAGCTCTTGTAAGATATTGATGCTCTCACATGAAATGGACCACGTTTAAGCGAACATTGACGGTTCCACAGCCACAATTATTCTATTAAGAGAAGGTTTTTTCAATTATTAAGAGCAACAGACACAAGGCTACTTATATATCCTAGCACACATATAATAAGCGTAGAATAATATTGAAAAGAATACTATGTGTAAAACACAAATGTTACATGTACCTATGTATTTTTTAATGAAACAAAAATTATGCACTAGCAAACGCCCTCGGCCCTATTTGTGTGGAAGTTTTAAACCCTTTTGCAATTGACTTGCATTACTTTATTCTTTATTGAATAATTTAATATATATATAATAATATACAAACTTTCTAATATAAACTTTCCCCTTAATATAAAAATATTAAATATATTTTAATATAAAAATATTAAATAATATCTGAACTTTTCGCTTATCGCATAAACGCAATGTTCATCTGAAAAAAACACCTTCCGCAATGCGACGACTGAAGTAAAAGGAGTAACTAAAAAGAGTGAAGTAAACGTTCGTCAGAAGTAAAAAGACACTCCCACAAATAATTATAAGAAGAAAAAAGGGAAGACAGTGAAACTACCAACGTTAGATCTTTTTACTCTATTATAATGCAAGGCCATGCACAACACAGGGAGACATTGAAAATCTTTTGCACCACTAGGAATGGACCCTTTACAAAGAAAAAAAAATCATCACGTTTTTTTCCCTTGTTTGAACAAGCATTCCATGATAAAACTGCTGTTTTTATTCGATTATCCGCGGACTGACCGCAAAGATTTTTGTGTAAAGCGGGGAAATTTAAAATTCATCCTATGTGAAAGATTTCTTGGTTCTAATAAAATTCATTCATATAAGCGAGATGTTTGATTTTCATTGACACTACCATGTGGGGCCGACTTGATATCTAGCTCAAAAGATAAAAAATGTTAAAATGTAAAATAAAATTTTATTTTTTCGAAATAAAGCAAATCTAACAATAAATGGACATTATCTTCCATCTTATTGTTATGGTGCGTCCATTTTTATATAATTTCACTTAATTTTGTGTGCGAAAATACACGAAAATGGACGTGCTTGAAATTTTCACTCCCATTGTTTTATTATGTTGGAATCTTTTCTCCCACTTTCCTAATTGCAAAGCCTTTGATCAAATCTATGGCCCGGCAATTGTAACGTATTTTAGTGCATAATCGTAGAGCGCATACTTTGAGTAGTATATGTACAAATTTTTGTATTGATCCGACCATTGGTTGCAGCTGTAGTATGCTCAGAACGAACAGACCAACTTATTTTATGCCCACCCTGTATATAGAAGCAAAGAGTTACCGCCCTAGCAGAATCCACTGGAGACAGTCTTTTGGAACCATAGTGCCTTAGTCGTTTGGCCAGCAAGACAGAAAAGATGCTTGTTTTCGTCGTATTTAAGGTATTATATGATATTATTGTTACTTTTTTGGGGCTAAGATAATAATCAAACTGGTACCCTGGCAGACGAACCGTTAGTGCACTCCGGGGCAAAAGGAGGGTGATCAGTTCGATTCCGGTCTGGGTAATACCTTTTTCTTCTATATATATATATAAATATATAAAGCGATAGTCTGAGCTAATAAAGAAGACATCAAAAATTATTAGTCTTACAGTACGATGGAAGATAATGTTTATTTCTGTATATTTTCACTTTATTTATAATTGAAAAGCCTTCGCCTACATTTTTATAATTTCAAAGTATTTTATTTGACTCTGAAGACTGGACGTACGTAACACAGCTATTTCTTACGTATTAGAGATACGGCAACTATTCTGCCTTGCAATTTTTCCGTTTATTTTGGATCCTTTTTGCACCATATGTTCCATGACGAATCTGGCAATGAAAAAAAAATCTTTGGTGCTCTTCAATTCCCTTGATGCCCTAAGGGTTGGTCCAACTCTGTACTGAATGACAGCTAGCATGTGGGAAAATGAAAGCTAATATTATAGTAATAATAATTCGAATCTTCATGAAACTGACTTCATTGATCAATTTCTATATCAAGTCACTTTATCAATCTGAAATCCTCAAGCTTGTTATATTCGTTGTAGACATTTGCTGGGGACTTTTCTCTGTGACATGCAATGTCACAACTACCGCACAAAGAAAAATAAGGTATTATCATCAATAATTTTATATAAATTATTGTGATCGATCCAGCCCCATACTTTGACATCTGACGTAAGTTATACTAATTACAGTTCGTAATGAAGTTACAAATTTGTTTCAAGAATTTAGGGAACGAATAATTGTTTGCTGATTTGGACTAGCGCTGCGGGAAGCCAAGTTAATGACAATTGAAAACGATTGATGTTCTCTAATTCACTCTCTCACGGTTATTAGTAATTTGTTTTGAAGATAACTACCTGAAGGTGGAAAAATCCATTTCGTTCATTATTGTCCATTTCAGTTGTAAAATATTTATAATCTATATTAAAACAAAAAGCATTCTCTCCTTATCGTCTTCGCAGAGGTCATTAACGTTTATACTACCATTTTTTCAAAACGTGATTTATTCTTAAATAGTAATTTCTCAGGTTATTTTTATGTAATCTATCGCTTTGTTGTTTAACGAGACCTGGTTATTTTTTTTCAGAGTTTTTTGACGTGAAGTTATTTCCTTATATACGTCTTTACCTCCAAGGCATGTGGCCGTCGAAACCAACAAGGGTAAAAATCGCAATTGACAAGTTTCGTTTAATACTCTAATAAAACTTCTACCAATGACCTTTTCCGCCTCTTTTTCGTCTGAGGAAAATGTCGAGCATGATGTTACTGACCTATGCTATGACCTTTTGATCGACTGTGACCGAGAGCGATGTATTAGGGACCTATTCTTTTACTTTTAATTTCCACGTTGCTTTCTACGTGAAATACTACCCTAAATCCGTTCTACAACTATTTTATTTGGAAGTTACGGACATAAACAGAAGCCGCCATTCGCTCTGACGACGGTAGCTGGTTAACGCTATCGAAATAGCTATCAGCAGTGTTATCGTGTTAATGATTTTATCGAACTGCACCATAAAAATTGTTTTGCATTTATTTCTATTTCTATTCAAGAAGGTAGTCTTTAATTCTTTTGTTGATTAAGAAGCCAACACCACTTGTTCTTCCAGTTTCCGTTCCTCTATAATAAAACAAATGTCCACTTTTAAGTTCCACCAACTCTTCACCTTTTCTTCTAACTTCACTGAGTCCTACAATGTCCCATTTGATCTTGTCAAGTTCTTCTTCCAATTCTTGAAGTTTTGCTTCAGAAGCAAGGGATCGTCCATTATACGTTGCCAAGGTCAATAACAAACGGCAGCCTGGGCCATTCCAGTGATTCTTAGCACCCCCTGCTTTCATGCCACACTGACCGCTGCCTTGATCAGGAGCACTCCAGCACCTGGAGACTAGGGGCCATGGTTTCTGGTGTGTCAACATAATGGAGGAATTAGCCATAATTTCACCACGCTGGCTAGACGGGTTGGTGAATTAGCCCTCCCCTTCCGCCTTTCTATCCGTGCAGCAAATATTAATTTGCCTCTTGGATAGAAAGCCCAGCCTGCACCACTTGAAGGCGGGGTAGGACACTAGGTTACTGGCCCGGCCGGTTCCACACATCGTCACATACGTTCAGCGTGTGGGTCTCCTTCCAGTTAGATACCAGCAACCCTTTTGCAGGCCATATATATATATATATATATATATATATATATATATATATATATAAATTCGAAACCTCTGTAATTACGTTGAAGTTACGGGGAAAAAGTGTATTTAATGATAATTTTAAATATATTACTCAATACTTCGTCAATTAAATAATTAACACTATCAAATCTTCTGTCGAGATTGAAGGATATCCTTTTAAATTTCTCTGTATGTATATATATATATATATATACACACACACACACACACATCAACGTAGTTTGCAAAATTATTTTGGGGTGGGGGGCAAGCACATATTATGCATATTTATACATTACAGCATATGTCAAATTGTAATTTATTTCAAATTATTAGCTCTCGGGCCCCACGGGCCCATATAACTCTACGCCTATGTATATATGAGATATACTTGCCTTCCCCCATGATTGTGAAAACTGCATTTATGGTTGTATGATACCCTTAAAAGTGCATCAGACAACCTTAAAACAGGATGAAAAAAACAAAGGATAGAAACCTTCATCAATCTTAAGATTTTGCAGAAGATAAATGGTTCTGTAGATCAAACACCCGATGGGACTAATGGAAGAGACAAAAGGGGATAATTGAATAAACACAATTATAGCTCGAGTCAATAGTCAATGTCCACTGAAAACTCTATAGTTTTAAAAGATACTTTGTTCCCCCATCTGTGCCGAGTTTTTGTTTGCTTACCCTACAACTAATCTTCATGATCACAAAAGTCGAAGAATTTTGTATTTCAATACCATCCCTAACTTAAACACATCTTGTTTTTTGTCCAACGAAGGGGAACAGAGCGAAAAGACACCCGTAGATATAACTTCGGCGCCTCCAGGAAGGAACTATAGTTTCACAACTACCAAAACAGGACAGAAAATCAGGATTCATTGTATGTGTGAACATACTTCGGTGTTTCGGCCTAATTTGCAATTACGATTTGGCAACGAGGAGGAACGGGACTTTCGCCCGACTCGGTTCTCGTATCAATTAGCAACAAAAGCTAATTCAGGCGTCCCGTTCCCTGAATCAATGGCTGATTACCATTAGCCTTAGAGAGAGAGAGAGAGGGATACGTACCATCTACTGGCCTTTCCCAGATGTCTCATCCCTGTAGACGGACCTATTACTTTAAGTCCGTTCCGTCGGATGAGTTCCGTTTCCCTGCTAGACAGACTATTCGGACCAGCACGTTATTATTGGGAAATGGATATCCCCTGGAGCGAATTCTTCAGATCTCAGATTAAAATATATGTTTGTCCGGAATTCAATTCTCATTGAAAATTTGACGACAGAATTTGGTATTTGGCGCATAATTTCGTGTCGTCCAAAACTGACAATTTGGGTTCTACAGAACCGTTCCTAATGTCTTTTCGTGTGTTCTTTTAAGCGTACATTTTGGTTGTCATTCTAGCTTGGCAAACCACTGCTTCACCAAGCTAGATTGGTGATCATGTTAAAATTGGACGAATAATATCGTTGTTGCGTGCTATATCATAAAAATGGTATGGATGTACAAAATAATTCGATGAGGTCACAGACCAAGCGGTAGTTTGGGGAGTTGTTACCGCCCCGCCCTTATTTGAAAAACATTATTAACCGTAACATAAAATGATTTATGAAAAAAACATTTGTATTCTTCAAGACCTTTCCCCCCTACCCTTGAGGGTGCAGAGGGGTTCGAGCCGCCCCTAGCCGTTTAAAAATTTGATTTGCCCGAACCTGCTATGCATTTACTTTCAAAAGTTTTATAGTCACATTTTAAAATAAGGTACTTTTTAGCTCATTACTAATTGTCAAGCAATATCAATTATTTTTGTAGCGTTTTGGTATCTTGTACATTCACTAAAATCGACAGCTTTGAGAAGGTGGCATTAATTTTCTCAACCCCCTAGAAGTACTCGTATGGGAGCCCATGCCTCATTCTTGTATTTTTATCAAAAGGTGGGGACGAAAAATTTAGTTAATTCCTTCCTCAGTATAATCTTAAATACTTAACAACCGTTCTTTCAACGTTATAGGCGTACGCAGGAAGTTCGTTAAGGGAGTTATAGGCTCAATGAGGGGTTACAGAGCTACAACTCACATATTTCTGTGCTAAATATACAAAATTTCACAACAATTGGTGTTACAACCCCTATCAACACCCCCTGCGTACGCCAATATATAACATTGACGTAAGGTATAAATACAAGTGTCAAAAATATAGTCGTTATAGAATCTCCTGCGCCAAACTTTGTATTTATTTTCTTAAATATTTAGTGTCTTCTTCTATACATTCGAACCTTGTTAACGCAAACGTCAAGAAGGGAGGGTGAAAGAGATGAAGATCCTATCTATTCGTGTTAACAGTAGTTTAACGAGTAAAATTTGACACTGGTCTGATTGCAAAGGAAAAAAGTAAAAAAAAAGAAAGAGAGATAAAGAAGAAAAGTAAAATGGGAATAAAAATAGAACAAAATAGCGAGCTGAGCAAAATAGATTAGAAAACTTGCAAAAATAAAAGAAAAAGGGAAGAAAGCTATAAAATAAAAGGAAAATTAAGTAGAAATAAATAGAATAAAAATAAGCAAAATTTACCAACGGCATAAGAAATTTTTTTCTTAATTTTTTTTTTTTTTACAAAAACACCCCACTATTAGAAATTGTGAGGGCCCTATTGCTGAGTTATCACGAGTTTGGAGTTTGACTAATCGTAAATCCATCTTATTATCCCTTTGTCTATTTACTTCAAAAGACATTTATTCATTCCTCCAATCAACAGACATTCATTCCTCCAATCAACAGACATTCATTCCTCCAATCAACAGACATTCATTCCTCCAATCAACAGACATTCATTCCTCCAATCGAGCTTTATGGTTCATGCAATCTCTGGCCTTACCTCATTGGTCATCAAGCTAAAATTGTACCACATCGCCTTTCTCGCTCTGTATTCACTCCAAATTTCGTCTTCACTCGCATGCACTTACTACGAAGAAACTCTCCATTGGTACCTTACGATTCACCTAGCATGCGGTAATCCAGGATTTCCTACTGTGAAAATAAAAAGAACGTTTGTAGACTAACAACCCACCGTAGTGCATGTGTTCGTTCCCTGGGTTCTTAAGAGATTTCAATCTCTCGGAGAAATGTAACTCTTTGCGCAATATTAACCATGTTTTCCATGCACCGTAAAAATCAAACAATTTTTGTCGAGCCACTTTAGGTTCTTCTTAAATCTTTCCTGCCCATTTTTCCACAAGACATCCGAAAACGATGTGCAAACTGTATGATGGTATAGTGAAAGAAGCGCTGGTAATACATATGATCTATATACAGTATATCTATCAGAAACCTGCTTTCAATTGTTATACTACAAATTATTTTTATTATGTAGGTTCTTCTGGTTTCTCAATTTCTCTTTTTATCAAAACAATTGGAAACAGTACTTACGAATCGTCTTTAGTCAGGTATAATAATTCAAGTGATGCAGATTCGTCGTTGAAAATAACTTCTTGACGCTAAACAATCACACAGGCAAAAGTGTGCACTGCTATCAAAACTAATTTATTAATTAAAACAAAAAGGTATTTACAATTGTTTCTTTATATTCAAAATAAAACATTCTGGAGGACCATTCACCTCATCCGTAAAGGACCCCGTTCTGCCCCAAAAAGCCCTTAAATTTGTCAAATTCCCCTTTATTGGATTTTTCTAAGTCAATTGCATCTATGTGTTTTTGTACTTCCAGAATGGTGGTGACGTAATAGTATGGCCATGTGTTATTTTAGTTTTAGTTTGGTTAGTAATAATATGATCTATTTTCCTTCTTTCCCGTTATTTACATAAAGGCGAAAGTATATGTAACTATCAGTGGTGACGGTTCTAAATGAGCCGAGTGCTGACACCAAATATAACCGGATTTTATTATTCTACCTATGTGTACCGGCGCCCATATATATACGCAGGAATTTGGGCCCCAAAATTTTTTGCGTAAAATTGCCTCTGGTAGCTACATATATTTAAGGTTTCCAAGATGTCTATGATTGAGGCCCCAACAATATCCATACTTCGAGAAAGCTAGACGTCAATGTAGAAAAAAATCACTTCTATGAATTTTCAGCATGTTTTTAAGAAAATTGACATAAAATATGTTTATATACATCATATCAAATTGATATACGAGCAATAGTATTTAAAGTTATATTCCCTACATGGTGTAATAATATAATGTTGGAAATTTTTCTTCTCTCAATTTAATTTACGAATATGGGGAAAGAAAGATGAGAGAACGAATTTCCTTGAACTAGTTTAAAATCACTAATCACGCGAACTCTTCTGGCGAAATCACGTCAATTTGGCTATCAGAACCACATGTTAATTTCACCATCAAGATCACGTCATGCAACGGAAGCAATAAATTAAAATATTCCGCATCACATCCAGGTTGCAGACAATGGAAACGAATGAGAACAGTTGAGAAAAGTCTCACTAAACGACTAAATGCACTATCTATGTTCGACTGTTAAGGCAAAGCACAATTTATTTACCTTCATCTAGATGATCATGTTATCTGGAACTGCGAACTTGAACTGTAAGATTCGAGCATAAACAATTTTCTTCAAAGCAGAACAAAATAAGAAGTGATTCTTTAACACAGCTTCTACTGTTGAATGCATTATTGATATGTGATATAACATTTTAAATATTTGAACACATTTTAAATATTTGAACACATTTTAAATATTTGAACACATTTTAAATATTTGAACACATTTTAAATATTTGAACACATTTTAAATATTTGAACACATTTTTGATAAAACATGCAATGATATTTGAAGACATAGTTGATATTCGATATAATCGATAGAAGAGTATTTGAGGACATAACATATATTTGGTATATTATAGTCCAATAATATTTAACGTATCGCTAATATATTTGACATAGGTTTGATACCAATAATCCGTTCCTATATAATTGTATTATATATATGAAATAACATTAGAACATATATATTTTAACATTCAATTTGTACGTTACAATATCTCAAATTTCCAAATATTTAAAAATAAATTGTTGCTTAATAAAGAGTCTTAAAAAGCGAAGCTTAATTAGTTTCATAAAATGTGCTTAAACTAAACCTAGTACTAAGCAAAAACTCATAGACTACTAATTAAAAACTATTAATTTATATTCGTATTTAATAGGAACTGTAATGCTCTTTTAATTAGCTTTAGACTTCTGTAACAGGTTAAATGTTTTCAACCTTTTCTTTCTCTCTTTTCCTAAGTAAGCGAACTTACGAAAACGCAGTTTTAAGTTCCTTATGTTTTAAAAATTCAAATTAATACATTTTAAGCTGCTTAACTTCGTTTATTTTACAAATAATAAGTGTTAATTCACAAAATAGAATTAAAAGAATTGTCTTTCAAATAATCTTAAATTTTTGTTTACTAAGCTCTGTTGCAATCAAAAACAAATGGATGGCCTTTCTTCCTTCTATTACATTTTATCAAAATGGCCATGTTGTAAAAGATTATTTTCTAGTAGCATTTGTATTTATTGGCTTTGAAGGAAGGTGTTTTCTGAATAACTTGGTGCAGTCTGACTTTTGCTATTCTTGCCTCACTCTTAAATTTGAACCTCCATTGAAGAGAGGCTGTTCGGTGGTCTCCCTGCTCAAACACAAAAGGCCACTATCTCGACAAACTGTACCTTGTTTTCACGAGGTTTTACTCTACGCAAGGAAATCAATTGTCTGTTGCATTTTCCCCCTTTCAAGCCCGGTTAAATTGGGCCGGTGTCAAAAACACGGTTGTTTCAGTCAAAAGCTAGTAGAATTACGAGTTCTCTTCACTGAAAAGCGATGTTTAAATCTCCGCGTTAATGCTTAAGGAATTCTGGCATCGAGAGAGGAGCAGATGCCATGTAAAAGGTGCCATTGAAAGAGGCTGTTATAGAGGAAGAAGTATCGGTAAGAATGGTAATAAAACGGCTGCACCATGCTTCACTCTTCTCCAGCTCTTTCACTTATTGGTATCTGGTACCTCCACGAAATTTTAAATGTTCATCCACCTATCCCTAGGTGCGATGAGTAAAAATTCAATATTTAGAGATGATAATTCTCACCCTCATCGAGCTCGGTTTATCGGAAGTTATCTTCAGAACGAAATAATTCACAGACAATGGCACTGGAGAGCACTGGATCTGAATCGGACGGAAAAGTGTTTCTCGTCTTTTTTTCTACCCGTACAACATTTTAACTATATCTCAATATGCCCCTCCCCCACTTCTAATTTTTCTTAACTAACAGCATCAATTTGGCTGCAGTTTCAGTCCACCAATTAAGCAACAAGCGAAAGCAATGCCTTCCCCTCTCTACGCCATAAAATTCCCTTAAAGGGGAATATATCTTCCCGCAGGTTGATAATCTTTGCAATAGAAATTGTCTAGGACAAGTTATAAGTTACGATATCCCACTCCTTTAATATATCCACTACATTGGCTCCAGTATTACAGTATTTTGTAGGTATATCCTTTCTTTGGTATGAAAATCTATATAACATTATTTCCTTGGATATATTATTTTATCACAGTATTCTTTGCTGACGGTATTCTTATAGGGATCCAGCCATGCTCGTATCCATAAAAAGGGGAGGACCAGCGCCCCGAAACTAAATTTTAATGGGACTTCGCTACGGACTTACATGCTGCGATTGTATCGATACATGATGCAAAAATGTTTTAACACCCCGAAATTAAATAATTGCTACGGTCTTGGATCCTGTATCTGTAAGAATAATAATTAGTACTAATAAACCTAATCGCTAATGACCTTGCAGATGTGAATCCTCGTGTAGCGTGCATTTCGGCTTGAAGACATCAAACACGCTATTAAACAAATGTTATCATTAACAATTTCAGTGCCATTTTTTGGCTACCAAATTGGAAAACTATGCATAATTCTTTTTTTTTTTTTTTTTAAATTTTAGTTTGTAGTATACTTTTTCTACATAAACTTATCTTGTAAATTATTTAAATCTATCGAATCGTTAAATTTTATGTAACTTTTTCATTCGTGCTGGTTTTTTGAGCAGTAGCATATTGAATAAATGGTTTATGGGACAAACCTGCCTATTATTAATTTGTACTGATTATCGAGAGATGCATGTTAGCAACTTAAAATAATAAATCAATGAACAAACAATCGCAGGCACCGAAAACTGGAAAACAATGAAGTTGCCAGGAAAATAGTTCTACAAATGCGTCTCATATTTTTTAATCACTCTTTTTCTGCCGAGAAACCAAGTGAAAGTCTTGCATTTTACAGAGGGAAACTTGGTCGGTATTATTTCTGAGGATGCCCCGCATAGCACGGAGTGAAACGTTAAGTGTTTTTAATAAACAGACGCGGCGGAATAACCCGCAAAGCTCTATAATGTATATTAATAGACGCCGTGAAAGTCTTCGTGATTGTATTTATCGCCTCCAAGGTAAGGAAGTCTTCGATCATTGCAAATCCTTTGATAAATTGAGATGAAAAAGAGCCCATCTTTTGGCCAACCTATCGTTTCTGCTCAGATGCCGGGATAATAACATAATTCCCAAATTTCTTTAACTTAAGGAGACCTTCGTTCCTCGCAGGGCTAAACGCATTTATAATAGAGCTGAAAACGCACTGCTCAGGGAAAGGATTGCCGACAATCATCGTCAAGTCGATGTTGTGTCAAAGAAGTTATATGTACTGCATCTACAGGTGTCATTAGTATTGGTACCTTATTGTTGGATGTTATTGGACGATCTCACACACACACAATCTATCTTAGAGCATACAAAGACCAATCAAATACGCAGTTTTCAACGGCTATCACGAAATAATGTAACACAGACAACTGAGCCCGATGTGAACAATCGTTTTGCAGTTAATCTCTCAAATCGGGACATTGAATCTAAAGCCATTTCAATTCTGGCCAAAGGGCATAACTTCGCTTTAACTCCCAAGACTATCCAAGTACATAATGTTATCGCTAATGTGGAATTTGCCATCAGATATCTTCCCACAGACATTATCGAGGATATTCGACAGGCAACATCGTTTACTTTAAAAAAGTCCACCATCTTGCAATGTGTCACGCTCCGAATTGATGGCCCTCAAGCGTTTAAAATAGGATGATAGCATTTACATCTTGCCAGCGGATAAGGGAAACGCGACAGCAATTCTAAACCGTGCTGACTACAATATAAAAATAGTCTTTTCTCTCTGATAAATATAAAATAACAAAAGACCCCACCGCCCAACTCGAACGTAGAATCAACGCCTTACTAAAAGAATGCTTTGTGTATAAACAAGTGGTCTCTAAGTTATCATCAAGACAGTCCCTCCCGCCAAGATTGTATGGGCTACCTAAGATACATAAAGAAGGCGTTTCTTTGAGACCTATTTTTAGCGCCATTGATTCACCAACATACAACCTGGCAAAATTTCTTAGCAAACAACTTAGGACCTATGCCGGAAACTCGGCTCACTAGGTACGTGATTCAGGCCATTTCATTGAATTTTTGGACAATCCCATCCTTGCGCCCATTGGGTTGCTAGTCAGTTTTGATGTGGTTTCTCTTTTTACACCAGTACCTGTCGCGGAGATTATTGCCCTATGGGAAGAAGTGTTTCCCTCGGATTTGGTGGTCTGCGTTTTTGAACTTTGCCTCACTTCAGGCTATTTCGGTTATGATAACTTTTAAAAACAAACCGGCGGTGTGGCAATAGGTGACCCACTGAGCCCGGTTATTGAAAACTTTTACATGGAACATTTTGAAGACAGGGTCCTAACGTCGTCAAAACACAAACCAAAAATATGGCTTAGCATGCAACAAAAACAATCCGTTTTAAACACCCTTGTACATCGTGCTTGTAAGGTTTGTGATGCTGATAACCTGAAGTCCGAGTTACCTTTCCTATCCAAAATATTTCTCATGTACTCTTACTCTAAAAGCGCTATCAATCAGGCTATGAGAAAACAAAATAACGCAGTTTTCACTACCTTGGCACCAATGGTATCCAATAAAACTGAATTTAAATTTGTGGCTTTTTTGCCCTATGTTAAAAATACTACAGACAAAATTGGACTTATTTTGGCCAAACAGGGTATCAGACCTGTCTTTCGTTCCACCAACAAACTCCGTTATATTTCAATAAATCCAAAACAATCCAGAGATCCCCTTAAAATATCCGATGTTTATAACATTTTCTGTCAGTGGGGTAAAAGTTATATAGGACAAACTGGTCGTTCAATTTGTACTCGACGTAAGAAATATGAACACCATGTTCGCTTGCAACAACCTCATAAGTCAGCGGTCGCTCAACACGCCATTGATTATAAACATCAAATTCTTTTTCACGACACTTCGGTTATCGCAAAAACTAGATCATTGTGGCCACGCTTATACATGGAAGTCTTGGCCATTAAAAACTGTCCTAATAATTCCAATAGAGAAGACTCCGTTAATGTTCCATCAATTTGGAATTCTTGCCTAAAATTTCATCGGGCCTCTTTCAGCCAATCTAAACTCGCCACCCTCTGGGTCAATGAGAGACAACCTTCATCCAACAACAATGAATCAGCCAATCAAGGGATAGCCAGGGAAATAAATACGTCTCATATTTTTTACTCACTCATTTTCTGCCAAGCAACCAAGCGAAAGTCTTGCATTTTGCAGAGGGAAACTTGGCCGGCAATTACTTCTGAGAATGCTTAGCATAGCACGGAGAGAAACGTTAAGTGTTTCTAATAAACCAGCGCGGAGGAATATCCCGCAAAACTCCATGATGTATAAAAATGAAGTTAATTAAATTACATTTCTCCGCTTTCGGCAACTTTTCTCAAATTTTGTCTCTTTCAATTGCTTTTGAAGAAATGTTTGGTCAAGAAGAAATTGGCAAGGACTTTATCCTCCCTGTTTCAACCTCTTCTTCTATTTTTCGATCTAATTCTGTCAAAAATAATAAACCGTGAATTAAGAATTTATATTTGAAAAAGCGTAATTTTAATTTTTTAACTCTTACTCATATCTATGAATAAATCAGCAGCGAATTTAAATTTTAAATTTGTATTCGATATCACCTCTCATATGCGAAATATATAAATAAAATTTTACTTGCTATATACATGAACCCATGCTGCTTAATTAAAAGCAGAATATTTGAAAGCAAAAACGAACTTTTCTCTTGGTTCCTCATACGAGTTGCAAGTCACGATTTCTATGTTTATACAGTTTCTGCTCGATTTTCCCATTTCTTCTTTGTTTTTAAAAGAACGCCAATACTGAACTTCCATCTTTCTATCCCCGTGGACTTCAGACGAGTGAAGATTTTTTTTTTTTCGAGTGAACCTTTACCTATAACCATTTTTCTTAAAAAGTTTCTCTTTTAAATCGCATTTTTTGGGTTCGCTAGACATGCAGTGAATACTAATACTTTCGGTGAGAGGTCGCTCTATGGCAGAAAAGGGCAGCTCTCGTTTCTTTACGGTTTTTGAGCATAATTGTTTTGAAAATTTAATCGCTTGCCAATCATCGATATGGCTAAAAATCGTTTACTCTTCCAATTCAATTTTGATAATCGCAATATAGGGTTATTCTCTCCAATGAATCTTACGCATTTTAAAAGAAGATATACTTAAAAAAACACCTTTCTTTACATTGACGTAAATCCGTATTAAGCAGTGCTCTGTATCCGAATAAGGAAATGCATTATGTAAAAAAATGTTCCCAATATATAGCGTGTTAAAGTGCTTTAAATATAACTTCCTTTGTACATTAAATTCATACATTATAATACACACATTATATTATGTGCTTAATATGTATGAGGTCTTTATTACCCAGAAATGTATAAATACCAGTACATTTGTTATGTTATTACGGAACATAAATTTATTCATTCACGTACAAATTAATTTTTGTTGTATCAGTGTAGTTAAATAATATCCATGGGCGTGTACGGGACTAGATAAAAAAATTAAACAAAATAAGCGCATGCTTAGGATATCAATAGAATTTGGAAGGGGGTCTATACAAAAATTTCCCATTGCCGGAATTACAATATGGTATTTACACTCTATAACAAAAAAATCGATGCACCAAGAAGGGGTTGTCCGATTGTAATGAAATTTCGTATGCAAAGACATTTTGACCGAACATGCAAATGATTAAAATTTGGTGTCCAATGAATGAATAGCGGGAACTCCAGCGCATCGGAACTGCGCATTCAGCAGGTGTATATAAGGAGCGATTCTCAATATGTGGTCAAAATTTCTGTTGCATTTTGACTGCGGATATCTTACGTCGACTGTAACAATGCCTCGCCGAAAGATTCGTGCTCATTACGAGCATATGTCAGAGTTTGAAAGAGGTCGTGCTATCGGATTGAAAGAGGCTGGTTGGACGAATCGAAGAATCGCTGGACATGTGGGTCGAAGCGATGCGGCGATTGGACGGTGCTGGCAAGAGTGGGTCAACAACGGCAGATGTCAGCGTCGGGACGGCAGCGGTCGACCTAGGGCCACAACAGAACGGGAAGACAGAGCGATTGTCAGAGCAGCTGTCACAGCACCGGATTCGTCGTTATCAACTATCCAACGTGTGGCCCGCACACATGTGTCCAACATGACCCTCTGCAGACGACTGAGAGAGCGGAATTTACGCTCGCGCCGACCGTTACGCCGCTTACCTCTCACGCCTTTACACCGTCAAGTCCGATTACAGTGGTGCCGGGCTCGATCAACTTGGAACTGCGCTGACTGGGGACGTATAGTCTTTAGTGACGAGTCCCGTTTCCAACTGTGTCCTGACGACAACCGCAGACGTGTCTGGAGACGTCCAGGGCAGCGTGGGGATCCTGCCCTTACTATCGCACGCCACACATGCCCACAACAGGGCGTTATGGTCTGGGGTGCCATCTCCTTTGATAGCCGGACCCCTTTGGTGGTCATTTCTGGCACACTTACAGCACAGCGGTACGTAGACGACATTCTACGACCGGTTGTGTTACCGTTCCTTTTGCGACACCCTGGACTTACGTTTCAACAAGACAATGCCCGGCCGCACACGGCACGTGTTGCTATGAATTGTCTTCAAGCTTGCCCAACACTTCCTTGGCAAGCTAGGTCTCCTGATCTCTCTCCCATAGAGCACATTTGGGACGCTATGGGAAGGCGATTGCAACCATCCCGGAATGTTGACGATTTAGCCCGACAGTTGGAGACAATTTGGCAAGAAATTCCGCAGGACACCATCCGGGATCTTTATCAGTCTATGCCACGCCGGGTGACAGCTTGCATCCAGGCCAGAGGTGGACCAACGCCTTATTGACTTCCTCCCTTTGTAACGGTCAAACTCTGCAATAAATCATTCAATTGTTCTGAAATTTTAATCGTTTCTTTTTCTATGTATGTTCTTCACATCCACCAATTTCTATTGCAATCGGACAACTACTTTTTGGTGCGTCGATTTTTTTTTTTGCTTTAGAGTGTATTATTTTACTCCCACAATAAATGAAAAAAATATTACGTTATGATGGTCGTCTTGTTTCAGCTAAAGACGGAACTATTCACCAGTGCCTCTCGCATTCGGAACCCAATTCTCTGTCTAGAAAGGTCTTTACGAGTAGTGATGGGAACTGAAAAAATTTTGTTACGGAAATAAATTCCTGAATTTTTATGAATTCTTAAAATTAACACTGAAATGCAGCTTTCCTATTACACACGCAAGAGTTACATTACGAAATTTTCAATGAGGAGATTTTCATTCATACCATTTGGCGTGAATTCCGAATTTTGGCTTTGATTTGCCATTCATGAAAGGAAAAAAAAAATCTGGTAGTTTCTTACATACAAGCGGTCTAGCTATTCCTCACATTTTTAATTGCTTCTTAACTGAATATGCGAATGTGTAATTTATTGCTAACGCAATGCAAAATATAATATTTTAGCAGCTTTAACCTTAGCTATCTATAACTGCAATGTATTTCCTAATGTAATATCAAATGAACAATGTGAAGGAAATTTTCAAATTCTTTCATGTTCATTCTTTCATACAACCTTTAGACTTTTATATTTTTCGCTAGTACAAATTAAAAAAAAAACAAAAAAAAAACATAGACTGTACTACTGTAAACAAAATTGCACTCAATCTAACTGAATGCAATGAAATACTAAAAATATATTCCCTAGTTTACAGTCTATCTGAATTGGAATAATGTAAGTCTGTACTGCGATACATTTGGGTAATTTACAACTACACTGGCGTTTTTTCTGTGCCATTTAATAACCCTTTATATTTATTATTTTGATTTCACGGGGAAGAACGCAACTCTGAGAACTGTGCAGTTTTTCATTTCTAATGTACATATTCGCTATAAAAATTTGTTTCTAACGTTTTTATATGAATTATCATTTTTGTGTATATTCCTTAATATTTTACTTAATTTGTATTTTTATGAGTAGGGCACTCATCCGTGTTTAAATGGATTTTTATGAGAGAAATACTCATTCATATTTAATAATGATAAAAAATTATCAATTAATTTTTAACTGAACTATTATTTAGTTTATGTGCGCATCCAGTACTTATTTATTGAATTATCTGTATTTATTTGAGGGTTAAAACGCTAAAGATTAAATCTTTTTTAAATACTTGAATTATATTTTGATTTTTCTTAAATTAGAAATAGTCACAAATTTTAACAATTGAAGTTAGATTTACGTAATTAAATTTTTTTTGTCATAACTTTTTAATTTATATAGAACGAGTTTATGTAAACCAGCTTTATAAAAACGCGCCAAAGGAAAAGCTCGATAGAGTTCCTTTGTCTGACTTCACTGCATTTCTTAGAAAAGCTGCATTTCAGTGTTAATTATAAAAATTCAGAAGTTCATTTTCGCACACCCAGCGCAGCATGACCATTGTAGCCCTTGAGCCGTAGACCACAAAAGAAAACAAATCATTTTTGCACATTCACTATTTTATATTTTTCGCACTTTTTTATATTTCGCACGATCATTATTTGATACCTTCGATTTCCGTTACTACTCATAAAGGTCTTTCTATTGAAATGAGTTTCGATGAAGAATGCAAATGGCACTTAAAACAGTTCTGTTGTAAGTGTAAAAACAGTTTTTGTACTTAAACAGTTCTCTTGTAAAGTATAAAAACAGTTTTGTACTTAAACAGTTTTCTTGTAAGTATAAACAGTTTTTGTACTTAAAACAGTTCTGTTGTAAGTGTAAAAACAGTTTTTGTACGTGAAATTAGTTTTGATGATCTTATTAAAAACTTTATAATTAGAAAAAAAAAATTCCAACTTTGTTTTGTTTCATTTCGAAAAATAAAATTTTATTTTGCGGTTTTTATATTTTGAATCAGATGTATATAGAAAGTCTAGACACCAAAATATTATGTCTCAATCTGCCCCGCCTTGCTTGGCTCAGAATGACCTTGCGCCATATAAATACAACCGAACCCTGTGTTAGTTTATAAAGTATAAAATGTCTGCAATAAATTCATTAGCATAATCTGATGCAGGCCACATTGTATAACAGTCTACGCCAGTATCTCGCTTTCTAAAAAACTACATTTACCAGTTCATTTCATAATTTTTCCTTACATAATTTTCAATTTCTACACTTCTTAGTTTTTCCGACAAGTAGCTTCAATATTTGGGTCTCTTGTGGTTAATTTTGTCTTGTTCTTATTCGTGGTATACAGACCTTACTCATATTTTTTAATTTATTCTACACTCTGTATTTTCTCTATTTCACAATTCAGCATGTTTATTTTCAATTATCTTCTCAAGCATTTTAACATACAATATCCATGGCCAACTTTAATAACAATATTCAATATTTAGCGTTAATTTTCACCCGATGAACTTTATTTTGTCCTTATTCAGTATTATTTAAAAAAGAGCTTTCCAACAAATAAAATTTTTTCAGAAATTTACGAGAGTTATTGTTCATTTGAAATTCTCCGTTCAAAACCTTCTCATAAAATCTCCTTGAATTTCCCCAAATATTCCTTAAACTGGATTTACTCTTTCACCCCCAACTGTCAATTTCAAGATCCCTCAATGCACATGGAGGTATGGTATGTCATCGCTGGTATTTCATTAAATGCATACATATAAAAAAGAGTGTTCTTGATAGATATTACCTTTCTAAAGAATGTTTCGAGACTTTTACTCTAAGAAATAAAATATTTAATTTGTAGATTAATTATTATTATTATTCTCTTCATGATATTCGTCTGTGGAAGTGAAGCTTTCCTGCCAGGTTTTGAATATTTTTGTAGCATCCTGAGAAGGCTTCCTCTGGAATGCTTTTCAATTTATCCGCGAGGCATTCAGGATAACTATAACGTCCTTACGTTGCCTTTCTTTCCTTTTTTTTTTTAGTCGGGAAAACAAGAAAAAACTCACGAGAGAGTATATTAGAAGGATGTGTAAAAGCTGTCATTTTACAGAAAAGCTGTCATTTGCAAGAAATTCCTAAACGGATAGAGCCGTGTATGGTCTTGCATTGTCATGCAATTAGTCCATTTTCCAGATACCCAGAAGTGAGATCCGTGGCACCTAATTAACTCCATACTAATATCAAATTCTTCAGATAATATGTGTGCAGTGACATGACGGTCCCTTCTCTCGTAGCCTATTAATGATATGATCCACATTGTCAGCTACATGCGTTGTTGATGGCATTTTAAACCTCAGATGGCCTTTACCTACACTATGTCGTCAACAAACTTATCTTGCCATTCAAAAAACCGGCTTCTTGATAAAGCCCATTACGCAGGCCTGTTGGAGAAAACTGCATGTTTCCAGTGGCTGCATTCCCTAACTTTGCTCAAAATGAAAAAAAAAACTATTCAACTTTCACATTCATCGTTGATTATCAACACAACAATCCTCCACTGAGAAAACTAACATATTAATACACCAGCGAAAGTTTTCAGAACCACTTTCATGAATATTGCTAATGCAAGGAAATATTGGGAAAATCATTGTTAGACAATGAATATTACCATAATTAATGTTACTAATAGTGAAAAACTCATTTTGCAGTAATATTAACCGGAACAATAATGTGGCAAACCCATGTGATGCCTAGTTAACGATGTTGACCCAAATACTTTAAGAGTTAATTACACAATGCATAAAAAGTAAGCTGGGTAGAAAAGAGAACTTTATCTAAAAATGTATTATTCCAAAAATATATTCCCTTTATGTGTCATAACGAAGCTTTCTTTATAGATTTTGATGTACGGAGTCGTACAGCATTCGCGATTCTCGTGGCTGTGGCTTTAATAGCCTTATTAGAAGTTGTTCTTAGCTTAAAGGCTCGTAGTATGGGTTTTTAAATACGCGCGGAGACCTTGAAATGACTACGGCTCGTTAACGCCGGCCTTGCTGGTAAGTTTATATTACAAGAGCTATACAAAGTAAAACAGCATGTGCCATGGTCCTAAGTAGAGATCATGCTAATTATACACCATCTTCATGGGCAGGCAAAATGCATTTTCAGACATATCATTATTACAATTCTGTGCAACAAATGCAATTGAATTTTTACTCCTCTGCTAAATTTGAAAAGAGGAAGAATTGTCATTATTTTAGATGAACATTTGTAAGCTTTTTTTTTAATTGATTCTTATTTTTTCATGCGCCATATAAAATGTTTACGCTAGTTTCAAGGCAGAAGAAACAGTAATTGTAGTTAGGCAGTTTTTTTATTTGAACTTAAGATTTTCTTCAATGTTAATTGCATGAACATTTAACTGCTTCTGTGAACACGAATTTACTCAAATCTACCGTGGGTAGGGCAGTTGTAATATCGTAGTGACAAGTTTTGCAATTTTTTTTTTTTTACGATTTCGAAAATTTTAGGATTTTTTCAACTATTTTGCGAATTTTAGATTTTTTCTATCATTGCCTAATTTTCATTATAATTTTTGAATTAATTTTCATATTTAAATGGTTTCAATATTGCCGTCATCAGAAAAGCTTTTGAGTGAAGTTTGGCAGAAAATTGTATTTAAACTAGGTATGAGCAAGATGTTTTGCATTGTTCGACCATAACATCGAGAGTTAAACTAAAGCGTTAGAATACAGTTCATTCGATAAAAAGAGCACTAGTATAATAATGTGGGAGGGAATACGTTTAATAACGCTGTTACTACTACTACTTAGTCTTGGAATTTTGAATGCAGTCACGCACGATACTTATGAGCAGACAACAACGCTTGCAAGTATTTGTCAAAAGTATTTTTGTATACAAGTTCTTGAACTGTATGTAGACGCTGTACATAAGCATAATCTGGTGTGGGCAAAGGGGACACATGCTCTGTTTTTTAGATTTTTTTAAAACAAGCAAAATAATATTTTTCCACCCAATTTTAAGGGCCCCCCCCCCCCACAATATTACTCTATATTTAACCCTCAAGTTACGCCTGTGATAACGAAGTATATTATTTAGAGAAGAGAAAATGTGATACCGAAGTATAGGAAGATATTATTTAGAGAAGAGAAAATGTAATACCGTAGGAAGAAATTACTTACAGAAGTGAACATGTAGTACTGAAGTATAGGAAGATATTATTTAGAGAAGAGGAAATGTAATACCGAAGTACAGGAAGATATTATTTAGAGAAGAGGAAATGTATTTCAATTGAGTGGGGTGGGGGGCAACAGAATTTTCGTGCGAAAAAAGTTTATATTTAATTTCGTTCTCATGCAACCAAAGCAAGTAGGGGTGGGGGGGGGGCATGTTCCTCGCATTGCCCCTCCTTTACATCCCTAGTGAACGACATCAATGAACGCTCTCGCATGTTAAATAAATTAGACATAATAAAATAAATTATTTATCAAAATAATAATTTCGGTTCCACATTCTCTTCGTCTATGTGTGTTATTTGAATTTTATCATGTTAATTTTTGGACCAAAATAATTTATCAAAAATAATTGCAAAAAACAGCCTAAAGTTCGGTAGTATATAAAAATTGTCGCAGAATTTTATTCAAGACGGGTGAAAGTAAGATTATGGATTAGTTTTATTCATTTCTTCCATTATATAACAGAATAAATTAATATTTTATTACGAGTTAGAAAATTAGTTTTACGCCTATGAGAAGCTTGTCAAAGGAATTTTTAATTAATTTTTCAAAAAAACCTCCTTTATTTCGACAAAAATTAATTACAAATAACAGTAAAGCTTAAAAATTATTCTGACTATTTTAATTATCGTATCCTCATTCATCAGTATAGTTATAAAAATTTTGCAATAAAAATAATTCTTTTAGATGAAGTATATTCCTCTTAAACACATTATTCTCTTGCGCACTAAATTTAGTGCGTAAATATATATACGTGCCCAAAATATCATGCGTGTTACCTTTCAATAAAGGACACTCCATGGACTGGACACTTCGCCCCTTAAATAAAGGTGTCCCTTCTTCGGAGGGACATATGCTGATACATGCATGTACTGGAGATCAGATAAATCGTCCTTTATATAGAGGTGTCCCTTGTGTGAGATGACACCGTATATACACATATTGGCGTATGTAGGGGGATGTTGCTTAGGTTAAAACCCCCATGCTGATGCGCTTTCTATACGGTCGATTCCGCTTAATCAGGACACATCGGAATTAGGACATTTTGGCCCGATTAAGGGGCTTCCCCAAATAAGCGAATTTCACGTAAAATTAATGTTTTTTCAATACTACATAGAACATATATTTTATTAATTATTATTTATATAACGTCATACACGTGATGCGGTTTTGCTGGAACCGATCGCGTCTTCAGTTTTACCCCGCTCGTAAGTCGAGACTTATAACGCCGAAGTGCATCACGTGCGTGCCAGCGTTACGTCAACTCATCGATGGTAAACATTAAGTGTTATGTATATGAAGTTCTGTTGTGTTATACGGGGTGTTGGGAAAACACCGTATAAAAAGTATATAGCCATGATCTTTGTGCAAAATGGACCATAGCGACCCTTTACATGGGGGGTCGGAAATAAATAACCACGGAGTTATGGCTATAAACAAATAACAAAGCATGATTGGATAAAAAACAAAAGTTACGCCCATGAAGAACGGAATCCTCCAATTGACCGCATCCGGGCTGTATTTATCAAGAAACCGGTTATCTTATTAGCTGTGCATCTCTGGAATGTGGGAGTTAACAATTTCGAGCCAATGAAAATTGCGGAGGAAGGCAAACGCACGCATATAGAGTGTGTGCTAGAAGTTCGTAAACATTTTGAAATATAAAAAGGGAAGAAATAATAAGAAACGGTTTATACGAAAGGTTTTCTAGGTAAATCGAATTTATTATTTTATTTATTTATTATTTTTATTTGTTTATTTATTTATTTATTGAAGGAAAGGTTCAGTTCAAAAAGTTGTCTGTAGACGTCACTGGCAACTCCGAAAGACAACGAACAGGCAAACTGAGCGTTGCATCAATTTATTATTCCAACACTTGTTCAATATAGCTTCCAGAACACTGAGTCATGTTTTACCATGTTTGGCGCAGTATAGCCCAGATGCTCTTGCGCCATAAAAATCCAAACAAACACTGAGTAATGGAATTAACGTGACTCACAAAGCCCGTGGTACGCCGGCATGGATATCATAAATGCCACTATGAATGGCATCATTGAGTTCGGGCGATGTGGAAAGGGAGGAACGATACACAAGCGATTTTAAATATCCCCATAGCCAAAAAACAACTAGAGTGAGGTCGGGTGACCGCAGTGGCCATCCAATCAACGTGCGGTTACCCCACCTTACTCTAATTGATTTCTGACTATGAGGGTATTCAAAGTCGCTTATGTACCGTTTCTCCCCTCCCTTTCATATTGCCCGAACTCAAAATTGCCATACGTCTTTTCGTTCCTGATATCCATCGCGACATGCCGTACGCAGCTATCACGGGCATTGCGAGTGACCTTAGTTCTGTCATACAGTGTCCTAGAGGACATATTGAACAACTGTTGCAATAATAAATCGATGGAATGCACAGTTGTCCTGTCCATTGTCTTTTGGAGTTTTCAGCACCATTTGTAGGTGATTTTTTGAACTAAACATTTTTTGCTACTAAAGAATCCAATTTTCCTAGAAACTCTTTCGTGCAAACCGCACTTCTGTACTATTATTTACACTTTTTTTTATAATTTGTAAAAATTTTACCTTTTTTGCGCACCCTGTATATTCTACTGCATCGTATAACGCGCAAATCTTACATTGAATTCACAAGTATAAATATATATATATAAATTGTAAAATCACATACAAACGTGAGAAAAGAAAACAGCAAAAGGCTGCCGAGACCTGAATTCCATTGCTGTTTAGAGCAGCTAAGTCATATAATCGTTTCTCCCGTGTGTATGTATTTATATAAACATTAATGAGAAAGTTCCTTACGGTGGCGCAGTAGTAACGAATTCACCTAGTGTGCCGTTAACCCAGGTTCGATTCCCAACTGTGCCAAAATGGAAAGCTCTCTAGTAAAGTGTTCCCTGTAGTCCGGAACTCCGTTTCCTAAGCCCTAAGAGGTTCGTATTCCTCGGAAAACTATTGGTTCTGGCGCAGCGTGACCTATACCGTCCATACGCCTTAAAACACGCAAATTAATTAACCCAATGAAAGAGAATTTGAAAGCAGCTCAGTGAGTAGCGCAGCCGACATGTCATAGAAATTTCCCGAGTTTAGATCTCGTACTGTACTCTTCTATGTTCATTTGTGATTTTTCAAATTTATATACACTGATATTCATGAAGACGGTAACACCAGGGGGAGTTATCAGATTAGAACAAAATTTATACCACTGATGACAAATAGCGTTACGAAGACATGGCTAATTTTAAAAACACAACTATACTGAGGGCACAAAATTAATATTCAGCGAAGCTCTCCCACTTCGAGTGTAAGTGATAGCCTCCAAACGTCTGAGCATCGAATCAGATAGTTCGAATGTGTTCATTTGTCAACTGGAATATTTCTGTTCTTCAGTAGTCACTGATTATATACTGGTTACTTCGATCAGAGGCCACAGTTCATTGGCAGTGACTGCTGAAGAACAGTATTGTCCCAGTTGACAAATCACTACATCCCACACATGTTCAATCGGTGACGGTTTTCCTCTCCCTTGGCGAACCCGAATTAACAACGCGCGAGTCGAACGCGTTACCACCCTGCGCCACACAGCAGAGCCCGAAAAATTATTCCAAAATTTGCTTATAAATTATATGTTTGCATTTATTTAAGCCCCTCCTCTGCAGAACAGATAAATTAAATATGTGCATAATTGAAAAATAATGTCCATTGTGGAATTACCGAAATCGAATCCCATTCATTTTAAAAGCACAAATTCGTTTCTGTTTCAAGTGTTATGAACGACTGTTCGTTTCGTCAATATTGGCAGAAGTTCCTTTCTGATGAGGTTGTTACTGAGATTATAGCGACGTTCTCGGCGACCACGCTTCCCAATCCATCCCTTTTCCCAAAACTCAATCAATCAATGGTTGTTATATATCTCCGCAAACCATCTCGAAACGCAAGATCTTGTAGAGACTAGCAGGTTTCATCATCAGAATGTGTTCATATCATTTATATTTTTCATTTTAGGAATAGCCATAACGGTGTACGTTGAAACTCCAAAGCCCAATATGGCCAGTAATCATTCATAACGGGCTAGGTGCTGTTCAAGTGTAAGATACATTGTTTCAACGACTGTGACCATCAATCTCCTGAATTCTGGAATCAGCAAGTTTATTCGGATGTCGAGATATTTTAGCGCGTTATTGGGCAGTGTACAACATAGTACATGCCTTCAAGGCTTGGACATACAAAGAGCTAATTTCATTCAAATCAATTTATCACGATTTTCTGGATGCGATAATTGCATTCAGGAACGAGGGTTTCGGCCATCGAATTGCTGTCGCTTCAAATTTCAATTTCATTCGTCCATTCAGGATGGTTTTCCGAGCCATGCAGAAGTCGTTCATCACCTTCCATACATCTTGACGTCAGCCTAATGGATAGGTTCCGCAGCCGAATGGACAATAAATATGCACCATTTGGACCTAATGGTGGTGCCCTCCACACCATTATTCAGTGGACGAAAACCTAATTAAATTCCTTTATACGACTTTGTTGGGCAACGATAACGAACTTTTCGGGAAACAGGCCGCTCCATCCGTGTTTTAAATATTCCAATAGTTTTTCCGCTACTAACGAAACTGTGGGAGAAACTAATGGGTCGTAAGCCCGATATCTGCGTTTAAATTTCTCTGTTTAAAATTAAAGTCGCCTTTTGCTGAAGTGAAAAATCAATATGAGCGCCAAAACAGTTTTAGAATTTGAAACTGTGAAAATTAGTCCAAAGCACTGGCGAAACCGTGAATGGGTCGCCAACTAAATTTGACCTGGATTGAAATGCTCGCTAAGTTTAGAAAAAAAAATCATTTCACCCTTTCAGTATATTCAGAGTAACCGTTTTTGTATGAAGTCACAAGACCAGTGAAAGAAGAGCTATATAAAATGGTGGCTTTGTTTTTCAAAAATGAGGATGAAGACATTGTTTTCATTAAAGGCTGTTGGTTAATTGCATTTGTATGGCGCAAGGACATAACGATTTATTCTATGCCAAAAAGTTGAAGTGGTACGTAAAGTTTAAATTAATAGACGAAATAAATCATGTTGCTTAAAGGCTGTACTCTAAGATAGTAGTTCTCAACTTTTTTTAAGCCACGACCTACTTTTATAGTAGCCAAATAACCCACGACCCCGCTTTCATAGTAACCAAAGGAACTGCGACCTCCTCTATCCGCCGCCGTCACACTTACTTAACGAAAGCATTTTGATGAGAGTGATAAAAACTCATTACATATAAAATTATATGTATTATCTACTCACATATATCATTATCTATCCACTGCTGGATGAAGGTCTCTCCATATGCTTTCCACACAATTCTATCCTGAGCAATTCGATTCCACGTCACCCTAACCTGTTTTCTTATTTCATTCACCCATCTAGTTTGAGAACCTTTTCTAGGTCTTCGGTGGTCTCTTGGAATCCAGTTGAGAATTTCAGTTGTCCATCGTTGATCAGTTCTTCTTGCGATATGCCCAGACAATCGCCAGTTCAGCATTTTAACTTTAACAATGATGTCTTCTAATTTTGTTTGCTCTCTCACCCAGGTGTTACTTTTTAGATCTCTCCTAGTTATTCCAAGCATGCACCTCTCTATACTCCTTTGGGTTGTCTGTAACTTTCGTATTACTGCAATTGTTAGACTACATGTCTCTGAGCCATGAGAGAGGAGAGAGAATGACACTGGTTGAAGTTGTTTCTTTTTAGACACAAAGGTAATTTTCCCTTCAGGATAAAATTTTCTTCCGAATGCATTCCAGTTAAGTTTAATACTTATATTGAGTTCTTTCATAATGTTGCCTTCCATTTAAATCAGTTGGCCAAGGTAAATATATGAATTAGCAATTTCTAGCTCAGTGTTGTAACTTGTACTCTCGTTTTCTCTATGAAATTATTGAACATGATTTTAGTTTTTGTAAGTTCATCTTGAGTCAAATTGTCTACTTCTACTTGAAAGCTCCTATATCATGTCGTGAAATTCTGATGGTCCGTTGAAAAAATAACAACGTCAGCAGCAAATCGCAGATGATTTAAATATTCAACATTTATTTTTATTCCCTTACTACTCCAATTTATCAACTGAAAAATCACCTATAACTCAGTAGGAAAAGGTTTTGGGGAAATGGTATCTCCTTGCCTCACACCTTTAACAATTTTGATAGTTTTGGTATCTTTATGTAACCGAAATTTTACACTTGCATTTTTATACACCGGTTTCACCATGACAAGGTACACATCACCGACGTATGTTTATCTTAAAGAAAGAGTTGATGGCTGCTAACGTTTTAATAGGGTCAAAAGCCTTCTCGTAGTCAATAAATGCCACACACAACGGACTTGACATATACATATATGTATTAATGTATATTATAGATATAAAGTTAACAACCATTAGTAGAATATTGCAATGTGTGTAGCCATGTTGAAATATAAAAGCGTTGGAAACATTTGGTATGAAATTCCTTATGGAAATAAGTACCTAATAAATGTATTTGCGGTGACTCCTAGGCACCTGTTCTCAACCCCTAGGTGGGGAATAACTGCACTAAGAAAATTTAGTAAACGTGAAAGAGTTAACGGAACACATTCGTTTATAAGAATTGTGCCAACCCTCGGCTCACGTTCTCTTTGGTGGCAAGCGGAGATTTTTTGTGGCACATGGAAATTAGGTTTTTGAAAAAACGCAATTATTATGTGATGATGCTACATAGACCTTATTTCTCTAATCCTAAAAATAAGGGTAAGTTCTCCAAATTATTAGCTGCAAAAACTTATTACATATTTTACACGATTCCTTCATAATGAACTTTTGTAATTTCGAGAAAGAAAAGAAAAAAAAAATTAGTGAATTTCATATAAATCTCTTCCGATAGTATTCCAAATTGGTGAAGGTCATCTTCCGGCATTTATTTCAGAAAGCCATGCTGCACCATGTGGGGTGGGGTGGAGATGCCATTGGTTATTATAGGCAATCTCGGCTGCTACGAGTTGAGAGTAGCCTACGCGAATCTTCTCCCCTCTCATTGGCTAAAAAAGCCCGAATTTTCATTGGCTAATATGAACCTATTTCCGGAATCGTCCAAATTTTTCAAATTTATATCTGTCGTACTTTCAACTTCCATATGCCCTTCAATACCCCAAAAAAGTCTACAAATTCCATTTCTTACTCACATTTTTGGAGATTTAACGGATTTCTCCATTGGTATACCGCAAAACGGGCAAGGAAGGTATGAGGGAGATTTTAGAAGCCGAAGTTCTATCTTAACCTCAGCACACACTCCTGGCACTATACTCCAATAAGATAATACCCTACCATATGTTGCTTGCAATATTTAAGCCCTTTCCACAGCACAGGATATACCGCTTCTTCCTTGGATTTCCCGTTCCTTGGTCATAATATCCTATTCCTTGATCAAATAATCTTTATTATTTTTCGAAATAAAATTTTTAACTTCCTCAATTCGCCATCAGGAGCGCTGCTGTTCATCTCGTCTGATAGTACATAGTCATTTTATTAACTAATACCTAACTTTCTTTGCAATATCTGTCTTGGTTCAAAAGTTATTGGCCGCATCCGGTCTTTCCTAGGAACCCTGTATATGTGTGAATATTAAACAAAAAGAGTTAAACTAAAATTAAAATTTTCAACTGCATATTTGTGCAAATGCTGCTTAATACAACAGAAGCAACAAATATATACTGTATATAATATTTAAAAAATTGAAAAATTGAAAAGGTATAAAAAATATCAGAATAAAAAAATTGAAAAGCAGTTTAATTGAAAAATACCTGAAGAATTGAACTTGAGCATGGGAAGAATCAGTTTAGGGACATAAAATAGGAGTGTTTCTGTCGGTATATATATATACTATAGAACATAGGGCTCCTAAATGCGTTAAGGCAGCATTGATACTTCTTGTATTATGCATTACCTATACATACGCGTAACTAGGGATGTTTATCCTACACCGAGGAAATCCTAGTTTCCTTGGAAAACAAAACTAATAAATGTTTCGTGCGGGACATTGTGGGGCTATAGTTAACGAAGATATTATGGCTGACATAGATAACTTTAAATATCCTTTATCAAGTAGATAGAATGTTCTTTTAATATCCCTTGGCATAATTGATACAATCCTTTTATTTTATCTATTGATGCCATTTCAAACCGATTAAAAATAACTATAAAAAAAGACAAAAAAGTCAGCCAAATAATGCAAAATAGTGCTGAATTACTAGGCCATGGAAGCTTAAGTACACTACACGTTCGTTTGCAAGAAGGAAATTACAATTACATGAAGGAGAGAACAATTTTACTGAAAAATATTAAGGCTTTATTTTTATTTATTTATTTTTTTTTTTTATAATGGGAGCCTTTGTGGCGCAAAGATTCTCATGCAAATTAAAGACAGTGAGGCGATCTCAATTTACATAATTACATCATAAATAGTGTTATCGTGGCAAGTTTACGGTAAAATGGGTGTGTTGCAAACAGATCCATATTAATGAAATGGGCGATGAAAGAGATTTCTTTTTTACTATTCAAAATAATGTAGCAGAGTGGACGAACTGCTTTTGTCGAAAAGTCACGTTTCTTTACAATTTCTTTGAAAACAGTCAATTTCTTTTAAAAAATTTCAGCTTCTCATTCATCGGCCTTTCTTGATTTCCTTCTTTTCTTTATTTCCAGTAGAAAACACCTTTCATTTCTAATTTAACTGTGACATAAACTGCGCGAGAAAGACACCTATAAGGGGGCGCAGCTTCCTTCGGTCCCAGAAAAATATTGGGTGCAGGACCCTCTCAAACTTGACGCATAATATATATATATAGGAATGTAGATCATAGTTTTGGATGGACATGACATACATCTTCATGATCGTAAAAATTGCAACACTGTGAAAGATTGAATGAAATTTAATGTACAAACGACCTGTGTTGATACAAATAAACAATTAAAATTACAAAGCAAAAAAAACAATATTACATGTCGAAAATCAGTATTTGGTGAAGCCACCACGCGCTGCAATAAGTGATGCTATACGACGTGGCATGGAATCAAACAGATGTTGAATGTGTGCCTGAGGAAGAGCATTCCAGATTGCTTGTATGCGACCCCAAAGTTCATCTGTAGTAGCTATGGGACGAGGATCACGAGCGAGACGCCGACCAACGAAATCCCACACATGTTCAATCGGCGACATATCCGGCGAATAGGCAGGCCAAGGAAGAAGCTGTATCTGTTGTGATGAAAAGAAGTCTTGAACATTCCTGGCAATATGTGGGCGGGCATTGTCCTGTTGAAATACAGCTCCGGGAATGCCTTGAAGGAAGGGAACAACTTCGGGCTCCAGAACTTCATTGATGTACCGGTTGCTGTTAAGATTACCCACAATTCGTAGCAGCTGAGATCGTCCATGTTACGTAATCGCACCCCAGACCATAACGCTGGGGGTTCGTCCACTATGACGTTGGATAACGCACTCCGGAAGGTGGCGTTCACCGGTATAGCGTCTAACACGGATGCGGCCATCACTGTACCCCAAATTAAAGCAGGATTCATCAGAAAACACCACTTGTTGCCAATCAGCACGCCAGTCTCTATATCCATGAGCCCGTTGTAGCCGCAGGCTCCTATGGTTCTATGTCAGGGGGAGATCCTGTATAAAGGAACTCTTATTCCTTGAAGGAAGGGAACAACTTCGGACTCCAGAACTTCATTGATGTACCAGTTGTTGTTAAGATTGCCCACAATTCCTAGCAGCTAAGATCTTCCATGGTTCGCAATCGCACTCCAGACTATAACGTTGGGGAGTCATCCACTCACTATGACTTTGGATAACGCACTTCGAAACATGGCGTTCACTGGTATAGCGTCTAACACGGATGCCGCCATCACTATACCCCAAATTAAAGCGGGATTCATCAGAAAACACCACTTGTTGCCAATCAGCACGCCAGTCTCTATGTCCATGAGCCCATTGTAGCCGCAGGCGCCGATGGTTTTGCGTCAGGAGGATCCTGTATAAAGGAACTCTTGCACGCAGTCCACGGTGCAGTAGACGCCGACGAATTGATGAAGCACACAATGATACACCTGTAGCAGTGCACCAACATTCTGCCAACTGTCCAGATGAAGCAAAACGGTCCGTCACCGCCATGCGGACCAGGTGTCTATCATCCCGTGCTGACGTCACCTTTCGGCGTCCACTCCCGGATTTCTGAGTTGTCTGGTTCTCTTGAACCCACTGCTTCCACACTCGCATCACTGTGCTGCTGTTACGCCCCATACGAGCTGCTATTGCACGATAAGAAAACCCTCCTTCACGAAGGCCGATCATTCGTCCCCGTTCAAACTCCGTAACTTGCTGAAATGTCGCCCTCTTTCGTCGTAGAGGCATAGTGACGTCTCATGTAACGTTTACCACTAGCAGATAACCATACACGCCCCGCTACAGCCCTCTATTTATACGGATCCATCAGCAGTTCAGAGGGCGCTGCTCAGCCCACGCATGCGCGATGACTCTGAAATTCTAATCATTTGAATAGCATACCCTAATTTGCATTTCCTGAAAGTTTCAGCTCAATCAAGTGATTCCTTCATGGTGTTGCAATTTTTACAACACCAGTATACTATATATATTTTATGCTTATTTTCTTTTATTTTATGTGATACAGAGTGAATTTAATGCACCGCACAAATGGAAACATTTTTGAAATAGCCATCTGTTCACTGATTGGACTAGTTTCACCAATAGGCGCTAACGAGTAACTGCTGGGTTTTTATTTTTCCGAGGTAGGGTTTTCATTGGTTCTATATTAGCAAAGAGTAAGCCCAATTTGGCAGCTTCTTAAACTATCTTCAGGGTGTTACGAACAACAAAAAATAAAATTTGCGGTATTCTTACGCGCAAGGGTGGAAAAGTTTGTCAGAATTGGCGGTCTGTCATTATTTCTTAAATCTCTCTCTAATAATGTGTCTCAAACAGCATTTGAATATTATGCAATAGGGAACTTTTAAATATAATATTTAACTTTTCTTGCTTTCCTCAAGTCATTACAGGACCTGGGAACTTCGGGGGAGGGGTAGCGTGTAGTCACGGGCCCTATTGGAGCAGAAGAGAGAGAAAACTGTCTTATTGGAGGAATTTTGAAGTGATTGGATAGTAACAAATCAAACAACAATATCAATCAACGTTTATTGGCGTAGTGATACCAACGCCGATGGTATGGCGTGATTAGATGGTGAAACGTTCGAAAGAAAATAAATATTTCTGCCTTCGGTGGGACCTGAACCCACGACCTTCCACTTGCCGGGCGGAGGCTCTACCCACTGAGCTTAATAAGTAGAGCCTCCGCACACCACATGAAAAACGCTCTGTGTTCATTTGGTGTTCACTCCAGCGTATTACCGACGAGACATTGCAACGTCTGGCTGAAATGCACTCTACGACGTTGTTACTAACAATTAATGCTACGTTGATTTTACGAAATACTACATTGATTTTACAAAATACTACGCTAATCTTAGGAAATACTATCTGGCCTTTACGCTTATACATTGTCTATGTGCGGAATGAAATAAGCTGTTGAAGTAAAATTGAAAATTCGTAATTGAATAGTATATTAAGAAGAAAATACGGTAAAAAGAAAATTCGGTCACATGTTTTCAAAGGAATACTCAGTAGTATTTTATGTTCCACTGAGAGTGTGTAGGTCACCAATAATAAAAAAAATTAGTCTTTGGTACAAGAAGGGCGAGGCATAATGGATCCTAGAAGATAAGATTTTCGAACTCTTCCTGAAAATAGTGGTTGGTATAGTAACGTAGTAATAGCATATTTATCTAGGCTGTGATTAATCGTTATATTAATCGATTAATTCCTAGTATAAATCCATTAATTTCGAGTTCCCTATGAAGCAGATATTTGGATGTCTCGAGAAATTGGAAGCTCCAGTTCAAGATGGATTCTTCGGCCTTTATGACATAAAAACATAAAACATCAATCAGCCTTTCTCCATTTCATATTAACAAATATACTGGTACTCCGACACACAAAGGTAATCTACTATATATTATTTGCCGTATATATAAATAAATATAATTAAATTTCGTTAATATGTTTCAATTTTCCCGGAAACTGATTAGCTGTCTGGTAGATAGCATGAAATATCGTTGTCAAAGTGCTGCTGAAAGGTCATGCACCGTATTCATGTTTCAGCAACTCTACAGGGAGCTCTTTGTTTGGTGACCTTCCGTTTCCCTTCAGGATAACTTAGGCACGTTTCGTATTACTAGTTATATTCCGTTCTAGATTTCTGAAATTATATTCAATAATAGACCACTCCAACTCACAATATTGTATCCTCTACCTGCGCGGTAAATTGCATTCGCTTTGGTAACATTATCCTTTAATTATGAGCCCCGGTGCATATTGAATGCGGGCTACACACATGATATATTACATTCCTCTTACATGACATACTACCCGCGCTCTGAACTGAACGAGTTATTAAAATCTGGCCTTTCCAATATTCTTCTCCCTCAACGAAGAATATACGGGAAGTCGAAGTTTAAGATACAGGGGAGGGAAGTAACGGTTATGGCACGTTGGGGAAACACTAACACGGAATGGCATCTTACGCTGTGGAAATTGACAATTTGATAATTTGAATTGATTGGGGTGATAAGGCAGAAGATCACAACGACTCCAGAAGCATGTTTTGTCAATTCACTCCCAGGAAGATTTCGGGGGCTTTACCTCTTTAAAGACATTTCAGTCGCAAAAGAGAAAAATTGCTCAATTTCTTGGCTTATTATTTAGCAATAATAGGCAATGTCTGGGCTTTCACGGGAGCCTGTGACAGAAAAACTTAACGACCCAATTGAGAGCCCGTAAAGTGCGCCCAGAGGTCTTCGAAAGTAAAAGGCCAAATAATTCAAATTGAGTTTCAAAATTTAAAGCATTTACAATCCTTAAATTCGTATGTCGTTCTTTTTCCCAGGATTTCGTTACTGATGTGCACCTTGGGAAACATTAGCGCCTTTTTCTGGGCGCCTTTTCTTACAAAAGGTACAACTAATGATTTCCTTTTGTTTACTAGTTTAAATCAACATCTGAATTGCAGTAAACATTCATCAATTTTGATTACAGGACCTTAGGGCCCATTAATTTCTTTCCCTGGATTAACGACCCGGTGTTCCATGAAATTATAAAATTCTTCGTCCATGGAAAGTGACTTTAGTTGGTTTAATACTATATTCAGTTGAAGAACTCTGTAATTTTGCTGAAACAACTCAGTTTCCCCAACTGCAGGGTCCTTCATTGGAGTAATCGTAAAATGGACGAATTAATCTTGTCTTTCAATTGTTAATCAGCTTAACAATGTTAAGCAGTTTAACAATGTTAAGTTTCTTTATCCATTTTCAAAAATAATTACTGGATATAGATAAATAGGCTTGATTTATTAATCACCAATTAAGGTTAAATACTAGTGAAAATTTCAACTTCAGTTTTTCATAAAATTTGTTAAGATTTTTATATAAAATATATTTCTATACAACAAAATACCATAACAAATTTTAAATTGATAGAATTATTATTTTTTTCGATTTTTTTGTTATTTTATAAGTACTGATATTATCATTAGCTATAATTTTTCTATGCGATGAATATTTTCATCAAGAACTTCAAAAAGAAATTTCATAGTGAGATTTTTTGATAGTCGTAATAAGACCTTTTGTATGAATTAGTATTTTTATTATAGCTTACACATAAAAAATATCAATGTATATTTAAAAAAATCTCATTTTTGAAAGTCAAAATTATAAAATTGCTTCGAATATGTATATATGCTTTGAATACGTTCGTTACGATTATTGAAGTTAGAGATGAAGACAAAATACAAAATAATGCTATAGAATTTGTTTTACAAACACGAGATGGGATAAAAAATTGTGTTCCAAGTCAAGTGTTTAATGCAGACCAACGTGAATTTAATTATTTTATTGGAAATGACAGATTATTATCACATTAGTGGGGAAAGACAAACCTTTGCAGTTTAAAAGGCATTGCATAATACAACACACTAATATACGATAATGTCCATTATTTCTATGTGTGGGGAATTAAAAGGAAAACTCCTTGCATGTCTACGAGAAGTTTCAGAAAGTTCTGGGCCA
>QLNU02014802.1:61971378-62003193 GCA_006491805.2 Dysdera silvatica
ATTCAAAATCGGACATAATTAATCCATGTTCACTTATGTCGTTCACAATTTAATCCCTGTTCTTTTGATTCGACTGCAGTAAATCACAAATATATCATGCACAATATTCACTATGCAAATCAATGCAAATCAAACTGCATGTTTTCCTTAATTGACAACACACATGCACGTATTTATGTTTAAAATTACGCTTAGTCAATTTCACATTCCCCATGTTTAAATACATAAACAATTTCACGTTTCATACGTTTAATTGCTTAATCAATTTACCATTTCGTACGTTAATTACTTAATCAATTTCACATTTCAGATGTTTAAATTTACAATTTAACCGTCATTAACCACGTGTGTATTATGTTATCTATATTACACATTGTTTGGTTATATACGTTATAATCCTACGCAATATTGTCTATAGGCGATGCTGCAGCCGCAACGTCCGATCTGTGTTAATCATCGGCCCTTGATAACCCGTCGGCATTGTTGTTCAAGGGTGCGCTGAACAACAACGCCGATGGGTTATCAAGGGCCTATGATTAACACAGATCGGACGTTGCGGCCGCAGCATCGCCTATAGACAATATTGCGTAGGATTATAACGTATATAACCAAACAATGTGTCGGGCTGACTAAAATAGAAGAGCTTAATCTCCATTTCAACCTGTCAAAGGCCCTCTGACAGTCTCGTCCCTACCCTACCCGGAGGAGGAGGAGGAGGATTGTGCAAGGGTTTCATTGGGAAGGGTGGCCGCCGGAGGCGGCGCTGTAATCCCAGACAGGACGCTTGAACAGCGCCCAACCCTACCCAGTTCGGCAGTTTTTCCTTCGTTCCTTCAACCAGCGGAGCAGCTATAGTGCTAAAATCTCGGATATGCTTGCGGTAATACGATGCCGTACTCAAAAATCCCTTTATTTTCTTCTTGGTGGTGGTGGGGGCGGTTAATTCCTGATTGCTTCGACCTTTGCCCTGTCGGGGGAAATTCCTTCCCTTCCCGCTCGATACTACAGAAAATCTATTTCTGACGACGATATTTCACATGTTTTGGGTTTTACGGTGAACCTAGTGGCTCCTAATCTTTACAGTACGGCGTCTATGTGCGCCTTGTGTTGCTCCCACGTCCCGCGAAAAACCAATATGAGGCCGATGCTGCATCTTTCGTATCGCTTAATACTTGTTGCATATGACGAGCGAACGAGCTCGAGCTATTGCGTAATCCCATTGACATAACCTTATACTGGTAGAGTTCCGTCATTGTTCGGAAGGCTGAAATTTCTTGGCCCTTTCTATTAATCGAATTTCCTGCCATTTGTAGGTCGAATTTCGTCAAATAACACAACTCATTAAGAGCTGCCAATAGCTTTTCGAGCGTGGACACCGGGAACAAACAAGTCAGCTTTGGTTATCATTAATGCGCCTATAGTCTGTACAGCAGGACGTGCTCGTCAGCCATATTGAATTACGTTGTTCTTTAAATCATTTTGTGTGG
Organism: Dysdera silvatica; assembly: GCA_006491805.2. Classification (NCBI taxonomy): domain Eukaryota; kingdom Metazoa; phylum Arthropoda; class Arachnida; order Araneae; family Dysderidae; genus Dysdera; species Dysdera silvatica. The sequence continues at coordinate 61,972,866 of QLNU02014802.1, forward strand.
ATATTAACGTATTATTACAGGAGAATATTAGTTTGCCAAATATATTCTGTGTATTTGTACAAAGTAAGCATGGGTAGAGAAAAAAAAAGCCAGACGACGTTTTATGGGTTTAGGCGCCAGAGCCAGGCTAAAATAAACCATGAAAATCCCATAAAATGTCAACTTTGATTAGGGGCTTGTTTGTCAATTCTACTATCGTAAACTCAGGGCGTAGTTAAACTCAAAAACAGTAGACCGCCCCGCGAAAGGAAACCTATCAGAGATCAGCAGTATAGTTTGTATATATAGCAACAGGCAAATGTACTGGCAAAACGAATAATCCTGTGAGTGGATTGTGTAATTTAATGTGATTGACATGCAGGTCATACTGGGGATAGTAAGAGAAGAAAATAGAAGAGAAGAGCGGGAGCAGCGTACGGAAAAGGACGTCTCAACTTAACGTGAACTTGGAGTTCGGTCAGAGCCTTGAGGGCAAGCAAAGTTGCAGGTGGGAAGACTCACAACCTTCCTACTTGAAAGTATCGCACGGGCTCCACTTGGAAAGTTTTTATTAAAGCTCCAAAAATTCTCGATTCGCTCACGAGCTACAAAATCATACGCCACAGCTGCGTAGAGTTATATTCATCGCCACTGCAGAGTGAAGAATTCCGGCTGACTATAATTATTCATCGTTGATTTTCGCATCAGCAAATCCCGATGTTTGTCCAAAAAATACGTAGAGTCCCACTGAACTGATGCAGCAGCATCCTGTCTGTTCATCGTTATTTTTCCGCACTAGCAGAATCTGACGTTTGTCCATAAAATACTCCCAGTCCTACTGAACCGACGCAACAGTATCCCGGCTGTTCATCGTTGCTTTTCGCATCAGAAGAGTAGACGTTTATTCATAAATATTCCGAGTCCTACGGAACGGACGCCGCAGCATCCCGGCAGTTCATCGTGGCGTTCGCATCAGCAGAGCCTGACGTTTTCCATAAAACACTCAAGTCCTACAGGAGTGGAGCAGCAACATCCCCGCAGCCCCGTAAATGTTTTCTCATCAGAAATTGGATTTTGAAGTGCACGACGAGCCACAGCGTAATGCACCTGCAACAAAACAACGGTCACGTGACTGCAACACCCCATCATAACAGTCGCACGTGAGTCAATATCCATTTATTCCCATTTGTACGAGGTGTACCATTATTTAGGTTTAATTTGAAAATTAGGTTATGAAACTTATTTTATTTTCCCATTTGCCCTTGCTTACTCAGGCAGTATTTCTTGCATTGTTTTAATTTAATATCTGGCATACGTTCTCAGTATTGGTGTAATTTATTGTATTGTCATATTGCAATTTAGACAGATATTGTTGCTGAGGCGTTGATTTGATAACAACCTGTATTGATAAATCACAGCACCATAGCAAGAATATCAGCTAGACATTTATGTTTCTGTCCATGTGGAAACTTTCGCCATTTATAAAATTTCATTGAATTTTTAGAGTAGTAGTTAGTCCTAATTAAATTTGTTACGTTTGTCTAAATTAGTTCTCTCTTTTTTGTGTTTTGCATCCCTATACTGATTTCACAGCCATTTGACAATCATATGTTTCGCAAAGAAACTAACCGGATATTGAGCCCCATATTGAAGGCGGGGTAGGACACTAGGTTACTGGCCTGGCCGGTTCACACATCGTCACATACGTTCAGCATGTGGGTCTTCTCCCTGTTAAATACCAGCAACCCTTTTGCAGGCCATTTCAATGTAGCCAACCATGTATGTAAACAACTGTATCCATATATATATATATATCATCATCATATTCAACCATTATCTATCCACTGCTGGATGAAGGTCTCTCCAAATGCTTTCCACACAAGTCTATCCTGAGCAATTCGCTTCCAAGTCACCCCAACCTGTTTTCTTATTTCATCTACCCATCTAGTTTGAGGACGTTTTCTAGGTCTTCGGTGGTCTCTTGGAATCCAGTTCAGAATTTCTGTTGTCCATCGTTGATCAGTTCTTCTTGCAATATGCCCAGCCCATCGCCATTTCAGCCCTTTTACTTTAACAATGATGTCCTCTACTCTAGTTTGCTCTCTCACCCAAGTGTTTCTTTTTCGATCTCTCCTAGTTATTCCAAGCATGCACCTCTCCATGCTCCTTTGCGTTGTCTGTAACTTTCGTATTGCTGCAATTGTTAGACTCCATGTCTCTGATCCATAAGAGAGGACTGGCAATACACACTGGTTGAAGACTTTTCTTTTTAGACACAAAGGCAATTTCCCCTTCAGGATAAAACTGTTTCTTCCAAATGCACTCCAGCCAAGTTTAATACGTCTGTTGAGTTCTTTCATAATGTTGCCATCCATTGAAATCAGCTGGCCAAGGTAAATATATGAATCAGCAATTTCTAGCTCAATGTTGTCAACTTGTATTTTTGTTTCCTCTACGAAATTATTGAACATGATCTTAGTTTTTTGTAGGTTCATCTTGAGTCCAACTTCTTTACTTCTAGTTGAGAGCTCCTGTACCATGTCTTGGAGTTCTAATGGGTTCGTTGAAAAAATAACAATGTCATCAGCAAACCGCAAATGATTTAAATATTCACCATTTATTTTTATTCCCTTGTTATTCCAATTTATCAGCTGAAAAATCATCTGTAAAGCAGAAGTAAAAAGTTTTGGAGAAATGGTATCTCCCTGCCTCACCCCTTTGCCAAGTTTGATAGTTTTGGTATCTTTATGTAACCGAAATTTTGCACTTGCATTTTTATACACACGTTTCACCATGTCAATGTACACATCCTCAATGTCTGTTGATCTTAAAGAGTTGATGACTGCTGATGTTTTAATAGAGTCAAAGGCCTTCTCATAGTCAATAAATGCAACACACAATGGAAGTTCATATTCATGTGTTCTTTCAATTAATTCTCTTAATACTTGAATATGGTCCACTGTACTGAATCCACTTCGAAATCCAGCTTGTTCTCTTGGTTGAGCTGCATCTAATTTTTTCTGCAGGCGATGTGTTAGCACTTTTGTGAAGATTTTATAAATAGCAGGTAACAAGCTAATTGGTCGGTAATTTTTCAAATCCTCTTTATCACCTTTTTTATGCAAAAGAATTACTGTTGCAGAATCCCATTGGTTTGGTATGTTACCGCTGTTAAGACATTTGGTAAAGAATTTTGCAAGTATGTCTTCTACATATTCTCCAGCTTCTTTTAGGATATCTAATGTAATACCATCATCACCAGGGGCTCTTCCTTTCTTCATACTTTTTATTGCAAATGAAACTTCTTCTTTTAAGATTTTAGGAGCTGTTCCTTCGACTATTTCAGTGTCTTCGTTTAATCCACTGTTACTTTCATATAGTTTTTTGTAGAATTCTTCAACTCTTCTAAGTATTTCTTCCCTATTTCTTGTTACGGTGCCATCCTCTCCTTTTAATGCAATGATGTGTTTCTTCCCAACAGATAAACTTCCTTTAACAACCCTAAGGCTCTTGTTATTTTCAATGGCCTTCCTTACTAACTCACAATTGAATTTTCTTATGTCTTCTTTCATGCTTTTGCGCAGAGTTTTACAAAGTTCTATGTACTCAATCCTGGAACTGGTATTTCGATTGTCCACCTTCATATCTCTTCGCCTTTTCATGAGCTGTTTCGTCTTCTCAGATAATTTGCTATTGTGCTTTTTACAGGTTACACCACCAATTTCCCCAGCAGTTTCAACTATTGTCTTAACAATGTTTTCATTTGCTTCTGAGATGTCAACTTCTTCAATAAGTCCTTCCAGTGCAGAAAAGCGATTTTTTAATTCCAACTTGAATGCCTCGGTATTTTCTTTTAATTTCTTTAAATCCACCCTCTTACTTACTTGTTTCCTAATGAGCTTCTGTCGTTCTAATTTAGTATTTAAGTGCACTTTACATCTCACCATTCGATGATCACTTCCAGTATTAAATCTGTTCAGTTTTCTTCATTTTTCGAGGTTATGAACCATTCATTAGCTAAAATTAGCTGAAATTCATTAATGCAAATGTATTATTTATAAAGAAAATATGTATTTGCCAGATTTCTCTTTTTATTAGGCGTATTTTTAAATTTTCATTTTAAATATAAAATTAGTAAATACAAGTATTTTTGCACTTTGTGCTGATTAAGAAAATACCACGCAATCACTTTTTCTCCTTTCGATGGCAATAAAGTCGCCAAATGTTAAAAAAAAAAAAAAGGAACAACTAAAACCAAAATCACCAAATTGTGTTTTCATAAACGTTCTTCTGAATTGAAATTTTTTGCGAATCAGATTCATGTTTTTGATTTTTTTTTAATTTTACACGTTTCGTTTCGTAACTTCCTTTACTACTACTTAAATGAAAATAAAATTAATTGAAATACAGTGTCAGCAAAAAATATGAATATTGCTCTAAAATCGCACTTTCCCTAACTTCAAAGTCAAATAAAAAATCAAAATACGAGTCTTGCAGAAAAATAACACCACATTTGTAACTAAGGCAGCAGCCTCTACAAAATGTAATAGGTCTCGATTCTAGATCAAAGGCCCTACAAAAGAAGTTCCCATGTCAGTATCTCTGAAACTGCTAACCTTCTGGGCTTTTCTCATATAAGTGTTTCCAGTCTTCAACGAATGGCAGCTATGCCAAAAAACTTTGAGCGAAAATCGAAATGGTGGACGGAAATCGCTTGTGAAATGAAGTGTCAGGCGACAGACATGAGTAACAGAAGAGCCAAAACACAACAAATTGCAGAGCAATACAACTCGGGCTAATCATAAATCATATCCGAACTCTCTACGATACGGATTTTAAAACGAATTGGTTTTAATATCCGGCGCCAAACAAGTGTTCTTTTTATTTCTCTGCAAAACCGAAAAAAGCGGCTTTTGTGGGCTAAAGAACGCCAACATTAAACACTTGATGAGTGGAAGAAGGTTGTGTAGTCTGACAAGTCGAGAATTCTTCTCCATGACTTTGATGGCCGGGTCCATGTATGGCGCAAGCGGCACGAAGCCATGGATCCGTCATGCCATATCATAACTGTTCAAGCAGGTGGCGGTTGAATCATGGTCTGGTGGGCATTTTCCTCTAAACTTGGTCCCTTAGTTCCATGGAAGACATCCGTCGACAGATTCGCCTACCACGACATCATTGCTTACCAGGTGTACCTGTTTATGGCCATAATGTTTCCTGATGATGATGGCTGTTTCCAGCAGGATAATACATCCAGATACCGGTTTATAATCTTCTCAGATTGGTTTGCACAGAACATGATTCCGAATTCCAATTGCTTGTATGCCCCCCACCACCTCAATCGCCAGATCTCAACCCCATTGAGCATTTGTGGGACGCGATGGAAAGATGTTTATAGCTCCAGAACACCACCAAATCGTTTTTATATTCTCCTGCTGTATAAAATAATAAGGAACGAAACATTATTATAATGTTAGGGAATTAAGAGCTACCATTTTGTATGCTAATATTCTTCCTCAATGCTTTCAGCAACTTGTAGAGTCCACGCCTAGAAGAATATCTGCTGTCATCAAAGCCAGAGGATACAAACAGTATTAATATTAACACGATATTAATACTGCATAGAAGGGTGTTCTTAATTTTTTAGCCACTCTGTGTATATAAATTATGAAGTGATATAAATATGTATAAAATAAACATAAATACATATTGATAGTGCAATATTGTTCATTGGCAATATATAGGTAATAGTTAATAACGTGATTGAGCGTTTTTACGTCTGTAAGCATATCATAATGTTCTATTTAAAATGGTCTCCATTTTCTCCAAGGAGGCAGGACACAGGTCTTTCGACTAGGGCGCTAAGTTTGCTTGAACCCGCCCTGGCTGGACCGGCAATGTCGCTTAGAGGAGTGACCTGTTAATCCGAAACGAATGAAAATACACTTTGCAAGGTTGTTAAAGGAAAAATATTAAAGCCAAACATTTCCCCTTTATGTCATAGGAATTATATCGACAACTGGAAGCTCGATAAAATTCGTAGGAAAACTGCAATTAAAAAAAATCGCCCTTAGTGCTACGGTCGGATAAAAGGGATTATTACGTATGAAAGTAAATATGTATTTTAGTTACGCACAGAAGGATCACTGACGCACTTAGGAAATTATGGGGTTATAACTCCAATGAAAATTTGTATATATACATGAGAATATATGGAGTTGTAGCTATGTAACCCCCTTTATGAACTTTCAGAATTTTGTTAATAAGAATTATCAAAGACAAAGTATCCACAACGAAAAAACATCAGCGGCACAGAGAGCACATCATTAATACAAAAACCACGTATTGTAATAAGTAATAACAAATTAATATGTATTCACAATATATAAAAGTATATAACAAATAAAGGCAAACAAGATTCACTTATGAATGAAGACGCCTTGAAGTTTCTATCCAGAACTTGATTCAATTCACGAGAAAGGATAAATCAGAATAAAACACCCTCCCACACACACACAAAATTATATGAATTTTTCCAATCATTTTATAGTAGAGAAATTATATCACACTTCCCCTTAATAGTTAAACAATTTTTAGCTACAAAACTGTGTTAAATAACAAAATATTTTAATACTTAAATTTGACGTTTCGATTAGTTTGTGTGAATTTCCTTCAAAACATGGGAAGTCAGTGATGGAATTTGACTTCCCCTTATTTTAAACAAATATATTGCATTTTAGTTTCATGGACTGGCAAACTTTGAAGCCGGAAACCTTATAATTTGCGCACTTTGTGAATGGTCCCAAGGAAATTGTATTTATATGATCTTCACTAAGGGCAATGTAAGGTAATTTGACGTGGCATTACACAGATTAGATTTATAAGTAAAGACCTTACTTACGCTTATGACGTTGTCTTTACTTATAAATCTAATAAGGGCAATGTCTTCTACCTTCTTTACTGAAGACCCGGTGAAAAGTTATGAATCAATTCTGATAGTTATTTTCTGCCTCTTCCATATATATTATCATATATTGAAATACATACTTGAGTAATGGAAATTACAATTATTCATTTTGGGATCATCCCCTACCATAAAGCAAAGGGGAATAAGATTTGGACTCGGGGAACATGTCCAAATAAAAGCTTAAGAAAAAAAAATAAACTCAATCTCACAGAACCGTTCACACCTCACGGTTGATCGTACTCCGTTCTATTTCGAACTCGCCGCGCTTTTCATTCCAACACTGTCTGTGGTGATGTGTGAAAGCGTTGGGCAAGGTTCCTAGATCGCTCTGTTTCTTTTCTGTTTCTCGTCGATTTCGGATTTTGTGAAAGACGCGGTTGCGTCTGTCTCGTCTTTTTTCCTCCCTCTCTCCACGTCGCTGTCTGCCTTCTTACGAAGAGCTATATTTAAAGACCACACTCGTAACAGACGGGGAAAGTGGAGAGGAGGTGGAGCTTTCTCTAATTACCAAGATCAGACAGAAATCCTCACTCACTAGATTCAGAGCGGAACGACATCAGGGGCCATGCTTTCTCAATATCTGGTATTCCTTTCGTACCTCGTTTAATCAGCATAAAATGCCGTTCATTTAAAGAACATTAAATGTCTTGCTCTTGTCAATTTCGAGTTCGCTGCAATGATTTTCGAGCCAGCAAAGGATCCTGAATTGGAATCAGATCCTAACGTAAAATAATACGGATGACGAGTTCAACTATTCGAACTAGTAATTTAATGTAGTGTTTGTGTCTTTACGGCGCAAGGACCGGCAAGGTTATGCCCCTCTGAGACCCACAGTTTACCGGGGAATCTAAACTTCATTTTCTTAGGCCAAACCCCTGGTTACAGTAGGCAGAAAAGCAGCGTACATTCTATGGTGTGATTGGGATCACATCGGCGATAAAGGCATGACAAACTAACATGATGGCCTCTGTTGAGCTAATGTGCTATTCAGCTTCCAGATGTTGAACAGGGGGCTTTCTGTATACGAAATTGAATATTTGACAGAAATAATTGATACAAAAAATGACAGAAAACTGATTTGAATAATTAACAGAAAATTCACTTGAGTAATGCAAACAAAGTTGACCCGAGTGATAGACAGAAAGTTGACCCGAGTGATGGACAGAAAGTTGACCCGAGTGATGGACAGAAAATTGAGTAATTGACAGAAAAATAGAATGGATGAAGTCAAGAACTCGTCAGTATCTATGGTGTGATGAGTATATCAGACATGTACAAGATATATTTATGCCGTTCATCGAGGAAGCAGACTTGTGGGGGCCTTTCTCCAGCATTAGATGAATGAACTGGGATGATGAACCCTCCGTCGAGCAGCGGTAACATGCTCTTCTAGTGTTCCATTAACCCGATTTCGATTCCCAATTGTATCACAGAAATCCTACCGTTTTTCTGTCCACCTGAGTTTGATTTTCTTGGAAGCAAACGTTCGCATTCCTTGGAAAACTGTAGATTCCTGTATTTTTTACCCTCTGCAGTCCTTTTACCGCAAAGATACAAATAACTGGAATTGGCATGGCAATGACATACGCTGCGCATATGTATTTCCATGTCATTTTTAATTTTTCTTATTACAACTCTTTATTTTCTCTATTAATGATAATCGTAATTTGTATATTTACGTTAAATATTTTTATAATAATGAATGAATGAAAAGTTAGAAGTGAAGAGATTTTGGGAGAGACGGGAAATATCAAATACCTGTAGCACACCGAAAGGGTCGATATAATATTGCTAGTCAAGGAGGCACAGGTCTTCCAGGGATTGCAGCACCAGAAAGGGTAAGAAATACTGCGGGAAACGAATTTAGCACTAAACATGGTACTTACGAGCGTGTAGACGCATACATTGAAATACAAAAGTTAGCGATTCTAAACACATCCTTCTAGCCAGCCATAACAGAGATTTCAGGACTTAAGTTAGTCCGCTTCAGACTAGAAACTCTAACAATGAAAACACACACAAAACAATAATAATAATTTATTAAATAGAGAATGGAAATTTCGATTACATACTCAACAATGTAAATAGTATACTTTGAGGAAGACATATGCAACATTTAATTTGCATCCCGCCCCCGAAAATAACATCTTACGTTTGCGACACCTAAAGCATAAAAAAGGAGACTTACTTATATTTAGCGCTCTCCCTTTTTGTTTACTAATCTACCGCTGAGATATTGAAGGTCTAGTGGATTTCATTACCTACGAAAGACCGCCAAAAAAAAAAAAAAATTGTCAGTGTCACTACAGTATTAGTAGGAAGTGACGTCACATTTTTAAAATCTTCAAAAGCACTGGAAAAACATCTCTTTAAATTTCTAGATAAACAATATGACTCACAATAGCGTCTTTGTGTTTGTTTATATAGTTGTTCACTTTGGCACTTTTACCCCTCCTTCATTTTTATTTACGTTCGTCCTTTTTGTTTACTAAGTAAGTTCTTTGGAATCAGCTGTTCTATTCTTCTAATGGACGTAATAGAGAGCTTCGACTTTTTTTTTTTATACACGTAAAGATGGTGTGACTCTTGTTGTCCTTTAGCTCGTTTGTGATAACGATAATGTACGATAACATCAAAGACAACAAATCTAAACGGATATTGAAGGTTAAGACGAGGACTAGATAACACTCTACGATGTTTGAAACTTTACAACGCCCGCTTACAAAAGCTTTACGATGTCCTTTCCAATGCCTGCCCCCCCAGCGATATGTTTATATTCTTTCTTCTGACGATGTCTTGCACAATGCGAAACGAAACGTCAAGAATTAATGAAAAATGCCCATCATAAAGCAGTTGCGGGCAGTGTGTCCCGTGGAAGGCGAATCGGAAGCCAGGAGCTCCTGATAACAAATCGCCTGATTTGACGCTGATTCATTCACAGCTCTCCACATACACGTTACTAAGTCGAAAATCTGTTATCTCTGCTCTGCGTCCACAAACGTAGAGTTTTCAAAACTATTGGTGGGGAGGGTGCTCAAGTACATATTATGTACATTTATACACTACAACATACGAGGGCCAATCAGAAAGTCCTTGCCCCTATTTTTTATTAGTCAAAATAAGGTACATACAGGTAATTACAAATATAAGTACTATTCCACGTATCTTACACCATTTTTGCACATAGTCCCCACACCGGTTCAGACATTTGTCCCATCGCAGCACTAAATTTAAGATGCCCCTGTGGTAGAATTCGTCCTGCTGTCTTGGCTTCAACGTTGCACGTGAATTGCTGTCCTGCCAGAAACTTCTTCAGCGGACCGAAAACGTGGAAATCACTAGGGGCGAGGTCCGGACTGTATGCAATCAGAACCGCCGACAAGCTCCGGTCATTTCACTGGGAGAGTCTGGACCACCCACCATACAGTCCGGACCTCGCCCCTAGTGATTTCCACGTTTTCGGTCCGCTGAAGAAGTTCCTGGCAGGACAGCGATTCACGTGCAACGATGAAGCCAAGACAGCAGTCAGCCGGACGAATTCTACCACAGGGGCATCTCAAATTTAGTGCTGCGATGGGACAAATGTCTGAACCGGTGTGGGGACTATGTGGAAAAATAGTGTAAGGTACGTAGAATAGTACGTATATTTGTAATTACCTGTATGTACCTTATTTTGGCTAATAAAAAATAGGGGCAAAGACTTTCTGATTCGCCCTCGTATGTAAAATTGCAATTTATTTCAAATTGAAATTTTACATAAATTATAAATATATAAAATTATAAATCTATGAGATTAATAAACATTAACTATAGCATATGCTACCTTTCCCTTCTATCCATATAATGTTGCGAAAGTATAAAATTCACAAGTGGTAATAGCAGTTTACCTAATTGTTGATTATTTTCTAAAAGAAAAGCAGTGTCTTGAGCTGTTCGCTTTTCAGGCTTCCTACCTTATTACCACTGGGGCAGCCTTGCAACGCCATTTTTGTAATTACGGTTTTATTAATTGACAACTGTATAAATTTCCTTTACTTGTACGTTATTCCACTTTTAGTATTTGGCAATAACGTTTCGGTGTTCCAAATTTTGATAAACTATCAGTCTGCCTTTTTGCCATGAGGTCACTCACGACTGGTGTCGTGCGAACGTGTTCCGTTTACGGCAGTTTCCGCTGGTATTACCTTTTTGAGACGTATTGAAAATTACAATTGACGAGAGATTGATTCGGTGTGAAGGAATTGTTCTCATGGGTGAATAAACCTTTTATATTGTTCTGAGAAGCGGCTTATTTATTACATGAACTTTCCTTAAGCGACAGACATTAATCAGCGTAATAATATTTAGTACCCTTATCGCGTAGATAGTACAGTGGAACCTTGTAAATTGACCACCTGAATAAAGTGGTCACTTTTTATAAGAGGAAATTGATAGGGATTTGTTCATGCTTGTACTAAAATCTGTCGTGTATAGTGGCCTCCTGTCTATGGTAACCATTTGCACTCCAGTCATACAAGGTGGTCCCTTTAGGCAGGTGTTGCTGTATCTTGTTTCCATGAACTAAATTGCTAAGCAGAAGTGCGCGGTGTAAGCTACGATGAAATTATTTGTGCGGTATATTCGCCAGAATAGAAGTTGGATCACCTGATTGAAGGAATAAAACATCAATGCCAACGTGACGTCAATCTATGACGTCAATGTCATGGGAGGTTGTATTCCATAAGTCTTGTATAATTCATTTATATAGCATAACAAAATTCTCCCATGTCCTAAGTATGAGCTATGCACTTAGAGGGTAAATAATACATCTCAATCTATTTTCTTCAATTTCATTATCTTGCTCATAAACACATTTACCGACGGCACTGTGTGCTTGTGGCCAGAAGTTGACCAATCAACTACAGCTTGTGGGCAGAAGTTGACCAATGAACTACAGCTTGTGGGCAGAAGTTGACCAATGAACTACAGCTTGTGGGCAGAAGTTGACCAATGAACTACAGCTTGTGGGCAGAAGTTGACCAATGAACTACAGCTTGTGGGCAGAAGTTGACCAATCAACTACAGCTTGTGGGCAGGAGTTGACCGATCAACTACAGCTTGTGGGCAGGAGTTGACCGATCAACTACAGCTTGTGGGCAGGAGTTGACCGATCAACTACAGCTTGTGGGCAGAAGTTGACCCATCAACTACGAAAATAAATGCAAGGAAAAAATGAATAGCACTAGATGCGATTGTTTTTCTATATTGAGACAATCAACGATTCCAAAATTTAAGTTCAAATTCATGTTATGTTACGGATGTTATTTATATAAGTTGAATTTGTTAACAAATTAAGTTTGGAGGCTCACCCGCCTTTGCCACTAACCCTTGCCCACCCTTGATTGGCGCAGAATGGCCCTTGCTGTCCTTGCGCCATAAAAATACAACCAACCTGATCCCTGCCTGCAGTAACATTTAAGGATGCAAAAGTATAAATTGGTGCAAACACGACGGCATCAATTACGATTATGGACCGTTACTTCATTTGAAAATGCACGATAATACATACAAATGCATATATATCATAACTTAGTCAAGAAATTCCAAATTCAGCAAAACTTAAAAGGAAAAGCATTATTTTACACTTTAAATATATTTTACACAAACGTACTCGGTGAAAAGATCAATTTCATTAGAGACAGTGTCGTTTTCAAAGGGAAAGGAAATGTACATCACCTATCTTTACACAATTCCTGTTCTTTCTTTCTAAACAAACGTTTCTTTTTTATGGGTTGGAGTCAAAGATTTCCTTATTTCCATCACCAAGATCCCTTTCATAAATTCCAATGTCATAAAAGAAATTGAAGCATTATTTCTATTATTAACCTTTAGCTTATGGGGCTGGAAAACAGAAATTTGTTGTTCCGTACTGAGAAATATCGCTTCTTCCTTCCCCCCGTACAAATCAACCTAAGTGGCACCTGAAAGCGTCGCTATGTGAGGTCAGAAGGGATATGTAACTCTGCTTAAGTACAAATAAGCAACGCCAAATAAATGTATAGTGCATATATTGTACATTTGTGAAAAATTAGGAACTTCCTCATAATCTAATAGCAGGTCCTTAACTTCCGTACAAAGCAGTGAAGAAGAGATAGGGGGGGAAAAGGTCCTGTTTGTACAATAGGCCTTTATCTCGTCCCCCAGTCACCACTCACGATCCAGCCATTTGTCCTATTAAACTGGCCGCTGACTTCCGAAGAACAGGAAAGGGGGTGAAAGGAATCTTTGGGACAAGGTTTATTCCAGCCCCGGTCTTTTGGGAGATAAATCTGCTGCGATATATCCTGCCCACCCGTGTAAGCTAAAGGTTAATAGTTGATTCGTCGTATTAATATTCACTCTACGATTATACATACAGCATGTTTAACACCAGTAAAATAGCAAATGAGAAAGATCCCCAAGCTTTCGGGCGCGTCACAGTACGTCCTTCATCGGCTGTCATGGGCACCCCCAGAATTATATGCAAGGGGGTGCATTCAGGGCAAAGTTCCAATTGAATAATGTTGTTGGACTATAGTTTCTTGTGGACTAGGACCTTTTTTCCCACTTTTTTTCATAAGTCAAGGGGGTGAAAGCGAACCCCCTTGCACCCATATCGGCTGGTTACTTTCAAGAATAATTTTCATGGGTTAGCTACTTAAGGTGGCTCTTCAGTGGCTCAGTGTCAACGCATTCACTGAGCTTGCCCTTTATCCGGGTTCGATTCCCAACTTTGCAAAAAAAAAAATGCTTATCTACTAAATGAGCATTGCAGTCCGGGTTTGGTTCGCTATGCCTTTAGAGGTTCGGGTCCCTTTGAAAAATATAGGTCCCTTGTTTAACAGCGACGTCATAGTAACACATTTCTATATTGTGTTATTAACATGGATCCGGCTTCCGATGGTAACGCAGAATACCTGCCATTTTTCTGTCCATCGTAATCTGGGGTTTGTTCACTTGTCAGCTGAGGTTCGTGTTCCTCGGTAAAAGGTCACGGTACACCATAACCTTTGGTGTCCTTGCGCCGTAAAACTGTGCGTAAAGTTGACTCCAGAACGAAATGGAGACGAACATTTTAGGCTTCGGATATTTGAGCATAACTCCAACTTCTGTTTTCACTTTAATTGAAGAAAAGGTTAGCATTGTGTTTCAGAAACTCCTATATTCAAGTTTCTGAAACATTATATATGTATATATAATACATACTGTATAAAGGGAAGAAAAAACTAGTATGGAATGGAGAATTTTTTTTTTTTTTTGATGGTATTATTCACGAGAACATTACAAGTGCAACATTTTCTACTGCCACGGCAAAACGTAACAGGTTAAATAATTTATTACTTCTTAACAATCTTAACTTTTTGTTTTAAAACATTTTAACACTCTTGTTCTTTCGAGGCAACTGAATTAAGTATGCGCGCTTTTAAAAAAGTAATACAACTTTAAGAAAACATACTCCCACTAATTAATCACAATACTTTTTATCCTGCCCCTTTGGTTCCTGTTACCTTCTGCTGTTTTCGGATGAGGAGATAAGCTCATTTTGTAAAACTTTCGCTAGAAAATTTCTTCAGTAATCCCTTCTTTTGCACTTTACAGCAATTTTCAACATCTACAATGCATCCTTTGGGAAAGTTTTCTTCGCCGAATCAAGTTTTGTGTACTAGGTGTAGTTTTCTTTGGAAACAAGGCATATTTATTTAAAGAAACAACAAACTTTAGGTCCCTATTTAAAAGAGCACATCCTTTTGTGGCTTCAAAAAAAAGTTTATTTATTAGAAAGTTTTAACTTCGTGGCACATTTTGACACCATATGCCAAAGATAGTCCCACAGGAACTTCAAGAACTGGTTATTGATGTTATAATGTCAGTCAAGAGTTATTTTTCGGGCTTTTTTCTTAGAAATGACAATTCTGATCCTACCTTTAAAACGGCTGAAACTAATTTTTCACTTTAACGAATTTAAAAAAATTACGTGTTTCTTATGTAACACTGACGAATATGTGATAGAATAAAGAATAACATTTATGTAAAAATGTGTTTTAATTTTTAAATATTGAAAATTCCATTGCGTTTAATTTTCACCATTGTGCATTTTTTTTTTTGTGTTAAGTCAGTAGAACAATGCTAGCCTCAAATAAGTAGTTATTAAAAAATGTCCCATAACGTGTTTTTTAGTTCAATTTCGTATTGCTATATGACCCACAAGAACTTTTCTCTATAATTTTATCTTCATAAACCCTTCCATATTTCAGTTAGGGCAACTCTTCTTTCATATGAAATTTCGCTCATATTATCAATTTCGCATTGGTTTTCTAGTATCTCCCGTGGAAATTGCTAGTATATTCATTGTCAGTGAAATGATATGTGCTGTCAATATCTTTAGTATTAGTGATGTGACATTGTCAATATCTCTTGTCAGTGACGTGACATTGCCAATATCTTTAGTATTAGTGATGTGACATTGTCAATATCTCTTGTCAGTGATGTGACATTGTCGTTATCTCTTGTCAGTGATGTGACATTGTCGTTATCTCTTGTCAGTGATGTGACATTGTCGTTATCTCTTGTCAGTGATGTGGCATTGACGATATCGCTGGTCAGTGATGTGGCATTGACGATATCGCTGGTCAGTGATGTGGCATTGACGATATCGCTGGTCAGTGATGTGACATTGACGATACCGCTGGTCAGTGATGTGACATTGACGATATCTCTGGTCAGTGATGTGACATTGTTGATATCTCTGGTCAGTGATGTGACATTAATATCTCTTGTCAGTGATGTAACAGTGTCAATTTACTGTATATACTGCCTGCATGTCGTTTAATCAGAGTAGAAGTACAGCAGTCGCACCTATATCCGCGGGTGATACGTTTCAGAATAACCCTATATAACTGAAGTCTGGAATTTTACCGAACTTTATACTACATTAATAAGGTCTGGTTTTTCATTGTTATACACATCTGCGATAAAATTTAAGTTACGAGTTTTGCATAACAAAACAATACCAATAATAAATAATATATTATATTGTACATCAATATACGTGATTTCCCTTTCGATCCAATGAACTGAATTTTGACAGTTGGACCTTAAACCTCAAGGGAAGGTGGAGCAAGGATTTAATTTTTTTTTTGGGGGGGGAGTTAAAATTTTTTACAGCATGTATCGATACAATCACAGCATGCAAGGCCGTAGCCAAGTCCCATTAAAAATTTAGTTTCTTGGGGGGAGGGGGGGACTGGTCCCTAGGTTACACCTTCTGGATACGGGCATGAGATGGAGCAATGAAAATACCTTGTGCAGAGAGTTCAAATCTATTTTTTGTATTACAGTGCTGCATTTATTTCTTAAAATTATCTTAACTTGGCTACATTGGCACCGTTATTAAGTAAAATTAAGGGTTATTTTCGCGACGACACTGCGATAATTTGGCAAAAGGGGTGAAAGGAGAGCATCATGGGTTAACTGGATAAGAACACAAAAGACCTGTGTATGTACAAGAGATAAAGAGAGGTGAATCATATAATGAGGGTGACGATGAGAGGAGGTTACTCAGAATGGCACGCAATTTGAGATTTGTGAATTGTTTATTACTAAAATGTGCTATTCAATTGTTTCTGACCGCGGTATGGATACGTGATTTCTATTTCATATTCAAATAAAACTATGAAGAATAATAAACTGTAATTATAATAATAAACATAAACAAATATAATTATACACATAAATATATTAATAATCATAAATAAAAATAATTAAATAAAACTAGAAAGAACACGAATTATCGCCAAATTTGGTCCCTGCTATCGTTCAGTGGTAATTCGTTCACCTTTCGTGCCATTAACCCGAGTTCGAATCCCAACAAAAAAATGCTTGCTAAAAAACTGCACATGTAGTTCTGGATTGATTCCTAGGCCTTAGAGATGTCTAGATTCCGCGAGAAAACGTTCGTTCCTGCGCAGCACCATCTTTACTATCCTTCCGCAATAACCCTTAGAAGCCTTATTTTCAAAATTAAATTTAAAAATGTATTTATTGCAGTAGCCAGATAAATGGAAAAATAATAAAAAAATCACAATACATATTTTATATATTTATTTCGAAAAAAAAGCAGGTATAAATTTTGATACTTTAGACATTAAGTCCATAAATATGTCGCACTAACTGTTTAAAAGTCCGGTAACAAATTTGATACTTCGGACAATTAAGGGATAAGACGCAAATAAACAAGCATCATCAAGTCTGTTACGATTCGCACAAGTGGTTATGTAATTCATAAACATTTTATGTCAATAAACGATGATTTTATTCAGAAAGTAACTTGTTCCAGTGATCTGTAATTGACATAAAACCCACAACGATAGGGTGACCCAGGCGTTGTCATTTCTATATGACACAATATTGGTATTACCTCTTGACAAAATATCAAGGAAGTTCGTTATTTCTCTTACTCACTCTGAGCAATGACAATTCCCGCCAAAGCAAACAACCGTGGAAGAAATCTCTCTTCAGTATGCCTCTCCGAAATGAACGCACTTCGCATTTTTTGCTGGCAGATAATATTAAATAAACATCTATGAACTCTAAATAAACATCTATGAACTCTAAATTCCTTGAGTAAAAAAAAATGTAATATTTATAAATCGAAGTTCATAGCATCCTGAATGATTGTAACGCGACAAAAATGGAACATAATGAAAACTTTAAAGAACTAATTACACTAAAAATAACTCTGCGTTGAGAAGATTCTTCTACTTTGTAAGTTTACTGAATTTAAACAAGGGAAATAGCGGAATTGACAAAATTTAGAGGTTTGGAAAGAAATTTGACATACGGATGTAACAAAAACAACACACGATAGAAAACATGTTACAAGAAAAAGTGACATGATTAATGTTGTGAATTCAAACAGAGAAAGATCGTTTTAATTATCAGTATTTCTGTTTTAAAATATCGCACTAAATTGTAATCAAGCTCCCGAAAAAAGTAATTTATTTATGCAAATTAGGATGAATATATATTTACGTGCAACAAACGCCTGCAATTTAAATCAGTCTTATCTCACTTTATTAAATTAAAATTGGGGAAAGCGAATATCTAATGAAACTTTGTCTTTCTTTAAAAATAATTTAATTCTACTTTATTAATAACAATAAAAGTTTTATTAACTCTTAAAATTTTCATGCTGATACAGCAGCAATGTAGAATTTCCAAAATTTTTGGAGGCTCAAACATATATTATACATTTACAAATTACACTATATGAAAAACTGCAATTTATTTTAAATAATTGGGCGTATGTAAGGCCTTAACTTGGTTGGAGCAGAATGACCCTTGCTGTCCTTGCGCCATAAAAATACAACCAATCTTAAATGATTGGCGATTGGACCGTATAATCCATGGGCCTGTTAAACTCGATGGCTATATGACTCACAAAAATCGTCAAAAAAATGTTGAAACATTTATTTTAAAGTTTTTCCTGTCATATTTTTTTTAATTACGTTATTACATAATACGTAGATTGGATGTGGGATATCTGGTATAGATTGGATGCAAAATATCTGGCGTAGATTGGATTTGGGATAACTCGTGTAGATTGGATTTGGAATATCTGATGTAGATTGGATTTGGGATAACTCGTGTAGATTGGATGTGGAATATCTGATGTAGATGTGTAATAGCTGATGTAATTTGGATTATTATTTCTATTGATATTTCATATCATTGAGTAGAAACACTGTTTCGTTAGATAATTTCTCTAAACTGGAGAGTTTTATGTTTAAAGCTTTTTCATGGCAGGAGATGAGAATAAACGGAAGATAAAGCAATTTCAATGTCAATTTTTTTCCAATTTCATTGAAAAATTTATCGATTCGAACTCAATGAGAATATTTTCAATGTTCAAAATATTACAGAAGCTCAAACAGCAGCATAAATATATAAATTATATATAATAAGTATATATAATATAAGTATATTTATATAAATTACAGAAGCTATTTCCCATATTTATTCCTTTTTCTCTTTTTAAATTCATTTGTTCTGTAGAAAGTCAAAAAACCTTGTAGGCTAAAACACTGAAAATGTTGCCCAAACCGTTCATGGCTATTAAAACGGCTGCGTTAATTTATGAGAACTTTCCAAACAATTCGCATCCAGAATTATAAAAATCATTTAACCCTCCATGGGACCATGTGCGTTTCAGAATACATAATTTCCAAAAATTTTTATCCACAACACTGACAAATGTCACTTCATTTTCGAGCGTTGTGTGCTTCAGTACGCATTTAAGTTTCATAATTTCAGCAATAGACATTACATGCTGGACTTTTATTTGTAGCGCCATTTGCTCCTAGACCAATGAAAAATCATGATAAACAATGATGACCAGTTCTGCCCCATAGAGGGTTAAGTTTTTAATGAAAAATATCTTCATCTTCTATTCATTAATGTATGCTTTCTTGTAAACATTAAAAGAATACCGAGATAATTTTTTCCACAGGTGACAAATTTTACAACATGAAATCCCATTTGCATTTTCACAAAAAATCGACTGCAAATATGCTATTATTTTTACCTGGGAAACGTCACAGTTTTATATGCTGTGTGTGTTGTCTGTATGTGTGAATTGTCTGTATGTGTGAATTGTCCTTTGTATAATGGAATTTCTCTTTACAAACTGTCTGTGTTTCAGATATCTTTTGTTGCAAATAAAATTGATGTAATTTAGGAAAAAAATGTTAATTTTTTTTTTATTTTTCAGGTTACGGACTTTTAGAATATACGTCCTTTCCCAGGAGCTAATTTGTAAGTTAATTTTTTAATTATTTTCTTCGTTGTTTTCCAATCTCTATGAAACTGATTGCTGCTATATTCGTATGATCAATTTCAATATACGGCAAATCCATTTTACGTGCATTGTATCTTTAAAATGAGCTATTACTTATGAAAACAATTCATTCATTAATTTCCATTTGAAAATATAGTGTTTTTTTTTGTTTTTTTGTTTTGGAATGGGATTCTTGAATCTAGCAATATATATATTTTTCATCCAATAACTTTCTATCAACTTTTATAGAGCCAACCATATTCAAAACATGGTGGAGTGAACATTGGATGTAAAGTGTTTGTTTACAGTTTTGTTGTGACTCCAATTCCCCCCCTCAAATTTTAAAACCTTATTCATGTCCTTTATCAGACCATTTCTTGTAATTTTTTTAATTAAATAACATTATTTAGCCTTGTGTGAAACATTGACCACATTCTGTAAATTCAGCCTCATGATAATATGAAATAATTATTATCATAAAAGGAAGTGCTAGAGAAAGGGGTTCCTAATGTAACATGTACATTAAGAACAATGGTAAAATAAATTTTACCATAGTTATGGAAACTTCTGTGACAAATATGCACGGCTTAAAGAAAAAATTAATGAATTCTTGTATGTTTTATATAATCAATGCTCATTTAACAACCCGAAAAATTAACGAAGAACTAAATATTATAATTAACTAAGCAGTAAACTGATTACTACTACATATTTGGGAAGACTAGGGGCAGATTAAAAAACAGGTTTGGCTACGAAAATGCAAAAGTTGAAAATATTATTAATAAAGTTTCTAATTCATAAGACAGGTTACATGAAGATTTTATCGGTAATGATAAAGTGAAGTGATTTGTAGTTTCCTTCTAATCAGAAAAAAGATAAGAAATTGTTCTGACAAGATGTAATGTGAGAGCAAGTTATCACTTGACAAACAAGTTATTAAAGCATTCAAATAGGCATTTATACAAAATTCCTACCAGCAGCAGGTTTGAGATAATATAAACCTAAATCATAATGGTAAATATATATACACAAACACACGTACAGAGTGAGAGAAAGAAGAGATGAGAAAGAATGAGAGAGGAAAGAAATAGAGAGATGTGAATCTTCAAGCTATTAGTGAATGCAATTTAAAAAATCGCATATAACGCCTCTTATTATAGTACCAGAAGCAAGATGATAATTTATTATAATGCCTTTGTTAGATTTCATTCTTCGTAACGTTAGACACGGCGAACTTAATATTAAAACCGTTATTAAAACAGTGGCCAGATAAAATGAGAGGCTTTAAAATTTACATTGTAAATTATGAAAACCTAAATTATATTTTGAAAGATAAGTTTTAAAAACTAGCGATACTGACTGACACAAGAACCGTCAGTGCTTTACAAAATAAATTAAGTTAAAAACGTAATATTAAAAAAAATAGTTTGTTCAAAATCAGTTTACAAGTAATTTCAGATCATATTTAGTACGAATATAGGCGAATGCATAAACTTTAGTTAATTTTTTTGTATATTTATTACGTAAACGTTCCTTTTGACAATTTACTTATAACTTCAATCTTTAAAAGATTTAGAGTGTGATTGCAAATAAATCAATTTTTCTCTAATATTAAATAATACTTTAAATGAAACGTTTGGGTGTTTGAAATGAAAATGTGTATCCCCAAAGTTTCAAAATAATATGAAATGGAAAACTCCGTTGACACGCGCATATTATTCTTATATACACAGCTCAAATAATAATCAAACGATTTCTAATCAAAGTAAAACCCCGATGATCCGAAATGTGAGGAAACGCGAATTCGGATGAGCAAAATTCCGAGTAATTCGAAAATTCAATGTTCAGTTTAAAGGTGAAAAAAATACTACAATTACCTATAAACACGTTTAATCCCGCATATTCGATATATCGATCTTGAATCAGTTTCTCTTTTAAGGCAGCTATACGCTAAAAGATATGGTTTATTTTTTGCCACACGAAAACTTTGAGATTCCACTAAAAATGATAGAAATTGAAGCAGACTATTTCAATCAACCGGAATTTCGGTTAAACGAAATTCGCATGATCGGTGTTTTACTATATTATAAATTCTAACGCAAATATCCAGAGTGGAAATCACACCTTTTGAAAATTATGCAGATTGCAGCCAACAGGAGTACCTCAGGGATCTCCTTTTGGCTCACAACTTTTCCCTATATATTTTAATGACAGTTTTTTGGAAAACATATCACAAAAAAATACTCCCTTTGCAGATAGTTCATCATCCAAAAGCAAAAACGTGTGCTGAGCCAAAACATTGAGCTTTGTAGAGCATTGAGCTCTCTCCAGAACCATCTCGGTCTTTTGGGAACACCGATAGAAATATTGAGAATCTGAAACAACGCAAAAAAGTATAAAAGTGTTTTATTCACATAAAAATCAGTTTTAAAGTATCAACAAACCACATAATTTTCAGCTAACGAATTACAACGTGCAATTAAGAGAGATATTCGTGTATTAAACTACGTAAAACACTTAAATGAAGTGCTTCGACTATCTGGGAAACACAGCTCCCAAACAAAAACAAATAAACTCATACTTTTGTAAAAAAGGCGATCAAAAAACAGAATCCTCACGTATAGATCATCTGTCTAGACTTTAGCAGCAGCATCTCATGTCAATAAATTACAACTATTTCAAATCAAAGCAATCGGATCAGTAATTCAGTATCCATGGTTTTTCAGAAACTTCATCAATGGAGAATCGAGCTTAGTTTTTAAAGGAATACATTGTACATAAAGGTAAAATCTATTACTACTCAGCTGGAAACCACCAAAATCCTACAATAGCTGATGTCTCAAATTATGGCCCAAACATCATCCGGAGGCATAGAAGACCATAAAGGGGCCCCAATTAATTATACTGTCTAGTTTCACCTAATGTCAAATATACATATTACAGTCAGAGTGCTTAACTAAATTGCAACTAAACTATTATACTTCGCTACAGCGTTTCATTAATGTAATCATGCTCAGATGACAGTGTACTCAGATGAAGGAGGTAAGGGGCGCAAGTTTCAGGTATTCCGCTGAAAGCTATACATCTTTCCTCATTCGAACCAGTCTACTAACTGTGGAGCGGTGTGGCGTGATTGTAGCAGTGATGTAATTACTACATTCATATCCACCGTCATTACATGATATTATAAGTTTCACTTTATTGTATTTGCTTTCTTTAAATGACATCGGAATATGTAAATAACTTGGAATCTGTCCGCTCTTTTTTCTCCATAATTTTAATTATCTTTGCTAAAATTTGCAGAAAATTAAAAGCGCATTAATTAATAACGGGCAAAGAAAATAAATTATTAATTTAAAAAAAATAAATTATGTATTCAAACAACATTTTCAATATCAAAAAAAGTGTTTTTTGAAAAGGAAAATTCACTTTGAAAAATAGTTTAAAGCTTCCCGGATGAGGCTCCAGATGGAGCTTTGCCGATCAGGGACGCCACTTTTTTGGAGAACCTTGTGATTAATTACTGTTTTACTTGGTTTGGCATAATTTGTTTTGACAAGGAAAAGTATTGTGTGCTTTAGAAAAACTAATATGGCAAAGAATTGAGCCACATCTTCAAAAAATACGCAGCCGATTTCTTAAAAAAAAATAGTTTTTTAGAGGTCCCCTATTCCTCATCATTTTCTTTCAGTAGCCCAGGGATAAACTAGAATTTTTTAAATGTATTTCTACCACAAGGCCCTACAAAATTCGTACGGATTTTTACGATCTATGCGTTACTATATAAATATGTTTATTTCCTACGATTTCATGAATTTTATGATTTAGAGAATTAGTAATAAAATTTACTTTGTGAATAAGCGCTGACACATGACACAACGTAGGAAGAATTTCATCTCTCACCAATTTCGAGATAATCAGAAAAAATTCTGAATTTCCTTCCGAGACGTTGAGCTGCATCACTTGCAGATCCATAAATTCATTTTGGAAATGATTGGTAATATATTTATGATCTCTGAATTCAGAAAAAGGTCACTTCATTAATTCATTTTCAGGTCTGCGACTGGTGCTTCACTTAAGCACAGAAGAGAGTACTGAGCTTTTTGGTTTCATCAAGATGACTTCCCGAACCACAGCCTGCTTTTAAAAAAGGATCGCGCCATCGAAATGAGTGCAAAACCTTCCCCTCTCCAACTTTTAATTTCCGCACACTATCCATCTCGAATACGGTGACGTAACTGAGCACGATTTCGATTCTCCAAATGCTTTACACAATGTAATGAATTTGAATTTTATTGCGCGTTGAGAAACATTGGACTGTTCCTCTCTAATGAATGTCAGCGCAGAAGTTAATATAGTTGGCAATAAACATTGCAAAAAGAATTGCACCACTACAGGAAGAATTCATATCGTTCTCAGATTAATTATAAAATATATAGAATAATTTATCATAAAATACATTGAATAAATAATATATTAAATTTAATAAATGTATTGAATAAAATGCATTAATTATTAAATAATTATAAAATGCATTAATTATTAAATAATTATAAAATGCATTAATTATTTAATTATAAAATGCATTAATTATTAAATAATTACGGTACTTAATTGAAAAATTCATGTCTTCGATGAACTCACTGATGAACACAAGCTTTTTTTTATTTTTACGAATTATTATAAATGCATTCTTTAGCCCTGTGTCGTGAATGAAGTCGGCATCAGTACCAAGGTGCCTGATCCATTTAACTGCCCTCAAATTTGGCCCCAGCAGTAATAACGCGTTTACCTGGCGTGTGATCATCCTGGGTTCGACTCCGACTTCGTTAAAAAGCCATACAACAACTACTAGCCACACAGTCCATGGGTTAGTTCGAGTTTCAAATTCCACGAAAACTGTAGGTCATGACCCGGCATGACCCTTGTTGTCCTAGCGCCGCAAATTGGGAATAAATGCATTCTTCACACGTAAGTTTGCATTTTATACATTAAAAGAATTCTATTGCAACTTCTACTTTTTATTTTATTGGCCTATACGAGCCGAAGGATGGATGATTGTAGCTTTATGGCACAAGTGCCATTAAGCGCCAATCAAGGTGAGAAGGAGCGAAGGAAAAGAACCTTGCAGCACACTCACACTTGACTCGAACCGGGGATCCTTGTATTACCTTCGCAACGTTTTGAGAGTCAAGCCACTGAGTGTATTCCAGCTTGGCGCCTTTCGTATGTATATGTTTATCAAAGTGGTGTCTTCTCAGGTATTGGAGATTGTGCAAAAAATAATCGTACAGCAATTAAATCCGACGATTCACAACGCTCTTGATAGCTTATGAAGAATCCTTTTCGGTAAATGCATTCTTCCAATTTCCAATCCATCATATCGTGGTTTCAGTGATGATTAATTTGTAATTATTTATAAAGTAGGTTCTACTATTCGCGATTATTTATTCCCAAGTGCAAGCGTAGACGAATGACATGGGATCAGTATCATCATACTCGCCCATGTGTGAGTTTGTCCGAGTATAGAAAACATTAATCCTACGTTACTCGTCTAGACTCGTAGTCGTGGCAATTTGCAAGGGATACGATACCGACTCTGAATGCACGCATTATAGAGGTTCGATTCACTGGCGTATGCAGGGGTGTTGATGTATTTTAACACCGATTAGATATAATTTTATATACATATAATATATATATATATATGTGTGTGTGTGTGTGTGTGGAGTTGTAGCTCTGTAACCCCACCTCCCCATAATAAACATGTTACCTTCCCTTATGAACCTTCTGCGTGCGTCCATGGTATGATTATAAATGTTGTATGTATAGAGACTCAACATTCTGACTGCACAATTTTTTTTTTATCAACATCGCTTTAAAAATTGCACATTATTTTTTACATATTTCAAATCTACATGTAATTGAGAGTTAAAATATGTAGCACATTTTTGTAACCAAAGATGATGACAGATGAAAGATGGAAAAATTTTATACCCGCGAAAATCGAGGGATGGGAAAATTTTGTTACTTTCATATTGCCCGTGGAAATCGCGGGATAAGCAGTCAGAGGGTTAAATAAAAGAGCATATTGCGTTCTGCGGTAAGATTTCTTATAAAATGTACAAATAAAAACTTTGTTCATTTTGTTGTCTGTCTCAAGACTATCCTAGGAATCATTTGGGGCGGGATCTATGATTTAGTGATTTCCAAATCACGATACATTAATCATGTTGATTAATAGTTTAACCTAACTCAGTTGGATCGAAAGAGGTAGTCATAGTCGCTGGACTACAGTGTATGAAATGAAAAGATACTAAAAGTATGTCAGCAAAATGTGAAAACAACGAAAACATCAAATGGAAAGCTTGTCAACGAAATGCGGGGAAAAGCTGATCATCGAAATACAAAAGTTCGTCTATGAAATTAAGATACACGAAAATTTGTTTCAACAAATGGAAAGATGCAGAAGTTTGTCGACGAAATGCGATGATAAACGTGATCATCGAAATACAAAAGTTCGTCTATGAAATTAAGATACACGAAAATTTGTTTCAACAAATGGAAAGATGCAGAAGTTTGTCAGCAAAACGAATGATACCGGAAGTTCGTCAGTGAAATGAGGAGATATGGAAATTCGTCAACGACAGAGGCGATAGTGTGTCCGTAGGTGAAAGAATGTAAGTCTGTCGATGAAATAAATTACAAATTAATTAATAAGCATTATGATTTTCTCCATGTTGTCATTGAAAATTGGAGCCATCTTTGTTTTTCGACTCAAATTATGATAGGGGGTGGCGTATTGTGCAACTTAACGTATCTGGAATAGACTCTTGTCAATTCGTTTCATGGAATAATTAGAGCTGGAATTAGAATTGGATTAATTAGGAGCCGAGAAAGGCGAACACGGGTACAGTTGGTGAAACCAATTTAACAACGCAAACATATGGATTGGTGTCTGTCTCGCGACAAGCTTACATGCTAACGCTGGTTAAATTCGACCAATAATTCCCCTAATCTCCAAATTTAATCTACACCGGTTGTTGATTATCGCATCTGTTTCATGACTAAAGCCTATTAATCCTCTGCTGATAGAGTTTGATGTACATGCTCCCACGCAGTATACAGATAATACTGCAAGAAAAGTTCGGTTATGGCCAACGTTAAAAATTTCGGGGGAGTTATTAATTCATTAAAAATTAATTCAAAATAGTTTGTTATATTTATTAGTTAAATTGGTAATGTGATGTACTGAACTCGCTTTGAATGTATTTAATCATAAGGATATATTTATGGAATAGGTATAAGGTAAAGGATAACAAGAAATTTCTCTCCGAGATGATTCAAAATTCTATTTATAAAATATAATAATAATAATAATAATAATAATAATATCGAAAGGCAGCTTTCCTTGCATTTTATATATATTTAGACAGTTCTCAGAGACCTGTATAGTGCATAAACTGAATCAAATATCTGTTATCATAGGAAGGTCAATGAAGGTTGCTTCTATCTTTGTAGATTTTTATTCAGCTTTTTTAATTTTACCATTTTATGTGTAAAAACTGTACATTATGTTGTATAAGGTTATAATAATTGTCATATGGGCTTCCATAATAGAAATCCTACTTGTTTGCTTTACTGGCTTCATTCGTTGTTGCTAATATGGAGACAAAAGAACACAACTTCAAAAATTAGCTTTTAAAATTGGCAGTAATCCAAATCGTTACCTTTTATTTTTCTGCAAATGTACACGATTTCGATTTACGTATTTGACAACATGTGTTGTATAGAATTTTACTTCATATATTTTTGCAACCGCATATGTAACTACGTTCTGGATTCTAAAATCGTGTTCAGTCTTCCATTTACCATCAACGTATGCATACCTATCATCGAGGGCTCCGCCATTAAGGCTTGCAAAATTATTTTGATGTTGTATTATTATTATTATATTTTGGCACCATAATCAGCTTTTCTAAACATTCAAAACGTCAATAAAATATTGTTTTAAAGTGGATGTGTCATAATCTGATTTATTAACCTGTATTATAATCTTCTGTCATATTTTCTCAGGTGATAATAAAATTATTGAAACGAGTGCATTTCATAGTAAAGTGACAGTATCAGTTTAAAACTCGAAACAAATATTGGCCAATTAATTCAACTAGTGAAATTTCTATTTTAAAAAAAAATACATTTATTTTTCATATTCTTAAGTGTTTAATAGACAATTCTATATACACTTTCGAAATTTGGGAAAAAAATAGAAATGCACAATATTGTTTTTTCGAAAAAGTGGGACAGTCACCTCGGTTTAAAATGATTTTCTCATGCCTCAAACCATTTAATAAGCCTCCACAGAAGGCCTGGATACAAATCCACCTCTACATTCATGGCCGGCAAGAGAAGTCACAGGTCTCCTAAGCGGTTTGACAGATCGGGTAAAAATATCACTTACCACCTTTTTACACAAGGTAAAAGCAAGTTTTTCAAAGAAGTTGATCACAAGCAAAGTTCGCAAAAAAAGTACAAATAATAGCAACTGCAGTGATGCCATCTTCAGTAATTAAAACACTAAAATTAAACATTTCATATTTAAGTCAATACCGCTACTTACCGGAATCAAGTTTTATTATAATATTTCAATGAAACAGACTGGAGTTATCACCACTTTTATCTTTCAACATTTGGTAGGACAAAGTCGCCCCAGGGTAGACAAAATTATACCTGTTGACGGTATTAATCTTAACAAATTAAGTGTCCGTATATTACTTATCGCACTAGGACCTTTAAATAATATACCTTAACATAATAACTACATTATGTATATATATATCATCATATTCAACCATTATCTATCCACTGCTGGATGAAGGTCTCTCCAAATGATTTTCACACAAGTCTATCCTGATCAAATCGCTTCCACGTCAGCCCAAACTGTTAACTTATTTCATCCACTCATCTAGTTTGGGGACCCATATTAGGTCTTCGGTGGTTTCTTGGAATCCAGCTGAGAATTTGCGTTGCCCATCGTTGATCAGACCTTCTTGCGATATGCCCAGCCCATTGCCATTTAAGTCTTTTTACTTTAACAATAATATCCTCTACTCCAGTTTGCTCTCTCACCCAAGTGTTTCTTTCTCGATCTCTCTTAGTTATTCCAAGCAGACACCTCTCCATACTCCTTTGGGTTGTCTGTAACTTCCGTATTGCTTCAATTGTTAGATTCTATATCTCTGATCGATAAGAAGGACTGGCAATTCGCACTGATTGAAGACCTTTAGTTTTACACACAAAGGCAATTTTCCCCTTCAGGATAAAACTGTTCCTTCCGAATGCACTCCAGCCAAGTTTAATACGTCTGCTTAGTTTTTTTATAATATTGCCTTCGATTGAAATCATCTGGGCAAGCTAAATGTATGAATCAGCAGTTTCTAGCTCAATGTTGTCAACTTGTATTTTTGCTTTCTCTGCCAAATTATTGAACATGATTTTAGTTTTTTTACAAGTTCATCTTTAGTCCAACTTCTCTACTTCTAGTTAAAAGCTCCTGTACCATGTCTTAGAGTTCTGATGGGTTCTTTGAAAATATGACGATGTCATCAGCAAACCGCAGATGATTCAAAAACTCAACATTTATTTTTATTCCCTTTTATTCCAATTTATCAACTGAAAAATCATTCGTAAAGCTGAAGTTAAAAGTTTTGAAGAAATGATATCTCCCTGTCTCTCACTTTTACCAATTTTGATAGTTTTGGTATCTTTATGTAACCGAAATTTTGCATTTTTATGCACATGTTTCACCATATCAATGTACACATCCTCGACGTCTGTTGATCTTAAAAAGCTGATGACTGCTGATTTTTTAACAGTTAAAAGCCCTCTTATAGTCAATAAATGCCACACACAATGAATATTCACATTCCTGTGTTTTTTAAGTAGTTCTCTCAATATTTGAATATGGTCTACTGTACTGGATCCACTTCGAAATATAGCTTGTTCTTTTGGTTGAGCTGAATCTAATTTTTTCAGCAGGTGATGTGTTAGCACTTTTGTAAAGATTTTATAAATAATAGGTAACAAGCTAATTGGTCGGTAATTTTTCAAATCCTCTTTATCACCTTTTTTATACAAAAGAATTACTGTTGCAGAATCCCATTGGTTTGGTATGTTACCGCTGTTAAGACATTTGGTAAAGAATTTTGCAAGTATGTCTTCTACATATTCTCCAGCTTCTTTTAGGATATCTAATGTAATACCACCATCACCTCTTCCTTTCTTCATATTTTTTATTGCAAATGAAACTTCTTCTTTTAAGGTTTTAGAAGCTGTTCATTTTATTATGTCTTTTTTTAATCCACTGTTCCCTTCATATAATTTTCTGTAGAATTCTGAACTCTTCTAAGTATTTCTACCCTATTTCTTATTAAGGTGCCATCCTCTTCTTTTAATGTAGTGATTTGTTTCTTCCCAACAGACAAACTTTCTTTAACAAGTCTAAGGCTCTTGCTGCTTTCAATGTCCTT
>QLNU02014802.1:62010670-62025650 GCA_006491805.2 Dysdera silvatica
TTTAAGTTGATGAGTTTTGAAATGAGACCAGGGTGCCAGACCGAATCAAAGGCGTGTGAAATATCAATAGTGAGAAGGGGCGTGGATTGAACATGTCTAAGGGCGTGAGTGATGTTTTCGATGAGGCGTGTAATTTGGTGAGTTGTGGAGTGTTCAGCTTAAGCCAAATTATTCGTTAATGATTAGGTTGTTACTATTGAGGAAGTCAAGAAGACGGTTTTGTATAATAGCTTCACAAAGTTTAATGAGGGAGGAAAGTAACGAAATGGGGTGATACCCGTCTGGATTGTAAGGGCTTTTACTGTGTTTTAAAATGAGTGTAAGATGGGCTGTTTTCCAAGGAGATGGGAAGTGTTGAAGTTTAAGAGAGTTATTAATAACATGAGTGTGTGTAGAGATTTCGGGGGAGGGGTGAAGTGTTTGATAGCTGTACTTGTGATTCCAATAAGTCCGGGGGCCTTACGATTTTGAAGCTTTTGATTATGGATAAAATTTCGCCAGAAGTGGTAAGGGGGGGGGGTGGATGTATTGAGATGGAGTTGGTGAAGGCAGAGTAGATAGAGGAGATGTTATTGTGGAAACTGGTGTGCCGAGGTGGGGTGTTAAGGGAGAACTATACTTTAAAAAATCGGCAAGGGTCTCAGCCAGATCATATGGATGAAAAAACGTTCCATTTGGAGTGATGAGTTTCGTAATTTGAGGTGATGGTCCGAATAATTTTTTGCTCAATTTCCATATAGAACCGTCTTGGATGGAAAAGTTATTGATGGTGTCTGACCAACGGAGTTGAGTAAAGGAACGAATTTCTCTAACAACGTGGTTTCTGATGGAGGAGAAAGTGCGTTTGTCGTTGGGAAAGCGAGTGTGTTGCGCAATTTTGCGTGTGCGATGTCTTTTAAGGATGAGTTCACGAATTTAAAGGAGGTAAGGGGTGGAGTTAATAGGGCGGTGTTTGATGGCAAGAGTGATGTATTTGAGTATGAATTCCGTAAAGGAGATTACTAGTTGATCCAAATTTTGTGGGGGTAGGGGTGGGGGTCAGTTCGGTAGGGAGAAGAAGAATATTGAGGTGGTATTGGAAAAGGTTCCAATCAGTGACTTTGGAGGTGAAGGGGGGGGGTGGAGATTTGTGGGGAAATCAATGAAAATGAAGACGGGAAGGTGATCAGAGGTTAGTTGGTCATCAACGAAGATTTCTGGGTTAATGGGGGTGAAGATTAGAAATGGCAAAGTCGATAACATCTTGACTGCGTTTTGTAGAGCATGCAAATGAAAAAGGGGTTTTGGTTGAGTAATGTAAAAATTCGATTACCACAGCAATTGGTGGTGGAGGAATTTCAAGAGTGATGTTTTGCATTGAAATCATCAGCAATGAGGGTGGGGTTGTCAAGAAGAGAGGAAATGTCGGGGATAAGTTGGGGTCCATTAGAGGGGCAATAACATGAGAAAATGTTAAGGGGTCTATCTGAGTTGTCGAGAATTTGTACTCCCTCAACTTCTGAATGTTGCATGGGGGGGCAATTACTATCAGCAATTATTATATGCAGTTACTATCAGATCGTTATCATGGAACCATTGTTTAATCAAATTTAATTTAACTTTTATTATGTTTGCCAGTAATTCAGGATTTGTTGCACTTATGGACCAATTTATATCATCAGCAAATAATAGAAAATTATCATCTAAGCACATCAAGTCGTTTATTGCTAATAAAAAGAATAATGGTCCTAATGTAGTTCCTTGTGGAATACCTCTTAAATAAATAATTTGTCTGATGACTTATCTCTTTAACAATTTGGTATCGACCTTTAAAATAATTTTCTATAAGTTTAAACATTTTACCTCTTATTCCTAAATTAAGTAGTTTATCTTTTGGAATATCTCTGTTTATTAAGTCAAAAGCTTTACTGAGGTCTAGAAAAAAGCCAAATATTATTTCCGTATCTTCAATTTTTTGGGGTATGTTTACTATTTTTAATAAATCCTTTGACTTATTTTTTTTATTTGTAATCCATATTGGTTAACGTGTATTAGTTTATAATTATTTCAAGTCAATTAGCCTTTTATGAATTTCTTTTTCTAATATTTTTGAAAACAAACTCATAATTGCTATTGGTCAGTAATTTTCTGTAATTGTCTTCTTTCCTTTTTTAAAAATCGGTTTAATTACAGCAATCTTTAGTTCATTAGGAATTATACTTGTTTCAAAGATATCATTTATAACTATCGTTAATGGTTCTTTTAAATATTGAGTACTTTAATTATTTTTGGCGCTAGGTCGTCAATTTCTGGTACTTTATTTGAATTTTTTTCATTTAATTCTTTTTTAATTTTGATTTCAGTAACCTCATGTAAAAATATACTATTTGTTAAGCTAAGTTGAAGATATTTTTTGAATTTACTGTTTTGTGAACCAGATAAACTAAAATTTTCTGATATGTTATAGAATTTGTTAAATTCATTAATTGTCTTTGTTCGGACATCAATTATTTCATTGTTTTTGTGCATTTTTATGTTCGTTTCTTTAATTTTTTTTTCTTCCTAATAATAGATTTATTATTTTTCTTTTCTGTTTTATTTCATTTTGTGATAATATACTATGATAGTGGTTTTTGCTTTATTTATGAATTTATTTGATCAATTCCTTATTTTAGTAAATTCATTCCAATGTTCTTTTTTCCTTGTTTGTATAAATTTTTTATATAAGTATGTAGCTCTGTAAACCTCCTCCTATTGTAAGCCCATAACCCCCCCCCCATTACGAACTTTCTGCGTACACCTATGGTCATACGTATTTATGCATTTTTAAAGAAAGGAAAATTATATATTAGCATACACTTGCGTCTTTACGTATACCCAAGTTCGAAACTTTTCTGCAACTGACTTGCATCACTTCATTTTTTGCTGCCTCTAAATGTTTTAGCTTATCACATAAGTCAAGTTATTACATATTGCGTACTCAATGTCCATCTGAATAGAAAGCCTTCTGTCCACAACGCAAAACGATGACGGACGATCGGTGATCAGATTTCGCCTAATTGGTCAGAAACAAACGCCCCATATAGCAGTTTAAAGAAAGGTGAAGGAGGTGTCTCTCAAAAAACGAATAGTTGTCAATCGCTCGTCAAGAACAAGAGTTCGCAACATGATACTGGTGGCAGTCGCCTTGTCTGACAACAACAGGTGGCGTTCTTTAAGTCACCTCTTTACTACCGTATTCAACATTACTACTGTGTACTATACCGAAATTAGGCAAAATAATTAAATTAAAATAAAGAAATAAATTAAAAGTAGAAGAAATGAACTAAAAATAGTAGAAAATGAATTAGAAATAGAAGACAATGAATTAGAAATAGAAGACAATGAATTAGAAATAGAAGACAATGAATTAGAAATAGAAGACAATGAATTAGAAATAGAAGACAATGAATTAGAAATAGAAGACAATGAATGAAAATTATGAAAGAAATGAATGAAAATTATGAAAGAAATGAATGAAAATTATGAAAGAAATGAATGAAAATTATGAAAGAAATGAATGAAAATTATGAAAGAAAATGAATGAAAATTATGAAAGAAAATGAATGAAAATTATGAAAGAAAATGAATGAAAATTATGAAAGAAAATGAATTATACATAAATGAAAATAAACTAACTGAAATTTGATGGCGAATATTCATGGGCAACGAAAGTTTCCTGCCCTCTAGAGTAAGAAATATTTAAGTTAATTGCCATATACGATAAATCTCCTAATTGCGATAAAACCAGATTGTATAATAACGGTCTTGCCATACACTAGTGCAGTGGTAGCGCGTTCGCTTAATGTACTGTTAACCCGGTTTCGACTTTCAGCAGTACCTAGGCAAGAAAGGACACTTACCGACTTGCTGCTTATTTTAGTCCTGTGGTTTAATTCTCCGCGCCTTAAAAGGTTTTTCTTCGGAAAATTTTGACCCGGCGCAAAATTGACCCTCGCAGCCCTTGCGCCATAAAGACACAAAGAATAACGGTCTCTCTTCATTGTGTTCGCTGAACAATCACCAGAAATTCTTTCGACGTTCTACACAAATATGTACATATATATGTTATTTGTTTCGTAAGATATCCGGGCACGTTAAGGAGAAAGCCGTTGGAAAAATATCCTTTAAAAACCATTCACTACTTATCTCGTTTTCTCTGAATATACATCAGTTTGTCTTAGACTGAGAATAGTAAAAACCGGTAAAAGAAAGTTAAATTTCCCGGCCGCTAAGAAGTGCATTTGGGGAACCTTATCGGTTTATCGGTATATCGCGATCCGGTCCATTTGGTAGCAAAGCGGTGCTTAAATCAAACAGCTCACATTATTTCTCCTGCTTCCCATAAAACTGGCCATCCATATTCCCATTGTGTCCCTGTTCAATCTGCAAAGGGGCCCCAATTTAAGCCGAATAAAGACTAAGATTTATCGGAGGCTAAGGGGGGGAGATAAAATCGCTGAGTTGGACGTCGCTTCGCCGAACGCTTGACGACCGAAAATTTATCTTGAAAATGTGCAAACGTCCCCCCTTTCAGCCGAGCCCAATTTCAGGGAGGACTTATTTTTTATTTACGGGTGTTTTGAGGTATTGAGCCCCCACGAGGGCTGGATTTGGGTAAAAATGAAAATCCATTTTTTTTGTTTCCCTTTCAGTCGAAACACTCTTGTTATAAAACGTTCACGTATGAAATGCGCGTTCCGAAAAATTTGAAGTTTTCTGTAGTCGCCTTATAAGTTTAATGGTCAAGTCAGATTATCAAATCATCTCCTAAACAGTACTGTAACATAAAACACTAACCAATAGTTCAGTTATTGCATCCAAGACTTTTTACATAAACTAGACAGACGGCTGAATGCACTGGCGTACGCAGGGGAGTATTGATGGGGGTTATAATTCCCCACTGGAATGAAATTTTGTATATTTAGCATAGGGATACCCATTGCAATGAAATTTTGTATATTTAACATAGGGATACCCACTGCAGTGAAATGTTGAATATTTAACATAGGGATACCCATTGCAATAAAATTTTGTATATTTAACATAGGAATATATGAGTTGTAGCTCTGTAAACCCCCCTTTTGAACTTTCTGATTACGCCTACGGCTGAACCTGACTTCCAACCAGCCATGTTTTTACAGATTTGATCTCAGCACAGAAAGTTGATACCAAGTTGATTCGCGTAGATTTAGTTTCACGGATATGCATATGGCCGGGTAAGCATCACGTTAAGCTTTTGGTCCTGTTTTAATAGATTCGTTGTTAAGCTCTCTCACTTGATATTATAACAAAACACGAGAGAGAATGTGTTGTCTTGTAAATAGGATTCTTTGCTGTACTCTCTATCAGTGCCAATGAAATTACCCTGCAGTGGCTCATTAGTAGTGCGTTCACCTAGTGTGACGTTAATCCGGGTTCAGCTCCCAATGATATCCATAAAAAAATGTTTAATGATAAGCTTGCTCGCTGGAGTCCGCGTGTGAATTCCCTGGGTCTTAAGAGGTCCGTATTCCTCGGGAATAGGTCCACTGCCCTATGGTGACTTAATGGTAACGCATTCGCGCGTCTGTTAATCCATTAATTTGGGTTCGATTCCCGATTATAGAACGCGTGTCGTTTTCCTACACACTGTTGTCCGGTGTTTGGTCGCTCTTTTTGACATAAAGAAATTCTGTTATGCTTTCTCGGAGAACTGCAAGCGCAATGTGAACTTCGTTGTCCTCTTGCGCCGTAGATACACGGACTAGTGAAATTAAATTAAATATTTCAGTTTTAGCTGAATTATTTATTAATGTACAGGGTGGCCATAAAATAACTTACTCCGTTTTAGACGCCCTAAAGCGATGATGAAAAGAGATACCGGTAAGGGATTTAGAGGTTAGCTGCATTAGACCATGGGGAAGCGATTTTAATTTAGTTCTAATTTCCGCCGCCAGAGAGAAATTGGCACAGATATCGTTCATTTGCATATTAGGTGTACGAATATCGTTCATTTGTATAAAACCACGTTTCTTATATAAAATAAAACCTTTCTGTAAAATTTAGTACGTTCAAATTGGCTCAAAACAGCAATTGTGGCCTCAGAAGCGCCACTTCCCTCTAGTGGTGAAATTTAGAACTAAATTAATATCGCTTCTCAATGGTCTAATTAAGCTACCTTCCAAATCCCTTGGGAATATCTTTTTTTTCCCTCATCGCTTCGGAGCGTCTCGAATAGATTATTTATTTTATGACCACCCTGTAGTTTTGGGATTATTTGTCCCAAGACTCGCAAAAGATTATTTGGGTCAGTTTATTATTTAACAACTTTTGGATATAAAGATTCTGCAACTGACACATGTGGAAACTATTACACGTGAAATAAGTTGTCATTGTGGATACAGATATTTTTCCTTATGAAGCGCGTTGTTTACCGGTATGAACAACTGTTAGACAAATATAAGTCTAACAACTGTTAGACTTATATTTGCATCGATGCCACGCTACTCTAACAAGTTCCGTTTTGTATATTTATATTCTACATTTATCTTATTTTAAAAAAAAAAAAGTTAAAATGAAACAAGTAAATTGCTTATTTGTTCATTGATATAATAAGTTATTAAATTTGATTTAAGACGATAATAAGTTTGATGTTGTAAATGCAAAGCATAACTTCGTAGGAGGAAAGACTTTAAAAACTGTGGATGTATATATATTGTTTGCAAACTCTGGAAATCTGTGTAACATCGCAAATATAAATGATTATGAAATTGAATTGTACTGCATGGAGAAGAGTTACATGACAACTTTCAGCTCACGAGAGACATATCGATATGTTATGGAAGTAAACAATATCAAGCCGCTGAAAAACCTTCGTGAATGACTTTAAAAATTGATTAAATTGGAATTTTCTTAATAAAAATTTTAATTAGTTAAAAAAAACTTGTAAACGTGTGCAATTAAAATATTTTCGTTATATTAAGTTTTTGTCTTTATCCCGCTAAAATATTGAAATACATTTTGTGGGTACCTTATAATTATTAGATGAATTTTTAGGCACCATATTGTTTATTAAATTCTCGAATATTGATATTACTTCCTAATTTAAGTAATAGATGGCACTACCTGTCCATTTTCAAATTTTTGTTGTGGGATAAATCATATCATCCAAGGAAGAATTGGGAGTAATTCATGTTCATAGGCATGGTTTTACATTCTTATAATTTAAAATAAACTTTAATTTCACACATTTTGTAATGTATAAATATAGATAATATGGGCTTATTTTCTTCCACTAATGATTTTGAAATTTCTAGATTGCTGTATATATTTCTCCAAAATATTTTAGTTGTGAAGTTTGTTTTTCCTTTTAACATCTTTATTATATTTGCTGCCTTCCTAGTAAAGAATTCAGATGAAAGTAATAATCTATTCTGTGTCCTTATGGGTCAGAATAAGATTAAGATTTATAAAAAATATGAAATAATCGTTTGCGGGGG
Organism: Dysdera silvatica; assembly: GCA_006491805.2. Lineage (NCBI taxonomy): Eukaryota > Metazoa > Arthropoda > Arachnida > Araneae > Dysderidae > Dysdera > Dysdera silvatica. The sequence goes on from QLNU02014802.1 coordinate 62,018,170, forward strand.
GAATGGGATATAATTTGCTTTTTAATTATTATATTTCATAAAATGAAGTTACTAAATGAAGATTGCCTAATTCGACATCAAACCATATTAATAATGTGGATTTTAAAAACGATTAGCAATTTCGGTTGCGTAATTCTTAAAAAATAATGATTATAGTTAACAGGTTAACAATTAAGTGAAACTGAGCCCCCTTTAATTTTAATTAATGAATGTAGTTCGGCGAAATACTAAGTAACCATTTTAGTTTCATGTAGCTACTTTTATCACATTTCTTAAAAAATGATATAGAGATTGCATAAAATTCAAGATACAAAAATTTCTAAAGAAAACGGCAGAAAAAATAACGAAGGAAAAAATTTTATAGAGTGCGTTTCTTAGATTCGATTTTTTTTACAAAAACACGCAAAAAATGACTGCCCAATTTTTTCTTCCTTCTATGGAAAGCTTTGGGCTCATGACGGATGAGATACAAGCTTACATGAACCCGGTTTCTAGAAATCTGGAATTTCCCGTTTTTGGGAATCGGATTTATTCCTGAAGAAATTCCAGAACTTTGTTCCATCGACCAGTGTTGTTTGAAGAGCAAATTATATTATTTCCTTGCAGAAATTGACGTCTTTACTCCATATTGTACATTTCGGAAGAGACAATTTTCCAATACAATTTTTTTTTTCTTAAAAGTTTTATCTTGCAACACTTTTATACATTTCAAAAAACTAAATTTCTCAGGCTCCATCTTATGGACGTCGTTCTGTCAAGTTTGATGGTGGGTTAGATGCTAATCACAGCTAAGCAAAACTTTTAACTTGAAGTTTCTGCTTTTGATAAACCACATTTCTATTTAAATAGTTTAAATAGTTTAATAGCGACACACTGCACTAATCAATAGAAATAAATGCAAAACAATTTTTATGGTGCAGTTCGATAAAATCATTAACACGATAACACTGCTGATAGCTATTTCGATAGCGTTAACCAGCTACCGTCGTCAGAGCGAATGGCGGCTTCTGTTTATGTCCGTGCTGTTGGTCGGTGTTGCCATCACGTCGGTTGGAAACTTGATTGGGCGGAGGAGTAAAGCGTATTTGTGGAGACGTCTTCAGCCGTGAGACCCAAAAGGTTTTTCCAAGTGGATGATATAGAGTTACTAAGGAGTTGATCATTAACTGCAATATTGATGTTTGATAGAATGTGAAATGCCTCAAAGAAACTGAGATCAAGTGTTGAGTTGACTTTTTTAATAATATGTGCATTAGAGAATAAGAACTTGTGTTCGAATTCCCATGAGTGTTTTGCCAGAGCCGATTTATGAAATTCTTGCTTTCTTACATAAGCTTCGTGTTCATTTAGTCTGAGGCGCAGTGCTATTCGTGTTTGACCGATATAAATTTGGCCACACTGGCACGGAATGGAATATATGCCCCAGCTGTCAGAATCCGGGATGTTATCCTTAAGATGAGAAAAGCCTATTTTGTTGATCGGAGTGAAGGTAACGCGAAAGTTGAATTTGTGCAGGACAGCAGCGATCCTAGTAGAAATTTTCGGAACATAAGGAATGCAGACAATGTTCGTAGGAGCTGAAGAATCACTGGAGAGAGAAGAGGCCGGTTTAGGTTTAGTGAGTTCTTTAAAAATATGATCAATAATTGTTGGATTGTAGCCACGGTATGAGGCAATTTGTCGAATGTAGCTGATTTTCTTAGTCAATGCGTCACTTGTAGAAGAGAATTTGATGGCACGAGACACCAACCAATAAAACGAGCTCATTTTCTGGCTTTGTGGATGACCACAATAGGCTTCCCTCCATTTTCCAATCTTCATTTCGTGCCCTTGAACTTTCGAAGGTCCTGCAGTGGCACAGTGGTAACGGGTAAACCTGGGGTGCCGTTAATCAGTGTTCGATTTCCAATCGTGCCACAAAAAACGGCACGATTGCCGGCTAACTTTCCATCGTAGCAGCTCGGACATCAACTTTCTTTGCCTTAAGAGTGGAATTCCGCGGTTAAATGGAAGTCCACTCTCCTACGGTTGCACGGTACCAGCGTATTCGTTGAATATTTGTTATTGTGCCAGCGTATTTGTTACCGTGCCGTTATTATTTATTTAAATACCAGCGTATTTGTTATTGTGCCGTTAATCTGGCTTCAAATCTTAATGGTGTGTCACGCATGCCGTTTTTCTACCCGCCGTAGTCCGAGGTTTGATTCCCTTAGTAGCAGCGGTTCGAATCCTTCGGGGAAACTATAGGCCCCAACGCGGCATGACTTTTGGCGCCCTCACTCCGTAAAACCACACAAAAAATAAAAGGAAAGCTTATGACCTAATTTAGAGGAGCTTTATCCTCCTCTAGAAAAAAAATTCGATCCCCGTAGAAGAAAATTAGGGGACACTGCACAACCCGTCCCCTAATGTTTTTCTCCTCTTGAAATGAATCGGAAAGTCGCTAGATTTAGTACATAGCCTTGTGACGTCACACATACGGGAATTTGGGCATGTAAAGGTATGTGCATGCGTTTCGTCGTTCTTTTGGCTGTTTTGTTCATTGCAGTGAATTCTGTGAATACGTCTAAACGATTAGAGATTTATTTATTTATTATTATTGTAGGTAGGTAGGTGGGTGGAATTGCGGTTGAACGAGAAAAGAAATGTGCAGGAATGGGTTATGAAAGAAAGAAGGATTAATTTCGCACAGATATGGGTGCGAGATGAGATCGTGGGCTAAGCCTTGTTTAAATTACGTTTTTCAGTGCCCTTAGCAGAAAGGGAAAATGTGCATTATGGGGGGAGGAGGAAAGGAACAAAGAGGCGAGGAAGAAAGGAAAGAGAAAAGAAAGAAAGAGTTCAGGATTTAAGCTGCAGTCGTATTTTTCGCAACTCTTCGCATTTTGAGAAAAATGCAGTCGCATTTTTCGCAAAATGCGACGAGTTGCTCGAAAATGCGAAGAAAAAAATATTGCATATAGCAAAAACGAAAGCGGGCAATCCTGTTTTCAGAGAATAAACTGTAGTTAAAAATGCGACAGGCATTTTTAACCACAGTTTATTCTCTGAAAACAGGATTTCTCGATTCCAGAATATCCGTTTTGCACTTCAGCGATCTTTTCTTGTTCCTTTTTGTTTCCTCTTCAAAATTCTTAACAGCACCTGTTAAGCATCGTTGATATAAATAATTTCATTGATACGATTTTTCGAGCAGCGAAAGCAACTAATATTTTTTAGCATTTTGCTACAACTTTTTTCCCATTTTAGCGCCAGCATATTTTAAGCCCGCTCTTAAGGAAACACAGGACTTTTAAAATCTTCAAAAAATCGTTTTTGTTTTTAATTATTCTAAGAAAGGTATGCACTTTTCTGAACATTTTAAAACAAACCCTTTGAAAATCGACTGAGTATTAAACTCAAAAACAGCATAAACATAAACACAAATAGAATATTATTTAAAGGTAAATAAAACTTCAAGGCTCGATTTTACGAAACGTATTTTTCGAAGCTTGCACGCATGTTTTCTTAAAAAGCGTTTAACATAATTTAACGAAACTTTCAGAATAGCTTTAGCTTGTGAAACTTCAGCCTCCCTAGCTGAAAGTTGCCATATATACTGCATTTTGTAAACATGAGACAGATTCATAATACCAAAAAATTACATAAATATCATATTTAAAAGTTAAAAAAAATTAAATGCATCTTTTTTCTTTTTTCTTTTTTTGTAAGCGTGCAAAGACATATTTCTAAATAATTATTATTAATAAAAACTCATATTAAACTAAAATTTAAGTTGTAATCATGCGCGAAACCTTGATCAACCCAGGACTGCATCTATTAAGAATTGAGTTGATTGATAAGTAAAACCATTGAATTAGAATCCATCGATTGAGTAGATCAATTAAATCATCTTATCCTAATTTAAGGTAAAAGTTTTCTTAGAAAACAGTAGATGGCGCTCAAAGTTCAGCAACCTTTGAACTCGGATATATCTGGCTTTGAATCTGTGTTTTTGAGGCGCAAGGTCGATCGCGTTACATACTGGGCCTCCAATCCCTATTAACTCGATACGTGTATCGTTGCTCAGGCATCACTCTAAGTCCGGGCTCCCATCTCTAGTCATCCATTGGACACAATTTTTGCTTTATACTGCATCCAAACCAAATTTTGGACGCGGCGCGGTCGGTAGAATCAGTGTTGGCAATGCAAATCTGGAAAACGCGCCAAATTGCGCTCAATTGGCCCACATCGGATTGCAATCCATTCAGGCACCAAGTTGTTCTCAATGATAATGTGAAACAGGAGTTGTCCCGCTAAAACAGTAAATAGAAGTAATCCCCCCTCCCCCCAATCAGGGGAAGTGCGAACGCATAAAAAATTCGAAATCCCCTTTGCCCCACAGATGCCCCATCCATAAAAATGACATTTTAATCACAGTCTACAACGGTTTGCCCAATCTTTAATAGAACAGGGAAGATTAATGCAATTAGGGGAGGTAATTGATAGCCCGGCAACCCGGAGGGTTTGTTTTAGAGAAGCCGTGGTGTGGGTAGAAAGTTTTGCAGGGAAATTATATATGCCGGTCGCGTCGCTGCTACAAATTGAGAGGTTTTCGTTCTCCGTCAGAGTTTGTGTAAGTGTGGTCCGATTTGGAGCGATTTTGTTTAACTCTTTGGCTAACATGAAGCGATGCGAATCTGATTGAATATGCGAGTATTTGATGTCTTTTGTATTAGGCGTGTTTGATATTTACAGACGTCAAGGCATTAATTAACAATGTTGGCGTAATTAATTAACTACGATGTATTTAAATTTTTGTTACATTCCGTAATGAAATTAAATCTTGAGAAGAAATGAAAATATAGTAAAACGCATCATTTGGGGCCACTCATCGGAAATTTTTTTTTTTTACCTAATCATAAAGACGGGGTGACCGCATTTCATGGGTGTCCGCATAGTAGATTGGAACCGTCAAATAATGGGGAAGCTCTTGCCCCACGAGCCCATGTAGCTGTAAGCTTACCTGACATTGATAAATTAATATTTCTGGAATAAAATTAAAAATCGTTAACTACTTAAACGTAAAACAAATCCAGTTGCATGTTTTGTTTTTCCCCGATTTATAATACTCACAAAAAATCTTATAAAGTAAAATTCACATTTCGAAACCCACAGCGGAATTCAGAAGCCGTTCTTCAAGTGTAAGTTAAATCTACTTCTAGAAAATTCCAATTTATTGAAGTTCGGAAAAAAAATAAAAGCCGAAAAAAAAAACTCCAAAATGAATATTCTCCAATTCAATAAATAATGTTCCGAACCAAATTAAGAGCATTAAAAGCATTTAACGCATTCCTTAATTTAATTTTAACGCTGAGTTCGATTGGTAATTGGTCAAAGATTTTTTATGGGCCTCACTAATCACTTTTTTGCTAAATAGAGAGCATTTAAAATTTACTTCTTTTTCAGCCATATATTAAAAAGGAAGTTAATCTTTTAAAGTTTCCATTCTGCCTATTTTTTGCAGATATTTCTTTGCAAAAATTTTCTCAATCTATTCCAACAAAATTATTTGGGCTAGTTTTCTTTACTCATGAATAGTCCGGTTAAAGCTGTGTATTCTATCACTACTTTTGAATTTTAGACGCATTGTGTGGGATTTAAGAAAATCGGTATTAAAAGATACTGCGGTTCTCCCTTCACAGTCTTTAGCACTAATACACGGACATAGCCTTATGGTTTGCTATGAACAAAGGTGTTAATATATTATAATTACAATTATGTACATTATAATTACAATTATATATATTATAATTATATTTACATTAGTACTTATATTTATATATATTATAATTATATTTATATATATTATAATTATATTTATATATATTATAATTATACTATATATACATTATAATTATAACATGTACATTATAATTACAATTATGCCATTATAATTACAATTATGTACATTATAATTATATATATTATATTTATATATTTTGTAATTATATATCTGTGGTCATATGGAAGGGTTAAGTACAAAATCGCAATTTTTCAGGGTAGCTCTTTTTTACCTTTGAACTTTTCCTGCATATACAGTTTTTGAAAAAAAAAAAAATTTAGTTGACATCAATTGACTCAAAGAAAAAAAAAATTTTTTCAAGAGTACTTGCACTGGTGGTTTACCCACGCTCTGGGATCGCCCGATAGGTGGTTTCTCCATAGTTTAAATTATAAAAGAGACAAAATCATAATATGAAGTTCAATTTGGATAAAGGAATGCTGTTGGTGCATTCGAAAGCTTTTATGCTACTCCTTTGCTCTTTATCGGACTTGAAATTCCTCCTGTCTAAATTTTCTACCATCCACTCTATTTCAAAATTTGCCACCTTCTTTAAAAATTGTCCGTCTAGCGGCATATTCCAACAAGCAACTGATCTAGAAAAGAATACTCCATATAAAAAAAATATGTCTACAATTTCTTTTCATGTCTGAAGCTACATATCATAGCCTGTTTCCTAAATCTTTTATCCAGAGCAACAGATTATGAAATGGACGAATGAAATTTATTAACCTTACTTTAGACGAGTGGTCTGAATCCACCACACGAGTCTATCTATACCACTCTCGATACTTTCCAAAGGCCTCTCATCCGCTCTTATAAATTTCGGAGTGTCGTGAAATGCGGATCCCCAATTCTTCATCCTTCCGAAGCTCCCTACGATAAAAGGCAGAATTTTTCCTTTAGCAGCTCAAAAGCAATAAAAAAGATTTAAGATGTTCATAAAAAATAGTATCCTCACCCGTTTCGTTCGCTGGCAGTTCCTCTCTTTTTGCGGCTGGAGAAATCATCCAATAAGGAAGATTTAAAGGACAATTAGTGTAGTAAGAATTTTGCCATGTCTATTGCCATGTCAGGACCTCCCTTATCGAAGTGTGACAGCAACGTATCCCCTCCCGCTCTTAGGTCGCGATGATTAGACGCCATTTGCTGCCGGAACAGAAATTATAATGTTCTTGATTGTGGCAAGTTGTTAGCCAAAATTTTCTTTTGCCTTTGCAAAAAGCCTTTTTATTCATATTAGGAAGGTCCTTTCAACCACTGCTACAAACAAATCGATGTATTAGTCGATATTTTTCATTCAGGTGTGATTTAGTTGAAATCCGGAAGCCGCCATATTTATTTTTAAAAAGGCGTTTATTTCCTCTTAATTTCCCTTTCGTTACTTTGCTCATTATCGTCAGTTGCTACTGCTGTATTGTGTGTCAGAAGCACCGTTTTGAAGATTTTATTTTCCGGTATTTTAATAACCCGATAAAAAGTAAACTTTAATTGCAAAGGTTTCTACTGCAAAAGCGTCTGAATAATTGCAAAAGTTTTTAGTAGGAGTTTGAAAAAATTTGATATAGCCACATCAAAGGTTCTGATGAATTATTTTAGGTAAAGTGTAAAAGTATCGGAATAATTGCAAAGGTATCTATTGTAAAAGCATCTGAAT
>QLNU02014802.1:62025750-62076612 GCA_006491805.2 Dysdera silvatica
GCTATTACTTCCCGACTATGTGCTGGTTTTATTATTTTCAGTGTCTTACGTAAGGATGGTTCAGATCCACCCCCCCTCCCCCAAATATGCTTGAATGGCCCCCTAGTGAGCGGTAGGATCCAGGCTGACCACCCCTGGTCTAAATGAAGAAAAGATACGGTAAAATACGTATAACCACTAATACATACGATGTCATTAGCTGATGACATTTGTTCTGTCCCGATAACCATTTTGAATAGTCTCATGACGTAAATAATTAATGTTAGACTATTTCCCTGCATTAAGAGGGAGAAGAGAGATTACGTCACTATCTACTCGAAAGATTGCGTAGTTAACCAAATAATTTATTATGCTTCCGAAAGACCAGAAGCCTGACTTGTTCGATGTATCATTTCCTGGAAACTTTAAAATCCGTTGCAAAGTTAATCAAGTTGTCAACGACTCCCAACCACAGCGTCTGAAGTCTGAAAATCAATATTAAAACAATTACAGAAGCTATTTCCACGACAGGGCAAATACGTGTCAATTTCAAAGTGAGATTGTCAAGAGAAATTGAACAAGATTTTTCAAGGATGTGTCGCTTTCAAAGGCCGCGAGGAAAAAAAAGAATCTTGTAAACGAACAGGTCCTGCTGTAGAGTAGTGGCAACGCGTTGGCCTAGCATGCCATTATCCCGGATTCGCCTACCACGCCGTTATCCCAAATTCGTCTACCACGCCGTTATCCCGAATTGCCTTACCACGCCGTTATCCCGAATTTGCCTACCACTGTTATCCTGAATTTGCCTACCACGCCGTTATCCTGAATTTGCCTACTACGCCGTTATCCCGAATTTGCCTACCACTGTTATCCCGGAATTCGCCTACCCTCGCCGTTATCCCGAGTCGCCAAGTACCATGCCATTATTATCCAGTGTTCGCCTACCACGCCGTTATCCCAAATTCGTCTACTAACGGTGTCCAAAGTCAACATTTACGGTCTAACTGTAGTCCGGGGGTTGATTCTATGAGCCATGAAGGGTTTAGATTTCCCTGAAAACTGCAGGTCCCGGCGTAGCATGACCCGTGCTGTCCTTACGCCGTGAAACACACAAGCACACAGCTTGTAAACAAGAGATCGTGTTTTCAACGATTACCGATGAAGATTTTGTATCATTGCGCCTCCATCTTATCAATTCTGTAACTTACTATTTTACGTTCTACGCTACGATGGCAACGAATCCGCTTAGCGTACCATTAACCTGGGTTAGACTCCCAATGCTCCCCCCCCCACCCCCAAAACAAAAACAATGGCTTCAGCGGAACCTGGTAAAGTGATCACCTTTATAAATTGACCACCTGAATAAAGTGACCACTTTTTATAAGAGAGAACTGGTAGGGACTTAGTCATGCCTGTACCAAAGTCTGTCGTGTATAACCACCTGCCTATAGTGACCATCCTACTCCAGTCCCAAAGGTGGTCTCTTTAGGCAGGTTCTACTGCACTTGCTTACTGTAATCCAGAGGCTGGTTCTCTGGGCTTTAAGAAAGATGTTTGGATTCCTTTGAAAGCTGTAGACGCAGGCGAAGAACGATCTTCGTTATCTTTGGAATATAAATCACAAAACAAAGGCTTTCCGTTAGATCGGGGCTAGCTTTAGATTTTTGGAGACGTTAGACAGAGATGGCAATTATATTTTTACAATATGTGCAGGCATAGGCGTGGCCATAGGTCATGACCTCTTCCACGCCACCTGATGGAAAAATTGCATTAAAGTTCTATATACTTTCCATGTTACGAAACGAAATTCATCTCTGAAGAGCTCCCTTTCAAAATCTTGGCTGTGCCTTTTTTCTGATAGCACGATTCAACTTTAAATATTAATAAAGGTATGTAAACTATGTTGCTACATATGAAATTATATGGCAAATATTTTAGGGTTGGTAACAAGAGCTGGTTTAAGGGACTCGATCGTGGGCGACTCCAAGGCCCTACGAAGCAGGAGAAACAAGTTGTAAATAAAAATCTCTACGAGGCACAATTTAGTCAACGGTCCAGGCTAGCAGTATATATTCACCTATTGCTAAAGCCGGCCCTGATTTTACGCTGACAATAAACTTTCAAGAATTTTATCGTACCGTGTGTCCGAGAAATATCTCCATTATTATTATTATTATAAAAATTCGTTCCCTAAAAAAAAAAAGGAAAAGAAAGAAAAAGAAATAAGTTGCCTTACCGAAAATTCGATTGATAGTAAAAGAAAGATCAACTTGAAACTTTTTTCACGCTCACCATTAAATAAACTTCAACATGGTCTGCTTTATTTGCGCGAAAAATATCCAATTGGTAACAGATTTCCTTCCAGATGCTGCTTAACTTTTCTTGGGTAATCATAGGCGTACGCATAAAGTTCGTAAGGGGGTTATAGGCTCAATGGGGGGTTACAGAGCTACAACTCGCATATTCCTATGTTAAATATACAAAATTTCACCGCAATGGGGGGGTTACAACCCCCATCAACACCCCCTGCGTACGCCAATGCAGGTAACAAAGTGGGTTCAAAAGCTTAGTGGCATATAAATTGTTGGTCAGAGATAACATTAATCTGCCAGTTTCGTCATAAATAACAGAAGACAGTCTTGAGTATGAGTCATGAAAAAATCAGTTTCGATGTCGAAACTGAATTTATGATTGTTTTATGACTACCCATATTCAAGACTATAACTCGGTTATTTAGGACGAGACTGACATCTTAACTTTATCTCTGACCTACAATTTGAGTACTACTGAGCATTTTAACCACGGCGACGTTAATGGGGGGACAGAGGGGACCCATCCCCCCCCCAATGTTAAGCAGCACCTAGCAGGAAATGTGTTACCAATTGGACATTCTTCCCTCAAGTAAAGGGGCCCACGTTGAAGTTCATTAAATGGTAGGTGTAGAACAGTGGTTCCCAATCTTTTTCAAGCCGCGACCCACTTTTATAGTAGCCAAGTAATCCGCGACCCCCTTTTATAGTAACCAAAAAATACGCTACCCCCTCAGTCCACCGCCGCCGTATTTGCATAATAAAAGTTTATTCTTGTCCTCGTTTGTCTAGTAGGTCAAGACACCGCGGGCTCAACGCGGGGACCCTGGTTCGAATCCAGGATGAGGACGGCGCCTCTTTTTCTCCAAAAACAAAAAGCTCTAGTTTGAGCTACTAATACAATGGTTTTGCCAACCATGTATAATAAATTCCCCCACGAAAAACTCACAAAAATCTTGCCCCGGAGGCTTTTCTGTGTTGACCATTATTTGGCAATTGTGTTATCCCTGTGAAGGGTAATAATATCCTACAAAACACATTAAATACAAAATTATATTAATTATATATATATTACATTAATTATGTATATTATAAAGTTGTCGACCATTAGTAGAATATTGAAATATAAAAGCGTTGGAAACATTTGGTATGAAATTCCTTATTAAAATAACTGCAACTAAACAGTAGTTTTGGCAACCCCTAAAACATGTTCGTGACTCCCTTGGCGGTCGCGACCCCCAGGTCCACTGGTGTAGGTAAAACGAGTTGAGATGAATTTTCTTTTCTTTCTCCGCAAATCACGTTTTGATAGACGATCTGGGTAATGAATTATCTGATTTTATGAATTTTTATAATAATTGAGATTTTTCGGACACCCTGTACACAAAGGCGTAACCAGGGGGAGGTTTTGGGGATTGTAAACCCCCATTGCAATGAAATTTTGTATATTTAATATAAGAGTATGATTTGTAGCTCTGTAACCACCCTTATTGAGCCTATAACCCCCTTACGAACTTTCTGACTAGGCCTATGCTTGTACATCCGTGTCCATTTCGAAATCGTGCCTGTCTATTCCAAGAACTAATGTTAGGACAGCACGAAACTGTCAGAAAGCTGTCGAGTAGATATGTATGAAAATTACGAAAATGCCTTCGGCAAACAATAGATTAATAAATATTTCAAATAAATAATTATCTTGATAGTAATATAAGTAAATACGTCAGTTAGAAAGAAAAAAGGATTGCAATCCCTTCTCACCTTGGTAACATAGACCTGGATGCTAGCGATTATATATATATATATAACAGAATCTTTAAGGAAATTATAAATAACAGCAATTTATTATTTTCCGCCAAAACAGCCACCAAACAGTTTGTTCCAAAAAAGAAAAAGTTAACGAAATGAGTTTAAACAAAAAACGCCTTTTTTACAAACTTGAAACCAAAGAAAGTTTATTACTTAGCAGAAATAATAGATTTTAAACTTAGGACGAAAACTTGCAATTCACCTTTTCAGAAGACTTTTTACCATTGATAAAATTTTGTTACTTATCGCTCGAAACTTAAAAATGAAGCGTGGTTTTTTTAGTGTTTCACAATTTGTAAAGGTTGATTTTCAAGAGTGAAAATGTGGAACTTTTTAGAAAATAAATCTTTACTTCCTATATTTTCTGCCGCACATACGTTGGGGGCTCGTCTGTTAAGTATACAAGCGATCTGTTAGATCGGATTGGACCTCAACTCGTTTGAATTCGTGAAATTGTAGCTTAGTTAAAATGTCACTTAAAACTTTTTGAGACATTGCGCCAAGGATAAAATCGTATTTTTGACATATGCCTATTATCACGCACTATAAGAATGAAAATATGTTGAAAGGAGAACATGAGACCTGTGTAAAAACCGAGGGTTGGCTCCAATAGACGGAGTTGTATGAAGTTCGACACCAACTTCGGGTCATGCCTTTTTTTTTTTTTCATAAACCATTCCTTTAATATAAAACTAAAAAGGGTGTCAAAACACTTTCTAAACTAATTTCCAGCTAAATTATAAAAACCACTACCCTCAAGTTGGTTACATCAACCATTCGGTAATAATGTCAGCCTCTACAAGGTTAATAATACCATGACAGAAAGAGAAAGTAAAGAAATTAACTTGCAAGCAGCACGTATGCCTTGTGTCGAGTATTTTGCATATGAGGAGTTTGCGACGGAAATAGACTATTCAAAAATTTGCTGCAAGATGAGTTTGAACTTGCCAAACAAAAAGGAATTGTCGCTATTTAGCTGATAAGCAGCTGAACTCTGGAATAATGAATATTAAGAAAATTCTCCAAACCCCTTTATTATAGCGGGTTAGTCTCTCTAACAATAGTTAATATAACTATATATATTATATTAAACTGACCTGAATTTTTTATTCACTGTATCTATGAGTTCGTTATATCCGTATTTGTATAACCAAATTCCACTACACTCCAATAATTGTCGAATTTTTTAACAAATATGTCCTCTTCCACACACATTTTTGATACGGTAGTGCTGTAATTTAACTTTCAGTTTTCAAATTTCAAATGCCATTGCTCTCAATTGTGAACCTGGTGAATTGATTCACTCTTGTCCTAAACTCCTTACGTGAACGTAATGCATACATCACGTCAATTCCACGCGGTTCAGATTGTTTCAAAAAATACGCGCAACTTGCGCACCACTACAAATTATAATTTACATCATTTCTGCATTTAAACAATCAACTTTCTCAGGAATATTTATGTCATTATGATCACAATGATTGCACTCTCCAAACAAGTGTGTGTGTCGTAAAATTCGTCCCGATGATGACCTACGGCAACAAGCCTTTATAAACTTTACAATTGCGACAAACAACATTAACGAAGTCATGGCCTGAACACAACGGCAATTCTCATAAACGATGCACATGGTTCGAATACCCAAATCTTGAGGGATAAATTTCCCCTTTTCTGCTCGCAGAATGGGATTTTAAGGAAATTGCTTGCAGGCTCAAGATGTTTCATGCACCGTCAGTCCCAGGAAATTGGCGTTTTGGCTCCAAAGGATCTAATTTAGGAAAGACTTATCCCTCCAATTTCTTCGGTACAAACAACTTTGATAGGGTGGGGAAAGAAGATCGATTAAAAACACCATTAAGATTAAATTTGTTCCAGATTTTAATTCATTTTATTTTCGATAAATGTTCCGGGAAGTCTAAGATCTCCCGCAGCACAAAAAATCCTCGAAGAAAATCCCCATCGGAATTTCAGCCGGAAAATTCTAAGCATGTAATAATTCACAGACAGATATTGAAGAAGTTTCTTGGGCACAAATTTCGTGAAACTTTTATATGAAATAATTGAACATCTTCCTCCTCCAACTTGGCAACTTAAAATTGTTATTAACCTTGTTAGGCATTTCGGGTCTTTCTTGACCCAATGTCCGCTGTTTTTCAAAATATTTCCTCAAGTATTATGACTTTGTTTTTGTTCTTTCATGACTTTTATTATTTCATAATTCTTAATAGAAAATACTTAAAATATTAACTGACAGTCTATAAATATGGTCGTAGGAAAAAATTAACACTTAGGTACTTCGGGTCAAAAATGGCCCATATCGATTTGATATTAAATTATGAAATAAATTGATCATTCAATATTTAAAATGACTTATTTTACAAACGCGAATGACATTTAAATACCTGAAACTACATTGTTTATTTAGTAAAATTTTTGTATTTTTACATTATGTTTGTTTTCCGTTTAATGTTCTTTTATTACATAACCTCAGGCCTGTAATACATCAGAGAGGGAATGATTGCCAATTAGCTACTTAGTCCAGAGGTTGATTCACTAGCTTTGAGAGGTTCGAGTTAGACCGAGGTCGACCTTAGAAAAATTTAGGTTCACTGCCCTCTGGTTTCGTGATAGTGAACCAATGGTCTATCGTACAATTAGCACGGATTCGAGGTCCAACGGAAACCCGGAATGCGTACTGTTTTCTACCCATCGTATTCCGGCGTTTAATTCACTTGTCAGCAGATGTTTAAATTCCTCGAAAAACTATATAGGTTTCGGCTCAACAAGATCTTAGTCGTGCTCGCGCAGTAAAAATGTAAACAAATATCTTTTGATATTGCTTTCATTGTTGTCATGGATGCACATTTAAAACGTTTCTCTTAATTGTCAGCAAAGAGAAACCTGAATGGTTGTGTAAAGACATGTAGTTTTAAAAATAAATTTCCGAAATCAAAAGGATGCCAGCAACTGTGCTGTAACGCTCAACAACCTGAACTGTATACAGTCGTACCTTGTTAAGGTGAACGCGCTTAAGACGAATCACTTTTAATACGAACAGTTTTCGGACGTTCCGTCAGAGTGTATAACATACTACCCTTTCCGGATAAGACGAATTACTGTTAATAGGAACAGATTTTCTGTTCCCTTTGGTGTTCGTCTTAACGAGGTTCGACTGTATAGGATTTAACTGCGTGCCCAGAAATAAAAATAGGGCGATGGTCAGTTCATCAGGGGCCATTTATAACGATTGATAATTTACTTACGAAAGGTTAAATACAGGTAAAATAGAAAATGAAGTAGATGCCCCAAGCTTTCAGACGAGGCAGCAGAGATCCTTCGTCAAGAATAATAAATAAATTATACTGACTCCTCTTACGAAGGGCACCCATGTCAAAATCTTGGGTGATCGATTTCATTTACTTCTTTAACCAGTATTTTGATCATTTGCATGTAAATTTCTTCGCTGGTACTTTGTACTTTTTCGTACGCTTAACAATGCCCGATGATTAACTATGAAAGCATCTCCGAAGATTTAGCTCTACATACGTTGAAGGAGTGGAATTTGTTTCACACGCAAATAAAATTGTAGTAATTATACACACATAAGTATATGAATAAACATCAGGGACGCAAAAATGAAAAAATGTTGGAATGGAGACAACCGCATATGTAGTATAGTGAGTTGATCAATTAGTTAAGAAATTAATCAACTAAGAAATTGACCAATTAATTAGGAAAAGACATGAATAGTTACAATGTATTTTATGTCTTTCACCCTCGACTACATTTCTTAATTTATTTAGTAATTTGGAGAGCTCCCCTCTCCCCCAAATATACTTCGGGAGGGCGGGGGGTAGGGATTTGGGCCGCTTAGATTTGGCGCCCCTAGTTCCCATATATCACGCCTTTGCACGAATAAAGCGTACCAACCCATTCACACTTCTATTTAACAGAAATTGCTAACATAGACGAATTGATACGCGGAGTCCTATTAATAGGTAATGAAACCTGGGCTTATGGGCAATTGTTTTTATGTCTTGCCTTCCCTTTATATAGCGCCTCAAATAGGTATTCAAGCTTGGCGTTTGTAAGCTGATCACGTAGTTTTGTAATACACCTAATCAGCAAAGAGATTGGACAGCTGTCAGTTAGGGGCAGGTTGTCAAATAAAAATAATCATCAATACAGATCCGCTCCCACAAGACACTCCATTTCATCTATTTTGACGAATGAATTTTGATTGAAATCCACTGTCTTGTATATAAAAAAAAAAGCACCAAACAGATCATTTGATATTCTTCAATAATTTTCAGTGCCGGGAAATTAAAAATCAGAATAGATGAGATTTTGCGATGTTTTGGGTTTTCGAGGAGATTATTTATTTTTTCATGAATAATTTTCGTATTTCTTAACGATTTCACTTCGTCAAACTTTTCACAGTTTTTAAAAATAAACAGATCTGTTAAAGATTTTATTTTTCTTATTGCTTATAGAAAATTTACTTTTCTGTTACCAATTTATTTTTAAAGCACATCTTCGTTTGTTTAAAAGATGAATACACTTAAAATTCCAAATTAAAATATATAATGATTATTAGATTTGCACATTATAATATCGCAGTATATAATTTATATAAATAAATAAAATAAAATTATTACGCGATTACAAATATTTCATGTGGAATGTAATCTCTAATATCAAAATTACGATTTTATTATCAATTTTAATTTTGCAGATAGGAATGGTACTAGCACGAATCAGTGTTTCATTGCAAAACTTTATCACGGCTTATGATTTCCAATCATATATTCCATGACTGGCTTTATAGTTTCTTATATTCAGTATAATATGACTATTATACCCTTCTTCAATGCTTCATATTGCATATGAAATGGACATCTGTTCCTACGGAAATTGATGTATTTGAATGTAAGTTGCATTTAAATTCCTAAATTTAATTAATTATCCATCCCTATGCTGGGAATATAATTAACTATCAGGACTTTAGCCACGCGACAAAGTACAGGGTGGGCCAAAAGTTTGTAACAACTTTAAAAAATCACAAAAAAGGAAAAAATAATGATAAAGAAGTACGATTTGCATGGAAATTTTTCTAGGGGAAATCCGATTTGTTTTAGTAGCAAAAAATGTTTAGTTCAAAAAATCACCTACAAATGGTGCTGAAAACTCCAAAAGACAATGGACAGGACAACTGTGCATTCCATCGATTTATTATTGCAACAGTTGTTCAATATGACCTGCAACAGTTGTTCAATATGACCTGCAACAGTTGTTTAATATGACCTGCAACAGTTGTTCGATATGACCTGCAACAGTTGTTCGATATGACCTGCAACAATTGTTTAATATGACTTCCAAAACGTTCTGTGACAGAAATAAGGCGAACAACAGTGGCGTAGGCAGAAAGTTCATAAGGGGGTTATAGGCTTAATGGGAGGGGTTACAGAGCTACAACTCATATATTCCTATGTTAAATATACAAAATTTCATTACGATGGAGTTTACAATCCCAAAACTCCCCCCGGATACGCCTCTGGTAACACATGACATGTAGCCATTTCTCGTCTTCAGTTGTTTCACTGTACGAAATTTTCGCAACGCAGTGGCTTCTAATTCAACATTCAGGTAGAAGAACTTCATAAGCAACGCTTGATCTGGCAACGATGACATTCGCAAATTATGCAGTACTGTTGGATTCGAAAGAATAATCTGCTTTCATCCAGGTCTTTTAATTGCAAGCCTGCATTGCATGCTTCTGCTGAATACCTTGCACCATCTGCAGGTGACTTTTAAACTAAATATTTTTTGTGACAAAAAAAAAAATCCGATTTTGCTAGAAATCCTTTCACACAATGCCCACTTTTTTATCATTATTCTTTCTTTTTTATGATTTTTAAAATTTTTACTTACTTTTGACGCACACTGTATTTATCATCAAAGAATTATTCGTTCAGAGATTAATTGCATCGAAATATAATTAACAGTCTTTTTCTGTTTTATTTTGTCTCGGTAAATATCACAGTGATCTTGTCAGAGTATTTAATTGGAAACTGAATGCGAGAAAGAGGATATAGAATTTGTATTTTTCGCTTAGAATACGACCCCTAAATTCTCCTCTATCTCATTTATTCACTTCATTCCCATAGTGCATCACATGCTACTCAGCTGACGGAAGACGCAGCAGCGCATGAAAGTTTTTCGCGCACACCGAAACGCCCCTGTTAAAATCTGAACCTCAAAGATTAGTGAAACGGTTGGGAGCAACATATCTACGTCTGCCCCTGGGACTTGACACTCTCTTTCCATCCCCATTTTCACAGTACGCTATCAAGCCCTTAACCTCGACCGCGAGCACCCCCTAGTGCGAATAGAAAGCTTTAAAAAATATCTGAGCCTGCGTCCCGAAAGGCGCCAAAAGCCCTGCAGGATATCGTTTACTTTGCAGCACAGAACCATTGTTGCAGTCCGATGAAAGAGATGGGATGGCGATAAGGCTTTGTCCCTTTCAAAGTTTTTGTTGGGGCCTGCTAAGGGGGGTTCAAAGCCGGGGCCGTGTAATTGAAAAAATATGAGACCTCCTCTTCCATATCATTCTACTTTTTCATGAGGTATCAACAGCTGTTGTGAACATGGATTACAAGGCCGAATGCTTTATTCAATTGCTGCCTCGATAATGCGAGGGGAACTGTATTCATGTGAATATACAGTCAACAACACTAAGCCCAGTCAAACATCTCTACTTCCATATCGAAAAGACACTTGAGAAACGAATAAAAAAATGTTTTAAAAACATTCCGAAGCTAATTATACGATACTGAGATGGTCTCACGATTGTTGAATAATAGTTATTCATGAATAAGATGTTTCCTAACAACACAATTCAATATAACGGAAATGACGGAAGAGACGTGTATATTCGTAAGACATGTGTGTAAATGGCTGCAATAAGTGAGCTGACAGTACAGAATAAGAGGTATGGAGACATTTGCGTCCACAAACAGCATGTAACATTGGTAATATGAGTAGATATGGACGTGGCTTCTATATGATGCATGTGTGTACTGAGAAAGGGTTTAAAATGTGTTGGGGAATGTGCTAAAAGTTGCATTTTTATCATCGTTTAAATCAATGGTCTTCAAAAATTTTCAAACCGCGACCCACTTTTATAGTAGCCAAGTAATCCGCGACCCACTTTTATAGTAGCCAAGTAATGCGTGACTCACTTTTATAGTAGCCAAGTAATGCGTGACTCACTTTTATAGTAGCCAAGTAATGCGTAACTCACTTTTATAGTTGCCAAGTAATGCGTAACTCACTTTTATAGTTGCCAAGTAATGCGCGACCCCTTTTATAGTAACCAAAGCAACTCCCCGCTCTGTCTACTTCGCCATCTTTGCATAATAAAAGATTTTAACGGAGTAAAGATATAAAATTATATTTATTATATATATTATTTTAATTATGTATATTAATGTATGTCACAAATATGAAATTCACAACCATTAGTAGACTTTTGCAATATATGTAGCCATATTGAAACATACAAAACGTAAAAAAGCGTTGGAAACATTTGGTATGAAATTCTTTATAAAAATAATTGCAACAAAAAATAGTTGCATCCAAAAAAATCTGTTCATGACTCTCAGGTTGGAAATAATTGGTTTAAATGTATAGATTATTCATTTAAGCATTTCGATTTCTCCCACAAATATAGCACTAAGTTTCGTAATGGTTTTCATACAACTTCTCCAAAATATTGTTGATGATCTTACTGTCGCATCATTAGACATAAAACAAAAAATGGACATATATGGATTACTACTTAGAATTTTTTTTTTTTACATTTACCGTGTAAGAAACCCAAATTTAACAGCCATAGTCTGAATTTCAGAACTTTCAGATTTAATCGCTATTATGAACAACGGAAGGATTTTATCACTATTAAAAACGGATATCGATACGATTGGTGTAGTGGGTTAAGTGATGCCTTTTGAGATAATTTGACAATTTCATTCTATTATATATCGTCTGAAAGAGAAATGTAATTCCGAATGTTAATTAATCTCGTCATTTTCTATAAACGAAATTAAATTTGAACTTCCTTTTTAAATTTCTATGCAGGAATTGAAGCACAATTATCGGCAAAACCATTATAATTCTAAGAGCCCTATACAATTTCAATATATTATGAATATAAAACCTTCCATATTGTCCTTTATTTCAATATATGATTAAATATAATCTTTTATATCACTGTTCAATCACGGGGCAATAACTTGTAAGAAATTTGATAAATGAGCTTCAATATTAATTTTTTTTTATTTTGTAAACTTACGTCGTCTAGCTCCTAAAAATTAATCGTACTGCTGATTTATGTTCAATTTTTATTAGTCCTCGCTAATTTTTATCAATGCAATATCTGAAAATATCAATCACATCAGTTTCATCTGTATATTTCTCAGTGTGACTTTAGTTTCCCGTTTCAGATTTACAAATTTCAGAAACTGATTGCATTTTATATTTGCGAATATAATAAAGAACATTACTTTATGGTGGCGGTAGTATGCGTGGGTGCGTAAAAGTCAGCAATTCATTCCCAACCTTCCAAAAAAAATATTTAGGTTGTTTAGCCATCCGCAAGACCCTAAAGACCCTATTTGACTTATTTCAGTGGAACTGTTTGTTTACCGATAATTTCTTGAATCAATTACGGTAGAACCTGCGTAGGTGGAAGTCTATTAGGAAGTGAAAAGTAGAGTTCTAAAAAGCACAAATCTCGCATTTGGAGAAACTTGGTTTCAACAAAGCAGACATTGGTTTCGAAAAAGTGCCCCTGTTGCGTTTTTTTTTCTGTTAGCAGGCTATACTTGCAGACACGATTGTTGTTATTTCTTTAGAGCGTTTTAGAGCTAATCTTCTCGGGAACACCATTAGTGGAAAACTATCAGGACGAAAGTAAAAGAAAAGAGAGGATAGGAAAACGCTCAAGTGGAGCAATTACAAGGAAGGGAGAAAAAATGAAGAGCAACACACGCTCGAAAACAAATTTCGAATCGAACCCTTT
Source organism: Dysdera silvatica (assembly GCA_006491805.2). Taxonomy (NCBI): domain Eukaryota; kingdom Metazoa; phylum Arthropoda; class Arachnida; order Araneae; family Dysderidae; genus Dysdera; species Dysdera silvatica. Next base: position 62,038,930 of record QLNU02014802.1, read on the forward strand.
TCATTCGTATGCCGTCAGAGAAATGAAGCGATTTCGGAAGATATATGAGGAAAGAGAAAGTGAAAAACGCAGCAGAAAACACTGAAAACTGCTCGGGAACTGCTCTACCTCAAAGATTAATGGACAGCAGCACACGAACGGGAACAAACTATATACAAAATCGAAGTAAACGTTACTAAGATTGAATGAGAAATAATGAAAGGGGCTTCTCTCTTTTTCCCTTCGGTTCCCTGTTTTTTTTTTATAAAAATTTGCTAAAGCAAAAATTCTATTCAAAGTTCTTTACTAACTAGTAGTTTTTTTTTAGAGGAAAACTAATTACCAATTTATGGGTTTCACAATTTTACACGTTGGGCAATTTTGGGTAACTAATTTTGTCTACAAAAAGTGCTTCGGCACAAATCCCGATAACAATTACTGTCCTTAGGGTAGGAGAACATTTATAGATAAACATTAGCCTTCTCATACTTTAAGGTGACTATGTATTATTGAAGGCAAGGCAATGACCAGAAGGGGTTGGGGTTACACCCTCCTTATTCCAATAATATTACGACAAATTTATGAGAAAAAACTTCATTGAAACACTCTTCTCTATTTGCTTCACGAACACCTCCCTTTTTAAATTGTGTGCCTGATTTGAAAGGTTTCTGTTTCATCAAATAATGAATTTGCAATATATTACTATATATTTACATTACTGTTTCAAAACCGTAGCAAACGGATTTACGATATTTCTGCAAAAACTGTATTACGTTTAAATTTATTACACTTTATCTTCAAACAAATTAATGCATCTTCCAAATTTTTTGCTAAACGGGTTTCAAAAAACTTTCGTTAACGTTGATTTATTTGGCCATTTTGAAAGACGTTGTATACTAAAAAGGATTTATATTTTGATAAAAAATCTATTTTTATTTATTACATGCAATCGTTTTCTTGTTTGGTACATTTGCTAAATTTTAACATTTTGGGGAGGTACCTCTTTAGTAAATTAGTCCGGTTTTCCTCGTTTATAAAGCAACTACTTTTCTCACAGATTTGATCATACCCTTTTCTTAATTGCTGACTAATGTATGACACCTTTTTTGTCCAAACCGAATATAAACTGCATAAGTGAAATCCGTAAAATCAGAAGAATTATTTAACAATATAATATTAAGAATACATTTTATTATAATATAATATAGTTAATTCAAACCTGTTATCTATATTGCATTTTACAAACGTGTAACAAAATTAGAAAGAAAAACCTCAGTGAATTTCACTTCAAAGAACTGATCAGATCATGACTTTAGGAAACTAATCCCTCCAGGAAACTAATCTAATCAAGGAATTGATCAATTCAAGAGACTGATCAGTCTGAGTTCAGAAAACTGATAAGCTCGAGACACTGATCAAATCATGAAATTGGTCTACTCGGGAAACTGACCAACTCATGAATTTGATATATTTTGGAAACTGGAACTCAAATCGTGGAACTGATCTAATCATGAAATTGATCCATTTTGGGAACGGGTCAGTTTATGAAACTGATTAGTTCAGAAAACGTTACCACTGTGAAAGCTGGTCTATCAGAATGATTCGTATACACTAGTGACTCAATTTTATTCCTCTGAATTTTTCGACACATCAAGGAAAAAGCCCTAAAAAGTACGCTCCATTTCAATCGAAATTCTGGTAATTGATATTAACGACCATCACATGGCCAATTAATCGTCCAGAAATAAAAATTTCTGAGTATTATCTTTACGCTAACTAATTCATCACAAGTGCCAATTACGGCTCCAATGAAGTATTCCTGAAAATTATTCCCTGAAAAAACAACATTTCCGTGCACTCTAACGAATACAAAGTTATTTATCTACCGAGAGCAGAAATTGCCCGACCTATCCCGGGGGAATACCCAAGGAAATTTGTTAGAATTTCGAACACAATTAATTCTACCCTGTCGAGCTACAGGCAAAAGATTATAGCCCTAACTTTCACTCAAAAATGGGACCCGAAAAAAAGCAACAGCGTCATTAACGCACTAAGTATTTAAAGGGCATCCTTCTTTTGTAGAGGCAGCAAGTTTGTTTAAGAATTCTTTAAAAACAGCGCCATCTTTGACAATAAAATGGCACAGAATTGACAATTAATTCATAAACTAAATAAGTTTTTGCTGCTCTTCGTTTAAAATGTCTTTTAAGTTGTCGTGATTTTCGATTTCCGTTTGGAAAAGTTCGTACTGAAGAGTGAAACTGAAGCAGTTGTTGAGCACCTTAAATATCTACTTGTTAAAAATTAATGAACGGGACTTTTTGAAGAGCGTTCAGTTTCAAAGCACTTTATGTCAAAAACAACACAAATTCTTTAGCCATTTTACCTTTGCGTTGTTCACTTCAAGCATTAAAATGTCTTCAGGACATGGAGATATTGGAGTAAAACTTACCCAGCTATAAGCATCATTCCTCCTGTCAAATTGAAAATTAAATTTTGTACTTTTTCCATCAAAATATGAGAGTTTTAAAGGAATTGGACATATTTATTTCGACTTTTTCTGTTTGAACAATTTAAAAAAATATGTATATAATAAAAGTTCCCAACAACGATGTCAGCTATAACGATAAATCCCTCTACAACGATAATTTTTCTCGGTCCGTATAATATTGTAGGGTTACCAATTGCGGTTTCTACATTTATAGATTTGGTTATCGTTCTATGACGGATTGCAGAACGATGGAGCGGTGATAGACTCCATAATATCACCGATAGATTATAAGTTATATCAGAAGGGTTTTAGCTCCTGCGACAACTCACGTGGATTGTTACCCTGGAACCTTATCTCAATTGAGTCAGAAATACCAAGATACAGATGAACTATTTAGACAGCATGTCTCTGGGTTAAACAATTTATTTACAATCACATAGCAAAATAACTTAAATTGTTACGATTAAGAATTGACATTATTATTATAAGACATTATGAATGTACATCATGGGCAGCGTGACCATCTCGCTAAGAGTCCTACCGAAAGAATGTCTTTTATTGGTGTTCGCCTCATCGTCTCTACACTCGCAATCACTCTTATTGGCTGTTCACCCTTTTCATACGCAAATGTTCATTGGTTACCCCTTTAACACTAATCGGCGCTGATTTGTTCTAGTCACGGTTTCGTAACATCTTACTCGGAGGGTCGTAATCACCATGTCCAGCAGGGGTACTTATAAGCAGGAAATGCCTGTCAAGAAGTTTGACGAAATATGGTTGAGTTATCCTTGCACCGTACCGTGTTGTACACTAAACTCAATCGTCGCCTGCAGCCAATGTCTTTTCCGTGGCCGGGAACAGAGCGAACCGCTGATGAGTCGGTCCATCTGGATTCTGGATGGGAAAAGCGTATGTGCGGGGAAACAAAATGGTGAACATTAAATCATGATTAAACCTTTTGGAAATGTGGGTTCATGTATCAATGATCGTTGATTAATGAGTCCCTACGATATTGTTGCAGAGAGGTTTTACTGTATAATGAACCCTCCCTATAACAATAACTCCCTCTACAACGATAATTTTTCTCGGTCCGTATAATATTGTTATAGATAGGTTTTACCGTATAATATCAACTATTTGCATGTTTATTTTTTCATTCATTGAGTTGGACTGATATCAAGTGCATAAACTTGATATCGGTCTAACGGATGGACGAATATCAAGTACATTTACTCCCTGCATTACGCTACTTCAGACAGGGCTGATTTGTTACAAAATAGCTTATTGTAAATTATACCATCAACCTTCGAACACTCACAACGGCAAAAAGTGTTCGCGTTAAGTGCAGTTTACATCCTTTGGAAAGAATGGGATAGTATCAATGTGCAATATAACAAGAATTCAAGAAGGAGGTCATGCCAAAACTAGTTCATCTTAAGCGGGTGTTTTTAACTGAAATATGAAAATATGAAAAATTCGCTCTAAGCAACACTTCAAATTTCTAAAGAGCGAACACCATTCAATCAACCAACTGACTACTTTTATATCAGCAAAAAAGTGCATATTTTTGTTTTAGACATGTTTAGTTGCAAAACGCATTCACTTGGGTAAATTCATTCTTCCTTCCATTCTTTTTTTTAAACAATGTACTCTTTGGATTCATTTTAGTTCTTTTGAATCTTTCATCCATTCCTGAATTAAAGAATTCATTCATACACATTCCTAAGGAATGTGCATGAACGAATCCTTTTTTTTTTACGGAGTTATAATTTTCTTGATGAATGAGAACATTCGTTCTGATGAATGAGTTGATATTCATTTTAGTGATTTTGTTAACATTCATTTTAATGAATGAATTGTCATTCTTTTTAGTGAATGAATTGTCGTTCTTTCTAGTGAAAGAGTTATCACTCTTTTTGGTGAATGAGTATACTCTTTTTAGTGAATGAATTATCCTTTTTAGTGAATGAGTTATCAGTCTCGCTCTCCACACACTTTTACTCACGTTATTTTAACCTTTAGAAAAGCGATTTCGCCCTTCACTAATTTGTGATTTGCTTAACTAATTTTGCAGATCGTTAAGGGTTAGCCACAAACGAAACTAACATGTGGTTTTCCTTGGAGACATAATAAAAATTTTTTCCGAAAGTACTTATAAAATTTTTATTGTGTGCATTGTATAATTAGAAAACATGTATGCATAAAGTAAATGTGGTATTTTATGGTACACACAATACTTGTAAAATTAAAAATATTTGTCAAATGAATTATTTTGGAAAACGCGATTTTTATTTTACGTTCAGGTCAATAATTAAGAAACCCAATAAAAAAATTTTAAACGCTATAAATAACGTATGTAGAATCCATAAATGTTCGTATCAAAGGAATAGTAAGTCAGGGTTTTTGAAACAATGCTCCTTTTGTGATTGAAAATGTCATTGAAAAACCGCAGTTCTGTAAAACGTTTGTAGTGCATTTAAATTTACTTGTTACATTTGCAAATTTGTTTAAAAATCGTTTTAATTAACCTAGAGACAAATATTTTGTGTGGTTTGAAAGAAAAGAATTCATACTTTTTAGAATAAAGACAAAATAGTTTTATTTAAAGCATTTTTGCAAGTGAAGCCCTTGAATATGCCATTAAAAATAATCAATTTCGCTTTTGATTTGAAATTACAAAATAAGCCTGATTAAAAATAAAAATTTATAATCAAGCTTATCAACGTATATATTTATATTTGGAATAACATATTTCGAAACGCATTACCGTATGGAATATTCTCTATGATTTTTTCAAACAACTCAAAATTGGATGTAAATATTACCATAATTACATTCGGAACATAAAGCCTTCTTCAGGGATATCTTTAACTTTATATATCCGGTGCTTTTCCCTGAAGAGAAACGTGCTGTTGGATATTTAAACTATAAACTATTTCGATGAAGTATTTAAAGTTAATCAATGTATAAAAAGTCCATTTCACATAGCTGCATTATAGTGCTATGTTTATGTTGCTCAGTAACGTATTTTCAAAATTATTCAGAGACCCAATCATATATATACATTTATACGTTACTGTATACTTAAAATTACAATTTAAAATTATTGGGCGGGGTTCTAGCTCCACGGACCCATATAACTCTACGCCCATGATGGTACTTCAAAAACAGATTTGGAGTTTCATGTACGGAGAGCATTCCCTACGAATTCTCTCCTTTTTATTTTTAGTCCAGTGACCATTAAAAATTCATTTCTTCTACGTTTAAGACTAACAGCTGTTTTCTGAAGCTTTTCCCTCATCCCTCGTTGATCCCTACGACGGCGGCAAATGATTTTTGCTTCCTGGTGAAAAAGCTAAAAGAAAAAAGTGATGCCAACAAAACATCGTCATAAAAAAAAGCGAAGATGAAATCGATAAAAATAAAATGATTTTAGGCTTTATTTTTTGTTACAAAGTCGACATCATGACATGAAGTATGATTGTACAAAATTTCATTTTATATTGTTGTACTTTCACAAAGGTCGGTCACACAAATTGGAGCATTAAAAACTCGTCATCGGTTTGTAATAGAAAAAACGTGATGTCTTGTCAAACCAATCGTTTTCATTGCTCAGTTTCTTTCTTCAATTAATAGAATTATATGGTCTAGTAAAGTTTCTTTCATTTAGTGTTAGGAATGTTCATTAAAAACAAATATGATATGAAATAAAGTTTGCTTGCTAGACATCACCCCATTAAAATTAAAAGAATTTTCATCGGGTTCTAATTTAAATCCTAATTAATTTTCCTCATAGATATATTATTTGGAGATCACGCAAAGCCTCCGGTCTTACGTCAAATAGCCTTTCTCTAGTGCCAAAGTATAAAACTAAAGGGTAATGACCCCCACATCAAAATGATTGACTACGTTCGTGGGATTTTCTCTCCAGATGATGGAGACGAAAGTGATCAATGACACCAATGATGGACACATTGAAGTTCCTAGATCCTAATGCCCTATTTCTGTATAATATAATAAATTAGTCTAGCTAGTTTTTAAGTTTTCATGTCAAATAAAACGCATTTTTATTCGCTAGTAAAAAAGGAATCGTCAAAAAGATAGTCTTTTTATAATATTTTAAATAATTTTGTACATCATGTTTAATAATATTAATGATTTATTTAGAAAGGATAGTATCCATAGATCTTTACGATCGTGGAACTGTTACTGTGTAACGTGGAGCTTTTGGCGAATTACAGTTTAAATATATAAATTATCGTTTAATATATTCTTCCCAACGTAATTTTCAGTAATCTTTTAGATATATATAAAAGTTCTACGAAAATTATAGCATTTAGTAAATTTATAAATAATTTAAGTTAAAGAAAATTATCTTCTTTACATTCTTTATAAAAGTGAAATATTACGTAAGTCAAATAAGCAATAAACAAATTAAGTAATACTAGCTTAAACACAAATAATTTTCTAAAAAAAGGTGAAAATTATTAGGAGTGATTTGAAACACTGGCAATAATACATTTGAATATATTATATAAGTGGACGATAGTTTAAAAGGACCTCAAATTCGTCAAATTTGCTATTTTAGAATATTGCATTGTAAAAACAATATTTGGTCTTATAAGATTTGAAATTGTCCCATGTAACTTAACTAAATATTTATTGTGCCTATGGAAAAAATTATAAAATTTTCTTGTTTAGTTATGAAAATTGTATAGATTAGTTGCTTTTTGTATTTTCGAAATATTGTAAATTTTATTTAGGTTCCTTTTAACAATAACCCATTAGTTTATAATGAAAATTGTATTTCTTCAATGAAATATTTTCATTTTTGAAATTACATAGATTTAATTTCGGTTAAAATCAAACTTTTTAAATAAACTGTGTTTCAGTCCCATCAGTTTCAAACCAATCGATTTCAGATAATCTGATTTATTCCTTGAGGCCAACATCCCAATATTTTTGTGGGAAAAAGAGGTAATCTTCTAGCCAAAATTGACACCATTTGGAACAGTGGCCCTCTTAATAAAATAATCATCGTTATTAGTATTGGTTTCATGTGTTTAACAGTATTGATATCTCATGATGAACTACAGACAGCATAGAAACTGATTCGGGCAGCATGAGCCTTCTCAGACTTTGGCTTTATCCACTATTACCCTGGTGGATATGAAATACGTATCATTAAAATTATTCAATTTATTCATTATATGATTATATTACATATCATATGATATGATAATATTATATGATTATTCATTATTCAATTTATTATTTCAAATTTATTCAATTGTTCATGATCTATCCAAAACTAAAGTTGTTATTATTATTAAAACACTGAATACCATAGAGAAGAATATTTACGATAAAGAAGACATGAAAAGATTTTTCCCTTCTTTCCATAATTTTCTAACTCATATTAGGTGAATATTTTCTTGAAATCAAAACTATCGAATATTCTGTGTACAGAGTTGGTTCTGCAAATTTCTAAACGAAAATCTTCAAAAGGCAGCCTTCATATCCAAAGGCGAAAACTCTCGTACAAATAATTAAATTACTTCGTCCAGACGTTACCTTTGGCGCACTACGGAAAATCATTTCAAAATCAAATCAGCGTAAACAACCATATCCATTGAACTCAAGATCTGTGAAGAATAAGGAGAAAAATCCTTTTCCCAAAATAAAGGAAATTTTGTGATAGAAACCAACCATGGAAATATAAAATAAAGTTGTTTTTTTTCTTCTCTCGTAGTCCTGAGTTGCAGTTTCGTTAAATTCGGGAAAAGGAACGACTCCGCTTTTATTCCGGGAAAATCTGGATCCCCATGGGAAAAATGATGCATAGAAATTAGAAACTTAAAAAGGAACTTTCTCCTTTTTTCCCCCCCTTCCTCGCATCATCTCACATTAGGAAAGGGAAAAGAGGATTTTTGCCAATACAGCCTGAATAAATAAAGAAGTTAAATAAGAAATTTTTCTTGTTACACATAATTTCGGTCTCTGAAAAATAAATGTTTTCGCTTTTTCGGAAAATAACAAGACTGTTTTTTTTTTTTATGATGATATGGTGATTCTGTTTTTCCCTTGACTTCCAAGCACCAAATATTAGCCTTTTTATACATAGCGCTAGTCCCCCAGTGCAAGATAATGAACCAAACTTCCGATAGGTGGCGCTAAAGTGCTACTTTTAATTCAGATGTAACTAACCGGTAAGATTTTTCGCACATTTTTATTTAGCGCCCACCCCCTTGCGAAAAATACTACTTTTTTAAATTAGTAACTAAATGAAGTTATATATTTTCGATTAATTTTAACAGATTTTTTCGCACTTCAATTTTTACGACGCAGATTTTGCGATATACGTTTTCCATAGGCAAAATTAGGGGGAAGGGGGAACTTGGGATGGTTCCCCCCCCCCCCCCCCTAGAAAAAATAAAAATTAAAATAAATGATATGTGCAGAAACATTAGGCGATATGGTCCCCCCCACGCCACTGGCCTCGATGCTGGCTACGATGTTAACTTTTTCGAAAACGCAGTAAGTCGGACATTAAATCGAAAACAAGACGTCATTGAATGTAAGTCACTCTGATATATTATAACTGTTATATACATAGTGTTCGTTATATTGGGATGATCACATTCATATACTGCTAATCATGTTCAACTAACTGTCAATAACAGGTCCGTCAGATGGATTTGAGGGTAAGATGGACTGGGACAAAAGATGGGATTAAAACAACAAAACAACAAAATATAAGAACAAATATTGTAAAAATAATATAAATTATTATGGAACAATCTACCCATTGAAGTTTAAAAAAAAAATAAACCTAAACACAAATTTAAATCAAAATTAAAAAAATACTAAATAAACAAAATTGATTCGTTGTCATTGGTTGCAGACATATCAACAACTGTTTTGGCCTGTATCCTATGCTTTTCCAACTGTAGTTATATATGAAGAAATTATTTTTGATTGATTAATTTGACTGACATACATTTTTCTTACTATATATATATATATATATACACATGCCATCTTCAAGACAAGCGAATTTTTTAATGCGTAGATCATGATATTGTCGATTCTTTCAGTATTAAGATGGTATTAAAGAGAGATCGTTAGGAATTGCACTCATCATAATAGGCATGTACGTTTCCCTTATCCATTTTTTTTTCTATACCCTCAATTTCTTGGTTTTTTTTAGATTAAGGAATTTTCCTCTAAACAATTTGCATAAATCTGAATAACAGTTTCCCATTACCGCTACACCTTTCAGTGGTGCGAGTTGGTCAACCCTGGTTAAAATTCTCGTAAATTCCAAAGTACTTGTATTTTCAATGGATTGTGTTTAATAAATTTTCCCGCTTTATAGCCCTGCCCCCCCCCCAACCCCCACTCTCGGAGGAGGAGGATTGTGCAAGGGTTTCATTGGGAAGGGTGGCCGCCGGAGGCGGCGCTGTAATCAGCCCTCGAGATGGTGCACCGGTAACGCGTTTGCCTATCACACGGTAACATGGGTTCGGCTCACAACGGCGCCAAAAACAAAACGAACAAGCTCACTCTAGTCCAAGGGGGTTGGTGGTTTAATCCTTGAGATATTCGGATTTCCTCAATCCTTGAGATATTGAGATATTCGGATTTCCTCAATCCTTGAGATATTCGGATTTCCTCAATCCGTGAGATATTCGGATTTCCTCAATCCGTGAGATATTCGGATTTCCTCAATCCGTGAGATATTCGAATTCCTCTGAAAACAATAGGTCCCGGTCAGTAACATATCTTTTGCTGACTTGACGCTGTGGAGCAACGTAGCATTGCATAAATTTTATTACAATATTTTAAATACTTTATACGAGATCTTTTTACACGCATAGGTTTTTAGGTGGTCCGCTGCTTTATTTGCCTCTTTATATAATCATCATATGCTGCTGTTCATACAATATTATTAGCGAATATATAATAATAGAAGGGTTGATAAGTTATAACCTCCATGGCGATGCAATTCTGTAGGCTATATATCAATATACATATATGTAGTTGCAGTTCTGTAACCCCCTGTTCTTATTAGCTTGTAACCCCTTTATGATTTCGCTGCTAACATTAGTGATTATGATTAGTAGTATTCTTGTTGTAGGTTGGTGTGTTTGTGTGTTGCTGAACAAAGGAAATATTAAAATTTTTCTTGTTCTTGAGTTACTTGTTCGTTTTGAGTTTCATCCAGAAACCTGAAAACGATCCATATGTCCTTTTCAAATAGAGGAAGTGCCCAAAAACGACTGTAATTCTGCTGTAATTATACCTGAAATGGACAATTTCTTGCAAGTATAAGTCGAAGCATCTGGATAATCCATACGAGATTTAAAACAGTTGTTTTAAGTAAGAAGAAATCGATTGACATGGAGTAATATTCAACGAAAGGAAGCGAAAGAGCAAGTTATACGAAGTTTCTGATCCTTTGGATTATTGCCCAGGTGAAGCACTTCTGTTAAAAGCATTAGTACCAGGCTAATAGCCCTCAGCGGGCCATAAGTCTCCACCATCCGAGAAACAAATGAGGCTAAGAAGTGCCATTGTTAACCGCGCAGCTTTGTTAATAGTCATTACAGTAGCAAATTATAGTTTATGGATTCAAAACAACCTTCTGTGTTTCTTACGGATTTGGGTTTTGCTTTAAACTAGGCGTTCTCTATTATTAGATTGAGGCAGACAGACTCATTGTGGGTTAGTAATTGTTAGTTGGCGAAATTTTAAGCGATGAATACTTGAAATCACACATTTATCAACTTCGGGCAGATATCAGTCCAAATTATTTTTGGGTTGAGTGTTACGCTGCATGTGAAACTAGTTTAGCATATTTTTTATTTTATGTATGTATTGTTTTCCCATGATAAGAGCATTTTTTACCAGTTAAGTAGGTTTGAAATGGTTTTAAACTTTCTTTTCTTTTGCTAAAATTGTTCCCATAACATGAAGTTCTCACAAAGTGAGCGCATGCACTCTGTTGGCCACGACCATGGAGGTGGCCTCGTCCTTCATGTGGCTATAACAGCACGCAGGCAGATAGTTATCAAAAACGTGTTGTGTAGGCAAGCAATATTCATGTAAAATTGCTTGCACTCATTTCTATCCTTAATGAGTGCAAATAATGGTCAATTAATGTATATCTTCCAGATATATTATATATTTATATAATATTTATTTTGCACCATAACCGTTTTCCTATTGTTCAACTTTTCCATATTTTAGGTTACCGGACAAGTACACTTCAGAATTTCAGGTTGCAACCAAAACAGCTAGAAATAAATTTTGCAAATGTATTGAATATCATTCTGTTCTAAAATTTATTGTAAATTCTGTTTAATTTTAAAATTGCAGTTTCATGCGATAGTTACCAAGAAATATATAAAATATTTTAATTTGTGAATGTGTTTGGTATCTGTGAAGATAAGAAATTTGCTTCTTCGCTGTATTTTTCCAAACTATCTGTTTATAATGTTTATAGGAAAAATATACCTTTTCTAGAAATTCCGTCAGTTTCAGAATTCTGGAATACCGTGGAAGACCATCTGCCATCAGGATGCAAGAGCGGGATAATGATAGAATAATTGCGAAATGGATCGATTGAAACCTTAAAAGCACCTCTCGTATATTTATAATCCATTATCAATGCAGCAATCTTTGCAGTTCTTTATCGATGCTGAAATCCATACTTTAATCGATGAATCCTTTCTGAAATATCTCTTTGAAAGGATCCGATATATCGAATTTTCATAGTATCGATTTTTTTCTTTTTTGCTTTCCGGTTTGCAGTTAAGGGCCGTGCAGGCTTTAGTATTTTACTGGATTACGTACTTTGTTTAAAGAGTTTAAGGCAAGCGATTGAAAACAAGCAAAGATTTGACATATTTTTCAACGAAAACATTAATTATTTTGCTTTTGACTCAAGTCAAATTTGACAGCAGATGTTTCAATGTTGTTATACCATTTTTTTTAACCTTTTTGTCTGAAATAGACAAAGGACGGCTAGGAATGATACATGAGGGATAAGAATGGGGCTCATATTTTAATATCCAGGTATACAGAAATAAAACACACCTGTTAGTATAAAACTTGAGCAAGTTTTGTATTAATTTTTTTGTCTTCACGAAAACTGGGCCCATTTCTCGCAATATTAAAGAATTAAATTTATAAAAGATCTTAAGAATCTTAATTTGTAATCATCGCCAACTTCCTTGATTAGCAAACTTTTTTGCTCAGTCGTTCATTGGTAATTTAACTATGATTTATTTTTAATTTGAAAGGTTTTTTTTATCTCTTTCCCCTTTTATTCCTTCTTTGGCTCTGTTATTTAAAATGTTTTCATCTTTAAAATGTTTTCATCTCTCACTTCTACGTTTTCTAATTTTTTATACAGTTCCTTTTTCTTCCTCAAAACTGACATTAATATTCATAATTAAACTGTAAACAGGCACGTCTTAATCATGATTTTGTAATAAATGCATTTGCATTAAGCGAAACAAATTTTAATACATTTGTCATTCTATAAATTATTGAGTTCTTTCTTATTACTAATTCACACCAATGACGTTTTTGAGACATTTACTATAGGCACTCCCATTGTGTTTGCTGATGATACTTGCTTCAGCATTGATCATCTAATTGACGATACTCAAACTTCTCTGATTTCTCACTGTTTCTCTCCTAATAAACTTACGGTTAATGCTTCCAAAACTCATTGTATGTTGTTGCACAATAGGTGCTTACTCCGTCTTTTCCTTTTATTTCTTTAATAGCCATTCTGTTCCACCTTATACATACACTTTAAGGTATTTTAATATATTGCAAAATATTGTGGATTGCACACTCTGATGTAGTGGTATTAAGAATAGATAGTTTGGGACATCCTTAGGAGGAATCAATTCTTCCTCCTGTTACAGGCTATTCGGGTTATATACTTTTCTCGTACTCACTCCTACTTAACACTTTACCTACGGCTTGCATCTATATATATATATATAGCTTAATAATAGGCTTCTGGTACGTAAAGTGTTAATACATTGCTGTAATGTCTGGGCAGAAACCATACTAGCTTATATTTATAAAATTGAAGGAATTCAATTTCATGTTCTTGGGATAATTAATTTGAAACCCATGAAAATTGCTAATAATCATTAATCTTTCTTTTTCCTGTTCTTATTTCCTCCAAACTTGCTCAATCAAGAATGGCAATTTTACTGTGTCTTCTAACTAATCTCTACCTTTACACTGATATTATTGATCTTCGCCTCCGTACGGAAAGCTATCCTTCGAGAACAGCCTGATGATACCTTCCACTGCAGGCCACTTCACATTATACCACAACGTCGAGTCTATGGCTCCAAACACTTACAATCTCCTTCCACGAGGGCTTACAAACATTCGGAGTGAGCGTTTGTTTAAAACCAAACTCACCAATTTCTTATCATTGTGCTAGTTCGTTTATCTTTAAGTGATAATAAAAGTTAAATATCATACTAATATTTAGGGATGATCGGTACTCCTCAAGCTGGTTTTTTCCAACTTCTTTTCCAGTCCATCCATCAGGTATGTTACCATTTAAGAGAATTTACGCTTTTACTTCGAAATGCAAATTTTGGTATGTTTGGTAATAAATTACGATATTTTGTATTATCATCCAGCGTTACATTAATAATACTTTTCAAGTACATATTTACCCCCTGCACGTTTAATAAACGTGGGTACTTTTTCAAATATGAGTACTGGGACTACGAAATGAATATAGACCTATCTGTACTAGAGTTAGACGTATTAGCATTATAAATTGCCAAAATAATATACGAAGGATGTTCCGAAAGTAAGTTTCGTCATTTAATTTCACAGGATATCTGTATTACAAAGTGCAAAAACGCATTTCCGTAACAAAAGACAAACCTTTGGCTATTTTTTCACATAATCGCCAGCGACATCGATACATTTGTCGTACCGTGAAAGCAATTTTAAAAAACACTCTTGGTAAAAATCGGTTCCCAGCAATTTCAGGAAGTTCTTCACAGCGCCTCTTCTTTGCTGCTGAAGTAACGTCCCAATAGTACTGACTTCAACGGAGGAAAAAGGTGGAAGGCTGCTGGGGCAAGATCGGGAGCGTAGGCCGGAGGATTCGATCTCTCCCATAACAAACAGTTATTTCGACACTGGCGTAAGGTTTAAAAACACGACGTTTCTCTCCCATCCCAGACGACGAATGTGTTCTGCAGTGTTCCTTGCTGTGAGAGATCTTGCATTATCGTCAAGGAACCAAACCCCTCGACTTAAGCGCCTTGGTCTCTTAAGTCGAATGGTGGACTTCAGTTTGCTTATTTTGTGTCAACGTCGTGCCGCATTGACGATCCCTGAAGTGAGGAAATCAATCAAAATGACATCCTTCTCATCCCAGAAAACTGTCAGCATAATCTTTCCTGCGGATTGCGACACTTTGAATTTTTTTGTGGATGGATGTTTCCATGTCATTGAGGCGGACTTGGTCTCCAGGGTAAAGTGGTGTACCCATGCCTCATCTTCTGTGATGCTCCTGAACAAGACGTCATTACCCTCGCGCTGCCACACGTGTTCAAGTCTTATTACCCTTCGTGCAGTCTTGTGATCAAGGATGAGCCGCCTCAGCACCCATCTTGTCGACACCTTCCGATATTCCAACAAGTCATGAATAATGTGGTGGTCTTGAGCATGCCCAACACCCGATGTGGATGCGACATCACAATACAACGCCTGTCTGGCAACCATTTCCTCTACTCTGTCGACATTTGTTGCAGTCTTGGACGTGGAAGGGTGCCCAGATCTATCTGTATTTTCTACACTTTCACTTCCTTTGTTGAAGAAATACCAGCGCTCAACCATTTGATGTGACATGACGTCGTCAATATAGACGCTCTGTAGGCGTCGATGAATAACTGAAACACTAGTCGCACACGCCCATTCATAGCGCACGACAGCACGCAATTTCATTTGTGAGAAAGTGTCCAACACACGACTTTCTTCTATACTGGTTTGCACTCGAATGAGCTCGCGAACGCCAGTCTTATACTTCTTTCTCTCTCTCTCTTCTTTAGCACTTTGCACATGTGCCATTGCATCTCTGCTCTCGCTCCGACCATTGAAAATTGAGGGAAGATTGTCTTTCGACATGGCAATGTGTTTCCTCACTTTGTAATACAACTTCTCTGTGAAATAAAATGACAAAACTTACTTTCGAAACACCCTTCGTAGATAGCAGCTATCTATGGCTTTTAAAATACGAAAAATTGGATGAAATAGCTGCAGTTAGCACTAGTCTTCTGAATTCGTTAATTCAAGGAATATTGCATCATAAAACTACACGTTATGCCTGTAAAAATGTAAACTAATATAACTTTGTACTTATATTCTGAAGCTCATGATTTGTCATAATAATATTATAACGGATAACAAAACGCCTAGTTAAATAGTTTTCTCCAAAGATAATCATAATATATATATATGAAGATATGAAGGTGGACAATCGAAATACCAGTTCCAGGATTGAGTACATAGAACTTTGTAAAACTCTGCGCAAAAGCATGAAAGAAGACATAAGAAAATTCAACTGTGAGCTAGTAAGGAAAGCCATTGAAAATAACAAGAGCCTTAGGGTTGTTAAAGGAAGTTTATCTGTTGGGAAGAAACACATCATTGCATTAAAAGGAGAGGATGGCACCGTAACAAGAAATAGGGAAGAAATACTTAGAAGAGTTGAAGAATTCTACAGAAAGCTGTATGAAAGTAACAGTGGATTAAACGAAGACATTGAAATAGTCGAAGGAACAGCTCCTAAAATCTTAAAAGAAGAAGTTTCATTTGCAATAAAAAGTATGAAGAAAGGAAGAGCCCCTGGTGATGATGGTATTACATTAGATATCCTAAAAGAAGCTGGAGAATATGTAGAAGACATACTTGCAAAATTCTTTACCAAATGTCTTAACAGCGGTAACATACCAAACCAATGGGATTCTGCAACAGTAATTCTTTTGCATAAAAAAGGTGATAAAGAGGATTTGAAAAATTACCGACCAATTAGCTTGTTACCTGCTATTTATAAAATCTTCACAAAAGTGCTAACACATCGCCTGCAGAAAAAATTAGATGCAGCTCAACCAAGAGAACAAGCTGGATTTCGAAGTGGATTCAGTACAGTGGACCATATTCAAGTATTAAGAGAATTAATTGAAAGAACACATGAATATGAACTTCCATTGTGTGTGGCATTTATTGACTATGAGAAGGCCTTTGACTCTATTAAAACATCAGCAGTCATCAACTCTTTAAGATCAACAGACATTGAGGATGTGTACATTGACATGGTGAAACGTGTGTATAAAAATGCAAGTGCAAAATTTCGGTTACATAAAGATACCAAAACTATCAAAATTGGTAAAGGTGTGAGGCAGGGAGATACCATTTCTCCAAAACTTTTTACTTCAGCTTTACAGATGATTTTTCAGCAGATAAATTGGAATAACAAGGGAATAAAAATAAATGGTGAATATTTAAATCATTTGCGGTTTGCTGATGACATTGTTATTTTTTCAACGAACCCATTAGAACTCCAAGACATGGTACAGGAGCTCTCAACTAGAAGTAAAGAAGTTGGACTCAAGATGAACCTACAAAAAACTAAGATCATGTTCAATAATTTCGTAGAGGAAACAAAAATACAAGTTGACAACATTGAGCTAGAAATTGCTGATTCATATATTTACCTTGGCCAGCTGATTTCAATGGATGGCAACATTATGAAAGAACTCAACAGACGTATTAAACTTGGCTGGAGTGCATTTGGAAGAAACAGTTTTATCCTGAAGGGGAAATTGCCTTTGTGTCTAAAAAGAAAGGTCTTCAACCAGTGTGTATTGCCAGTCCTCTCTTATGGATCAGAGACATGGAGTCTAACAGTTGGAGCAATACGAAAGTTACAGACAACGCAAAGGAGCATGGAGAGGTGCATGCTTGGAATAACTAGGAGAGATCGAAAAAGGAACACTTGGGTGAGAGAGCAAACTAGAGTAGAGGACATCATTGTTAAAGTAAAAGGGCTGAAATGGCGATGGGCTGGGCATATTGCAAGAAGAACTGATCAACGATGGACAACAGAAATTCTGAACTGGATTCCAAGAGACCACCGAAGACCTAGAAAACGTCCTCAAACTAGATGGGTGGATGAAATAAGAAAACAGGTTGGGGTGACGTGGAAGCGAATTGCTCAGGATAGACTTGTGTGGAAAGCATTTGGAGAGACCTTCATCCAGCAGTGGATAGATAATGGTTGAATATGATATATATATAAATTTGTGATCGACCTCCCCAATAAAGGTAATTTTAGATTTAATATTATAGGGAAATATCCGGCTTCAAAATTTCCGCTGGATCTATAATCGGTATTATTTATTTTTGCGCAAAATGAACCTTGCTGTCCTTGCGTTGTAAAAACACAAGCAACCATTTTATTGTTGTAACATATTTATTTTTAAATAATTGCAATCTAAAAGGGAAAACTTCAATGGTAAGATAATGTTTTAATAATTTAACTCAATTAACAAAAATTACATATTCTTTTAATTTTACTGTTTAAAGTTCATTTGCATTCGTTTCTGCATTAAATATTTTTTGTTGGTAAATTCATGATATTGGTCTATAATGTTTCTCAAAAATCGCAAAATTTTGAAACTTACAAGTAGAAATCGATGAGAAAATTAGATTGAAAAAGAAGTATTTCCATCCTTGACAGTTATAGATCACGTGATTCCTTCATATCACGTGATTCCTTCATATATATATACATATAATATGCAGATTAAGGCAACTTTTTTTTGTATTTTTGTATGTAAATAAAAGCGTATTTTCTTCAGAATATGATCGTATATTGTCTATATTCTGTTACTTTTTTTTTCGATATTTACTTTTGGTTTGGGTTTGCAATGAACCTAAAGTGAGAGAAAATGTCAACGTTAAACATTTATTTTATTTTATTTAAACCAAAGAGATCGTATAGGGTGGATTTCAATTAATTTTTGCAAAAATTACGCGTTGTGTTAAATAACCGTTATTCCGACATGCAGTTGATACGGTAACCCATCGTATCAACCCATCGTATCGACATGCAGTTGATACGATTGGTTACCGCAAACCTGGAAAGCAAAGGGAACCAGGGTGAAAAACTCCCAATTGATAAATGAACTTGGGTCCTATATTGAGACCGAAGCTAATTTATTCTATTTACTTAACTAAATATGGTTATGAAAAACTTCAGAATTATATAACTAAGAAGCACAAATTATACAATAGAAATTTAGTAGCGAAATATAAACTTTATTTCTGGTGCACAATATTAATTTACAATGGTAAATCCTACCGTTTTGCAATAATTGACTTCACTACTGGGAATAATTTAAAACCAAACTTTTTTATAAAACGTTTGACCAAACAAATTAATTATCAACCTATTGAAGTAAAACCCCCACTTAAATTCTTGACCGACGTTACGAACATTATTAGATATAGAGCTGGATTAAACAAATAGATATATTAAATAAATAAAATTAAAGTTAGGTAGGACACCAAAAATTAGTAATTAAATAAGGAAAAGAAGAAAAGGGTGATAACATTATTAGGTTGATCCATCATGGGAGGGTCCAACGGACGTGAGGGAAAAATAGCCAAATGTAAAAAAAAACCTCAAATGAACATCTTAATTCTGTAACAGTTTAGCGAAAAGTGAGAAACTTTTTTGGTGACCAGCTTTGGAGACAGAAGTACTGAGATCGCCAAAAATGATGCCAGCACACCACCAAGTAGAACGAGTTGGGCTATCGTGAAGCCCAGGACGAGTCAAGTGAGTGGTGTAATTCTTTGATGTCCCGCCAACGCCAACATTCACCAAAACTGCTGGTCAGTGCTCAGAATTTGGGCGAAAATTTACAACTTGCCTTCAGGTATCACTTTCACGTTTCTGTTGTCGGCAAAGTTGTACTGGACAAAGGTATGTTTCCTCGAGTGTACGATTTGATGACGCCAGAGGTGACCTATTTGACCTCTGTTGCAAAGTGGTTACGTCGCTGCAGGAACTGACCAGGCTTTCGGTTCATAAGTGCATAGCGATATCTATTTCTTGCCTTCCTTACTTGTTTGCAAATCTAATTGCGAGGGGTGAGAAACGTAGACTGGCTGATGCTGTAATGATGATGATGCCTTGGCCACCAAAGAAAGGAAGTAAAAGGA
The DNA here is from genome assembly GCA_006491805.2 of Dysdera silvatica. Classification (NCBI taxonomy): domain Eukaryota; kingdom Metazoa; phylum Arthropoda; class Arachnida; order Araneae; family Dysderidae; genus Dysdera; species Dysdera silvatica. The sequence continues at coordinate 62,058,692 of QLNU02014802.1, forward strand.
TAAAGGAATTTTCTAATCTCGAACCATAGACGAAAGAATAGATAAATAAAAAATAGAATAATTGATTGGATTAAAAAAAATAAAATGAAGATTATTAGATGAATAAAAATAAAGAATAAATAGTAGTAGGCATTAGCTATCCAAAAAAAAATAATGAACGTAATTCAACTGGGTTGCCCAGTAGTGTGAATAGTAAAAACCAAATACTTTTCACTGAATATTAAATTACCCTATTTTGCATAAGTGCATGAACAAGTTAATGCACTGAAGCTAATTCCGATATCATGAATTATTACACATAAATAAAATGAACTGAACATTTTTATTAAAACAAGAATTTTACAAATTAATAGCTATGTCCACCTGTTGTCTCTGAAAAAAGGAGAATTAGTTCGATGCATATTTTATTAAGAAAAACTAAGTTCTTGTTTGAAGATGTCCACTGGATTGGAAAAGCTTGATATATTGAGTTTGTAAAATGAAGTCTCTATTGTTCATACAAGGAGTCCAGTCACTTCTTGAACTGTGAATAGTCAATATGCATGAGGCCATTTCTTCTGGGTGTTTCGATTAACATTAATGGCCATAGGTATCAAGGTCCTATTCTATGTGGAGCTGTAGTCGGCTGTCCAAGTTTTAATTCGTGCCATTTCTGTATTAAATAGTTCCACGGGTACTCTTTCCTGGTTTGGTTTCTTTCCCTTAAACAATGAAAGACGAAGGCAGAATCTGACCACAGTTTACATTTTTACAATTTGTTGTGTCTCACGGTTTAATGTATGTGAAAAATGTCTTAAATGAAAAGATGTAATGATGTAGATGGAAAAAAACATTATTTAAAATATGAAAGGTATATTTTTTTTATAATTTTTGCGACACAATAATTCTTCAGAACTTACAATCTAGCAGTCGTAATCTACTTGACAATCGTAAAGCTGCGGATCATGAAAGCATTGCATAGCATTGATCGCGTATTCATTGGCGAAGATTTTGTATAATTGGAATCTTCAGTTCCTTGACTCTTCCACTTTCCGATTTTGTTTGTTCATTGTCCCAACTTTCTGCGAATTTACAGTCAAAAAGTCTCGGCTTTTCGTGCTCTTATATTCGTTGAATTTTACATTTATGCCAGGGGCCGCAAACTTGAATTAAAAATGCGATGGTTATGGACACAGGAAAAGCATAAACAATAACATATACTCATCAATATGCTCTATGTGTCTTCCCGCAACCATATTCTACGTTTCTTTTCTTGGGGGGCGTTTAAGTATTACATAAGCACATTTGTGGGGAGGGGGGCTTGCTCTTGTGCTTATTTTCCTATGTTAACCAATGTTAATTTTTTGCGTACCAAAGGGGGGTATAAAATGGCTAAAATGTTGCTTACGTAACACTTGAACAATTCCTTATTATCGGTTTCGGGAGAATTTGGCATCCTAAAGGTTTTTGGGGGTCCATCTGACCTGGGCTATTTATTGTTGCCGCCCCTGACTTGTGCAATGTTAAATTTGTTGTGGCTAATTCCTTTAAGGTTTTATGTTTTGGGTGTTTTATACATTTGTGATTTGAGTCCTCTACTTCTGTGATCAGCGTCTTTTATCTGACGACATAAGTCTACTTCTGCGATTAGGTTTTTATATTTTACAGCCAGCAGTTTATTGTGTGAAAGGTGTAAAATTCCTGGTAAATCAGATGATGGTAAATGTAGATAAAACAAGATAGTTTTTGCAAGCAAAAATTAAAACGTAAATGCAGAATTAGAAAATATTAAATTGACATAGTGAGAAAAGAAATTGAGATGCAAAATTATGTAATTTTTAATGTTGTTAACGAATAATTTAAATTAGAATGACCAAATAGATTAGATACATAACAAAATATGCAAATGAGTGGGAATTCTGAAAAGATTTAAAAATACTTTACAAATTTCGATAAAAATTATTCTTTATTATTCAATTGTCTACAATCGTGAGTTATTGCAATTGAGTGCGAGGTAGATTGAGAAGGGTAAATATAAAAAAAAAATACTTATCATACAAAAGAAAGCAATAAAGGCACTAAGTGGAAATAGACATAATTATTGAAAAACAATTTCAAGAAATCACAATATGCTACCAGTAACTGAATTAAATATATATTGTAAATTTCGTATTTTTTAAATTTTGTATTTAAATTGTGTATTGATAAAAATGAAGAAAAGATTGTGGGGAGGTAAGCATCAAGAGATGATAAGAATACAAAAAATAGGTGTTAATGTAGATAGAATTAGAGGAAATAAAGTATACTTACCGAAAATTGAAACAAAGGTATGAAGAAATTTTTTAATTATTTAGGTCCTGAAATGTAGAATAAATTAATAGAGAAAAGAAACTAAGAAAAATAAATAACATTGATTTAAAAATGCATTAAAAAATTGGTTGATGAGATGATTGGAGAGGATGGAATGATATGATTAATAATGGAAATGAGGGCTACCATGTGAAATCCACCAGTCACAAACGGGTTATACTCATTGTTTACTCAATATCTACTTTCAGGTGTGCACAATGTGTGTATGTACTACATATTGTATGTGAGGGTGTACACATGGGTATATATTATGAAGGCAAATAAAAATTATTTTGGAAAAAAAAATTGCCATTCAGATCTTTAGGTCGTTAAGTAAAATGATATTGCTATCTTTAGTTTATCGAATTAACTGTTCTTGACCGATTTTCAATCAGTTCATATTGATTTAAACATTTGTGGTCTCAGGTTCATTGGGTGAAATGCTTTTTCAATCTCATGTTCATTGAGAGAAATACTTTTGCCATCTCATGTTTATTGAGTAAAATACTTTTGCAATCTCACATTCATTGAATCTGCGCCTTTCACGAACTTGATATTTATAAAGCTCCAAAATCCATAGAACTATATTTTACGTGACAATTTCGACGTAGATCGCCTCCTAACTTTATCGGAGGACATATTAGGTTGAAACGAATTCGGAAAGGAAACTTTTAACTGAATACAAAACGATAACATCTCCAATTTATTGACTCATAATAATTGCAGATGTACTAATGAACGACGCTTATTAATTGCAGAAGGGAAATAATTAGCAGACCAATAGGGATGCCCGCTGTTAAAAGCAGATGACTGGGTCTAGTCTTTAACGGTATACTAATAGCCGTTTACAGGCAGCCATTCCTTCTAGTTCAAAATCCAAATATGATAATGGTTAAAGCGGAACAATTACGTCTGAACCGATGGTTTGCTGATATTATCGATTCCCCGCCGCAGTTTGTTGAAACGGTAAAATATTCAGTTTCGGAAAATTTGGGGCGACGGAATGGTGTTCGCTGGTGAAATGCAGTCAACGATTTTTAAAGTGTGTTCTGGTTGCATGGTTATTGAAAAGGTGATATATTACCCTCCATTTCGCGAATTTTTCGCTCTCTCCTCCAAAATATTCTTCATTTGCGGGCAGCATCACCTCCAAGCCTAATCAAAAGTCAATGCATAGTGCATTTTCTTGCACGGTAGCAATTTTCTTCGCGGAATAAGCACGACATTCCGTCGACTTTGAAAATCAGATACTGAAAGAACGATTTCAGCATGGAATATTAATGGCTTTTCTTATCCAATACGCAGCCTGGGATAGCATTCCCTAAGGCATAATACGGGTAACCAACACACAAAGGGATATTAAATTTACCGCAATTTTTTGAACAAAAATACATACCCTGCATGACCAAAAGAGAAGTCGCCGATTTAGATATTTCACTAAACCACTTTCAGCATATTTTACAGCTGTTATTTGTGCTGACTATTTGTTTGTGTTTAGTCAATATCTTGACACCTTTTTTTGTCCAGATTAAATTAATACTCTTCCGAGATCCCTGGTTAATGATGGAAGAGTCGAATTACTCCGCTGACTATTACATTTCTCCTATCTTCAATTCGATTAAGTTCAGGACTTTGTGTAATAGCTCATTGAAATGTGCGAATGATGCCTCCTGCTCCTGGAATCTGTCTTTTACAATTGGAGCCCGATGACCCTTGGCATAGTCATCCTGGAATATGCTGTTGTCTTCAAGAAACATAAAGTCAATGTAGAAAGATGGCCATTCATGTTATCCAGATACCCAGCTGATTTAATTTCATTGCTGCAGAGTATTTCTACGCCTTAGATGGGTAAATGGAACCAACCCTGATCATTGCACTTTCTTCTGAGGATTGCACAGTAAATGCGATGTAGGAAGAGTCAAATATTTCGCGCGGTTTCTTTCTAGCCCTGATGCGTCTATCATATTAGAAGTGAATAAATCTAAACCCATCAGATGACATGGTTTTTTCTCACTGCTCAGCAGTCCAATCTTTATATTCCTTGGCATATTGGAATCTTTTACCGTTTAGTCTCTCTATCGAATAGTTTCCTTTATACAACAGAGCGGTTTGATCCCAATTCTTAGAAGTTTCTTCTCATTGTATGCGTAAAAATAGTTTTGCTTCCATTATTGAAAATGATCGTACGTTCTAGTTCCGAATTTTTGCTACTCAATTTCACTAAACGTTCTAATGATCTTCGGTAGCTAATATTCAAGAATGTTTTGCACCCACACATTTTCCGCGAAACTGATGCTTCACCGCCATCTTTCTAATATTGAATATGCTCTGGGCAATTCGCAATCTCCCTGCCATGTTTCTGCAATTGATGAAGGCCAATAATTTGGCCCATTATGAACTCTGTAACGTCTTTTTTATGGCCGCTTGTAGCATTTTCAGCCATGATCGCTCTTAAATGATCTGCTGTATGATTATTCAGTTTTGTCGAAGATTGTATTGCGCGCAGGATTATGCAAATTTTCCAAACGCTTTTTAAAATAATATTCCGTCCTCAATGTTTCCACGTTGAACTTCACAATCCGACATTCTTTTTGCCACTCCATGAATTTTGTATCAACTCTGTAATCATTTTCCCTCTCTTTATGAAGACGACGGAGTGGGAGTAAAAATATAATATACACACATCATATTAGAATGCGTAATAATTGTAATATTCAATCGTTAGCTAACCACTGCTGAACAAATGACTTTAAGTAACCTTCAGGCGCACTGATCTTTGGTTACTATTTATCAGATTTTTCTGTATTGTGCTCTTATTATCATTTGATCTTTTTTTTTACTTTAGTAATGTTATTGGTTTATCTAAGCTAAGCCAAGTATGTCTCTATGTATACAGGGTGTTCCGTAACTACCGCATAAACTCCTAAATTTCTCTAATAAACTCTCAAAATTTCTGAGAGCGAATAGTCCTTCAAGAGAGCATGCTTTTACGTCATTTCAGCCAATGACGAAAGCCACGCCCATTAATTTCCCCGCTTCCAAAATAAAAAGGATTTAACTCGCTATGAGAGAGAATTTCATGGTCACGTGCTATTTAAATTTAGCGCGCAAATTTCAGTCGGTCCTGCTTTAGAATTATGTCATTCTACGTAAAGGTTAGCCTGTGCTACCAAATTTGGCGATGCCGCACTTACTAATACTTATACTTTTAAATTCCACGTTTACAGTGTATATGGTAGCTAAGATATGGTGCAGCTAAGATTGTTGTTACCCACGGCAAATTAAATCTCTGGCGCCCAAGGTGGGTAGTATGAGGTTTCCAATTATAAATTTCTTTATTTTTTATAGTTTAAGCCTGAGAAGATGATTTTTTAGGCAATATTACACTGAAAATACATTGCTTTATTTTAGTTTACATTATTAAACTCAGCTAATTTTTATTTTAGTTTAAAATAAAATTTATTTTATTTTGAACAGCAAATTAAAATACTTTAGTTTTAAGTTTTTAAAAATAAAACGAGTGCAAATAACGTCATGCCATTTCATTTAATTACAAAGAAAGAATTATTATACAAAAGAGAAAAATTCTCATTTACAAAGTAGGTGTGGTGGATCTTACATTGGCTATCGACGGACACCGATTCAGTAATTATGGGAGCTGCTTTTAATTGGATTAATAATTAAAAATGAAAGCTCAATAATAACTCAGAATAGTAGCTCCAGTAATAAAAGCTCAGAATAGTAGCTCAATAAGTAGCTCAATAAGCTAGTAATTATGGGAGCTACTTTTAAAATTTAGTACGATACATCCTGGCAAATTATAAATCGGCGCCTCCACCATGTACCTATGGAGAAGATTCATAAAAAAAAATGGCAGCCGCACTAAAAGAAATTGTGAAAATTGTCTGTTTTTGGTGGTGGGCAGAGGGGGAGGGGATATTATTTAAATATAAATAAATACTAATGCAGGTAGCTACGGTGCATTTTAATCAATTCGAAGACTAAAATCAGGAATCTATTTTTTCATAAAAACGCTTCCTTCTGGACATGTGCTGTCATGTGTTTGAATTCTGATACAACTGTCCTCCGTCTCCCCCTTCCGACCCTGCCCTCCATACTGCTTGTACAAACACTGTCCTAAAATAGGGATTCTCAAACCACTGTGAATGGTTATAGCATAATATTTTCGCATAATAATTTCAGTATTTAATCACGTATGCATTGATTTAAAATATGACGTAACATAACTAAGGCATGTAATTTGTTTATCTGTAATATACTCCCTAAAAGCAAATAAATAAAAAAAAACTTATTGAAATTTGGGCCCTAAATTTAAATAGCACGTGACCAAGAAATTCTTTACAATAGCGAGTTAAATCCTTTTTATTCTGGAAGCGGGGAAACCAAGGGGTGCAGCTTTCGTCATTGGCTGAAACGACGTAGAAGCACGCTCTCTTGAAGCACTATTGGCTCTCAGATAGAAATTTTGAAGTGCTTATTATTCATAAACGAAGCCGTCAATCAAAAATTGTCCCTCTTGACTTTCGTCATAGAATTGACCATAGAATGTCTGCCAAGGAGTTTATGTGGTAGTTACCGAACACCCTATATATTCCTTTAGTTCAGTGATTCCTAAACTCACTTCCGTGAGAATCCGTGACTCACTTTTCAGAAAGTCGATCTTTCGCGCCCCACCTGGCCCTAACCAGGAACTTATCCAGGGAAGTGGACCGCCCTACCCCTCGAAGGAATAATCCTGGATACGTAGTGACTTCTACAGAAACTTCAATTTTTTTTAAAGTCCATTTTCAATTTTTAAAAAATATTCTTGAAAATATGCATATTTCAAAAACATTTCACACCATGCAAAACATGAGCCCGCGTCCCCATAGTTTGGAAAATCCTGCGCTAGTGTATTTTAATTATTTTTTCCCCCCTAGACTCCGTGTATGTGATCTATGAGAAAACTGAAAGTACCAAGACATACACAAACAGATTGAAAGCTTTCCGTCCAAAACAGAAAAGTCCTTTTCTGCTTTCAAATAAAAATGCTGCTTCCGAATACGCAGCAATCAAATTTAATATCCCAGTTAGCAAAGCCCGTCCTTGGGACGTCCTCAACGTCCCAAGGACGGTCTTTGCTCTCTGGAATGTTTGTAAAAGGCGTTTTTTCGTAATGACGTCTTCCTTCGATATAAGTTAGTCGGTTTCAACGCCGAAAATATTACGCATAATGGGGCTTCATAAAATTGTAAGCATTGTGTTATCTTCTGTAATAATACTATACACGTGATAGTACAAAATCATGAATTTATTATTAAGCAATGGTGGAAATAGAAATGGAAGAAAACGCGCTGGAAGGTAAGAATGAGGCTCTATTTTTATGACGAAATGAATATGAAGACGGTCCCCACATTTTTCACTGAGTTAGAGACCACAAAGTGGTTTTATAGTCAAGTGGTGATAAAATACAGCATTCATACTTATTGCACTATTTGAAGGTTATTCAATAGGCGCACCCTTATTGCGCTACAATGATGACGCCTTTTTTTTTAGATGCGGGCGTTATTACATGGAGCCCCTATATTATTATTGCCAGTTGAAGGACATAACTTGCACCTATAATAATATACAGGCAATTATCCACGTGTAGACACATATAAATCCAACACCATGCGACCATTATGACCTTAAAATTTTCTGGCTTGCTGAATTTTATAAAACTTATACCGTTATTTCCAAGTTGTAATAGATTTTCTGAATTATATAGCATTTGTCTAATATCTACTGCTTTTTTTTTAAGTATACATACTGAATTATCATTTTCTATTTTTTTTTCTTCCGTCTTTTTGACTATATTTTTACAAAGTTTGTCTTGAAAAATGAGATCAACTTTATAACAGAAGTTACCCATTCACTGGGTCTCACACCCCCGGGTGTATAATGAGATCGCCCAAGAAGTAAAGGGTAGCGTTTCGCTGGTACTTTAAAATATTAAAAGTAATTAATAATAACTATTAATCACTTTATTTTGTCATATAACGTATTTCTGTACATGAATTATAAATAGATTTGGATTTTATCCCTCAAAGCAATGAAAACTAAAAAAGTGTATTAACTTTTTTAGTTTTCACAAGGCCTAGGCTACCTTTGAAACACTTTACATCACTTTATACCTCTGAGTTATAAAATGTGGCAACTTATAGATCGGTGCTAAATTATTGCCAGAAGGGTCAAAAACTAGAAAAACAAATCATGAGTCTGTTGATAACCCACTAAAATTTGTATCAGATCCCCCAATCGATTGGTGGATAGTCTTTCCTCGACGCGCTTTTGTAGGCCTCACGGTGTCATCATGTGACGTCACTATGGTCATTCTCTCATGCGGAAGTGAGAGGAGAACAGCGAGAAAAGAAGGAAGAGGAGCTATTCCGTTTCTTCCGGTTTGTCGCAGCTATTCCCTTCCGGGAAAAGCCGGAAAGCATACTAAACAAAGCAAATACCCAGCCTAAAAATAATTTACTTTTTTTCCCCCTATTACTTTATTCTTGCTATCTAATTTACTCTATCTGACGATTGGACCCCTCATGCCACAATGCCCAGTGTAACGCTTAATTAAATATTTGTAGGACCTCATCTTTGTGATAACGCAAAAAAAAAAAAAGTAATTTTCTTCATTCATTTTCACATAATGTTTTCATTCCTTTTTTCCATTTCATTGTCAGTTTCTCCCTCATCTTTCGAAACCCATTTTCGTGGCCTCGTTTTTTTTTTTTAAATTATGGGATGATGTGGAGAGTAGCCCGGGGATGCGTTTCACCATTGGAGGAAAGTAATGAGAACGGAGTTTATTTTTTTCCCCACTTGTTTAGAGACTCGGAAAATACGTCTTCATGTCGTAATTTGGCGGCTTTTCGTTAGGATTATGCCCGTCTGCATGACTTGTTATCCTCCGTGGTAACGACATGACTAAAGACCACATCACATCGTGCATTTTGACAACGCGTCCTTTTCTAGGGTTAGAAACAGACATGATACCAACCCCGGAAAAGACGCGTTGGCGGGGTTGGAAACAGACATGATACCACTACTACATTGAAATTTACAATCCATAACGCCATGGTTCCACTTCACTGGAATCGATTAAACCTTACCAATATGTATCTTTAAAGTTCGACCGCTATATATATATATATATACAGCCACACAATTTTAAAATTTAGGTCTTTTGTTATATATGTTGTGCTTTTTTGTTCTTTATTAATCAAATTGGTATTATTTTTAAATGTGACAAGTTAGGCCGTTTAGGAAATTTATAGCTGTTCTCCAAAACCGCCCGCACTCCATTGGTCCAGTACACATCTCTTTGGCTTGCCAGTCCGAATTTAATAATAATAATGTTCGTTTGTTTCATACCATACGTTACCTTTGCATACTACAATTATTCATTGCATAGTTACATCTATTTAAATGTGATTAACATCATGTATATATTAATCCAATGCGAACATAATTAATTTTAGTTATTTGACATTACACGTAACATACAAGGTATAATTCTGTACATTACAATTTCTGTTTACAATTACCATTTAATTTAAATACTATAAAGTAACTTAATCTGGAGCTGAAACCGGTCCATAGTAAATACAATCAAGGTGTATGAATAATCAGTAGTTTCCAATGAACTTGATTGCGTGTAAAGATATGGGAGTTCTTCTATCACACCGTTCCATCCCGGGTAACCCAGCCTTGGGCGGAAGTAAAACATACAATGTGTTCCGACTACATGTGCGCCAAATTTTTCACTGAATGGAACAACGAAGGATTTTGCCCATCTCCCATAAACGAGCTAACTAGTTCAGTGATTTGGTCATTAAACGAGTTGGTGCATCACTGGTTCTAATGAGTCGAGGCTAAACGTCGTAATTTCAATTCATAAATTGTTAAATATCGTTTATATTTTTATATCTCTAAAATATGTTTAGGTGCTTATATATCTCAACATAATGTCTACAGCGCATGCCCATAAGTGAGCGCATATGCCTACCTTAAGCATAGAATCTACATAGCACTGCGTAGCGTGTCTTAAACACTATTGACCAACGTTGCAGGGCATAGTTTCTTCTTATATTCGGTGGCGACGCGTTTGGGTGAGACGTTGCCGTCCTTCAAGAACCAACTGGAGCGAACCTTAACTTGCACAGCCCCGTCTATGTATATACGTCGATACGCAAGATAAAATGCTACGCTCTCCACAACGGTCCCGGCTACACAACGTTTGCATTCTGTATTTTCATTTCATAGGTTTCGTTTTATCCAGAATTTGTAAAATGGGAGTATTCAAGTATAACGAAAGCAATATTTTGGTCATTTCAACCCCCCCCCACATAGGTACTTACGTAATACTTGAACGCTTCAAATTCCGATGGACAATAATTTTAACTTTCAGTTTTATGTCTTCCCCAGCAGTGCCGTAAATCATGTCCCTATATCTTGTTCAAACAATTTTTGTAAAATCATGTTCCGTAAATTGTTCTCAAGTTTTGAACACTTGCGCATATAGTCCGTTCGCTGAAAATTGGCGGGTAGTAACCGTTAGAATTTAAGGGAGCCGACGTCACAGACGGCTTGTTTCATTTCAGTAGAGGATGGAGCGTCTTTCATAACTCGTTTTTCGTGCGTCTGAGACGTCAGCACCTTGAATGCTAACGGCAACTACCCGCCAATTTCCTGCGAACGGACTGTATATGTTCATTAAAATATAAATACGACCATTCAGTGTGAATATGCTTACTAAAATACCTTGAAAAGTCTAGGTAATTTCGCTATAAATGTTAGTTGTAAATTAATATCTTTATCATAGAAAAAGTGCCGATTTTTGAGCGCGTTTCCAAATTAAATGTTTTGAGGTTTTATTATATTCACTTTCTTCGGGGACAAACGACTTAACTTTTAGTTTTATATCTGTCCCCCTCTCATGTCACATTGTAAAAGATAAATGTTCTACATACAATTGTATATATCTGGATAAAATTTGAACATGGAAAATAAAAGTATTTGAATTTGTATTTAAAAAAAAAATTAAGTTCTTATTAGAGCATTATAATTTTTGCTTTGAAATTCCATATTATATGTCTCACAATGTTTCGCACGGGAATGACCATTCCACCACAAAAATTTAACCGATCAGCATATTTCTCGGATTAGAGCAAAGAATTTTTTATTGTGCAATAACTTTAATAAATTTTATGGACACTATCGTAATCATCAGATTAATTTGAGTGTAAATATTATGTTTTTAAATTTGAGATTAAATTATATATTTTAAATCTCAAAAAAAAATTTCAAATAATCCCTCATAAACATTGTAAAAAGTAAAATTTTTATTAAAGAACGGCTCTCTCTTCATTTAGCATCAGTGGCGTTCCTTATCTTAATTCCTAGGGAAGGTTGTAAAATTTTAAAATGGATGGGGAGGGGACTATAGCTCTCAAGCTCATGTTTCTCCCATAGCAGTAATTCGTAGATTTTGGATTTTTTTTGGGAGGAAGGCAAATCCCCCTATCCATCCCCTGGTTACGCCAACTTTAAACAGTTTAATAAGTATCTTGATTATTAAATCGCGGGATTTTCCCCTTCTTGTGATCGGTTTAAAGAAATCGTCTGGGTAGCGAAACGTCGAATTTTCCCTCTATGTGCCCCTCTCACTGAATCAGATAATATTTTTAGCGGGCTGCGGAAACTGCCACTCACCCTTCATCTCATCACATCTACACATGAGGGGAATCCCCAATTTTTTTGTAATTACCTATTCATTCCTTCAAATAATGTAATTTTCTTTCGCCCCAGTCAGCACATATCAATTCACCCCACTTCCAATACTCGTCCTTCCTCCTCTTTGTCTGCTTGTGGAGAGGCACTACTGCTAACTACAGTGTAAGTAAAATATATTGAGCGTCAGTCATCCTTCTCTACACGTGACAAATTCACGATGCCAGATTCGTGTGACAAATTCGCGATGCCAGATTCGTGTGACAAATTGTCGAAGAAGAAAAAAACTGCTGTAACGAAGAGGCGTGTTTCCGCACGAAACTTCGACAACCTCGTAAACTCGATTGGGATATGTAATTTCAAATTACGAAGTATCAAATATATATACAACTGTCGTTCATTGCATAAACCTTTATTGCGATTTCTTATTCATACCCTGCTTGTCTATTTCATGGACACGTACGCAGTACGGTATTAATGAGGTCGAATCTCTGTTTAACGGAATCACAAGATTCGGTCAAAAAACTTCGTGATGTGGAAAATTCGTTACATTTGAATTACTTTTAAATTATTATTATTTTGATGAAATTTCTTATTAACAGTTGGTCATATAGTGTCATATAATTCTAGATATATCTAAGTTAAATACACGAATAACTTAAATATATATATATATATATGTGTGTGTGTGTGTGTGTGTGTGTGTGTGTGTGTGTTAGTTCAAAATAAAATAAAAAAGTGTTAGATATCTCGTTTTATACATCTGTCATATCTGCCTTACTTGCATTTGGCGACATACCTAAAGAAAAGGCGCCAAGCACGCAGTCTTGGAAAAGGCTCCTGACGACGGTTCTAGGGCTGTATGCTTATATTACATTGCATAATTTTGAATGTATATTTTTATTATTATTATTATTATTTTAATTGAAATGTTATATTTCATATTAATATTTTCTTACTTTAATTCTATCAAGCCTTATTTAACTCGCCCTAAAACTTCCTTTTATATGCATTATTCATCTTAGAGTGCAAAATAGCAAATGCATACATATCTTACCTAGTATGTATCAGCGGCTCAAAGCGCCCTAGACTTAGAAGAAGTAAATGAAAATTATCTATGATTTTCATTACTTTTTCTCTTATTAAAAATGTTCTACGTATATAACTCTCTCTTTGTGTATGTATATATATATATCCTCGTCTATTCGTATATTCCCTACCATAAAAGTGTGCATACTTTATGTAAAAAAATAAACTATTAATTTCATCTGTACTGTTCATTTAAAAGGATTTTTGTCACAATGATTTGCACCTTTGAAAGTCACTAGGATCACATTATGAAACTAAGATGAAGAAAGACTGAGGAGGCAGGAACTTCAGTCAGGTAGCGGGCTTCATTATTTGGCGATAATTTTGTGGAGAAATTCACGAAATGGACTATCGTTCATTAAATGTGGAAATGTATGTCGAAATGGCAGCATTCAGTCAAGTGTCAGGTTTTGTCAGTTTCAATTATTCATACTGGTAACCCTAAAGTAATTTAAAGACTGCCCCCTTTTAACTACTCGTGGCATCGTAATACCTGCGCTGTTGCCTGACACTAATTATTTTCCATTCCATTAGGATCGTACTTTACAGGAAATATGAAATGTGTCACACATAACTAATGACGTGCACAGACATGTCACAGTGTATCTTGCATTTAATAAACTTGCACAGCGGGCGCATTTCTTTTTCTTTACGCAGAAACGTAACAATAGCATAATTTCCGTCAGTTCACATATTGCATTTACGACGTGGTGAAACTTATGACATTTACTTCAATATTATCTCAGGGAATTTCAACCTGACATTTGCTGAATATTTAGGAAAATGAAAAAAATTCTTTTTTTGTTCAATATGCTGATGGAATTTTGGGAAAATTTGACTATTTTTTCTTATTCGTCATTCTCCTTTCTTTCGCAGTTTTACTGTGAAGTATGCAACATTAGGAGAAGTTTAATATTTCTTTCTAACAGAGGGTTACTACGTTAGAAATATTTGTTCAGGTTAAAAATATTCAAAAGTGTTTCAGTAAGTCCTCGAAGTTTTTCAATAAATATATATATGCCAGAAAGTTTAAAATAAAATGCAAATGACATACTTCCATTACACACTGTACAAATAATTCATTTTTTGCCTGTTAATTGCCATATTTAACCTTTCTTTTTTTTTTGACTAATATTTTTTTTTATTATAGTCCGTGTTTAACTTAAACATGTACAGTGTCTGTATAATATTTATAAGTTAGTGCATGTAGTTCTATCTGTGGTTTGCAGTATGGTGTAAAATGTATGACGTACATTGCATAATAAAGTGCGTTGTACAGTGTGCATGGGGTATTATAGTATGTGAAGTGCGTGGTGGTTTTATATAATGTAGTATAAAGACAAATGTAAGTTTATATAAAAAAGTTATGTATTACAATATGTAATTGTGGTATATAATGCAACTTGTAGTACAACGTTCAGTGTGTAATGTAGTATATAGCATAAGATAGTACATAGTAGTATAGTATGTGGTGTGTAATACATTATTTATTACAATACACGGAGTAGTAAAATGTAGTGGATGTAGATTATTCATATGTACATTGTAATAATCATTATTCTTACGTATCCATATAAATCGAACACTACGCAGATTAAATTAAACAACAATGTCAATAAATCAACGTTTATTGGCGTAGTGATACCAACGCCGATGGTATGGCGTGATTAGATGGTGAAACGTTCGAAAGAAAATAAATATTTCTGCCTTCGGTGGGACCTGAACCCACGACCTTCCACTTGCCGGGCGGAGGCTCTACCTAGAAAGCCTCCGCCGCTATTACGTTGATTATATTCATTTGATTTATATTGTTGTTTGATTCTTACGTTTATTGTAACAATCACTACTTTCTGTCCTCCTAGCTTTTAATACGCAAAAAATTATACAAAAAAAATCACTTATAAAAAAATATATTTCTTTTAAATTCTTCCATTTAATCTCCCCATTATGCAAATGAATACGTACTTTTTCCTATCACGCTTTGACTTACTCTCTTTATTGCTAAAATATGTTTAATACATTACCACGCAAATATCTCGTAAACAATTCATGCTTTCATATCTCGTGCGTTTGGTCGAAACCCTAAACCGTTTATTTTCCAATAAGACATTCTTTTCGGATTTGAATGGCCGCAATCCAATTCAGATATATATCTGAAATGGATGCCCGCAATTATCCGATATACTTTTCCAATAAATCTGATGTCCAGATCAATGTTTATAACGACCAGTAATTTTCTAGAAGAGATTGGATGGAAGGCGGCCATGATGCAAAATTGTTCCAAGTAAAGGATTTCTAGGCGAGCCTATATTTAAACTTGCCTTGCCGGGACTCTTGTCATCTTTATCCAATATAATTTACCGCTAAATGCTTAGCATGCAAATTGAAATTGCAAAACTTGGCGCTAAAAGTTTTTTCATCTTTTATAAACCTTATCGATTAGACGTAAATCTAATCAGTTTCATTATGGAATTGTTCGTTGTTATTTCGCAGTATTTAGTTATTAATTTTCCCATTGTCATTTTCATCACTTAAATGTAACGACGCGGTTATCTGCTATAAGGATAATCCGGTTTAATTTCATCGGGTGCCTATTACATGTCGCTTTTTTTTCTACAGATTCGCAGTCCTAGGCATGATTCCCCTCAACGAAGGTGGTTACGGTTCCTAGAAAAACCGTAATTCTGGCATAATGCTTTAACCTTAGCATTCAAAAGGGTTTACAGTGACCATTTCATTAAATTATATATATATATATATTCAATATCTCACTCAGAAATTACTGGTCGCAATAGACGAAATTCTGTTCAAATCAGCCTTTTAGGATGTTATTTATCTTCATCAGTAAATAAATATAATAATATTATTTCACTCAACCTCGTGAAGTAAGCCATTATGTTCAAACTAACTACATATTTTTATTCTGAATTGGATGGGGCTCATAAATATGTAAGGAAAATAAGTATCATAGGCAGGTGGGTGGGTAAGTAGGTCTGTCTGTCTGTCTTTTCCAGCGTCAGGTAAATGATCTTATGAGTCCTAGACTTGGAGGAGAAAGTAGACCATAAAAAGAAAACAAATGGCCCCCACGATATACTGTCAATAAACCATCTTTTCCTTTGATATTCAATATCAATATAATATTCAATATCAATATAATATTCAATATCAATATAATATTCAATATCAATATTCGTATTGTTTATCAATAATGAATTCGAAGTTTTGTAAATAATCAAGATTAAAATAACTATTAAATTTAAATATCATCGCGCCTCCTCCAAGTTTTCGAGAAGGACCCCCAAAATCGCTAGGCCCTGGGCCCACCTGACCTTTACGTAAATCAGCCATTGATCTTATTATATTCATACCCAGTTAACGTATATGAAGTCATATATAAAGATAACAGTAAATAAAATTTATATCAAGCCCTTACGTTTTACGAAGAAATACTTCGAAATATCTCCATCGTCGTGGAGTAAAAATATCTGTATTTTATTCCGGTGCTATTTTATGCGAAAATCATATTCTACTCAAAAAGCATAAGCCCCTTTGTGCCAAAATAAGCTCCTGGTGAAGTCCACTTCGTGGAGCTCGAAAGAGGAGCCAATAAATGTCGTGAATATAATATTAACCTAATAAAAGCTCAGAAGCAATTCCTAGTGACATATTCTAAATGGGTTTTATTCGTGAAAAAAAAAAAAATATTCGTGAGGTTGTGTGAATAGGAGATGCAACTGCCAAGGTAACCGCTCCGCATAAAATTTAAGCCCAGACTGCGCAGACGGAATTTGACTTGCATATGGACGCTTGCATACCCAGACTGGACGCTTGCATACCCAGACTGGACACAACAGAACGGTCTGTCGATTCATAACAGATATCCGTTGTTATTTTTTAGATATTCACAAACCCGGATTGTTGTACAGCTGTTTAAAAATTATGGATTTTTTTCCCCTGCATTGGAGCTTCTCGAGAATGCAGTACGAAGGCTTTATTTAAGTATAAATGGAAATACATGAGTTAGTTTTGCCAAGTTCACGGGTGTGAAAAGATTGTATTCGTTAACGAAAGCACCTTTAATTTCGCATCTGTTCATTGCTATGGAATATTATTTTCCGTCGTATGGTATAAGATTGACACATGAAAAAACAATATAAATACCATTCGTAGAATATTGAGTTTAGCCATTTAATGTTTATTTTTAATGTAATTAAAATTTAACACATTATTGATACTGCGCATACGTATAACACTCTTTTAGTTGACATGGCATTGTTTCTAAATATTAATTTTTCATGTACGCTGTCAGTTTGTTCACGTATATTTCTAGTTTTATTTTTGATATTTCCCTGATGTACGGAAGCTGAAATGCAGGGGCAAAATTCCATAATTTACAAATTTTCAAACAGCTGTAAAAATTTCCGTTTTTTGAATATCCAAAAATAACAACCGATATTTGTTAGGCATCAACAGATCTTTGCCTTGCTTAGTTACTACCCTATGTTTGATCTTCATGTGGAACTGTTCCATTGTTAGAATAAAGTCTACTTCTTCAGTTTTAAATACACCCTCATTCACTCTAAGAATATTAAGAAACAACATTAAAAATCGTTTTCTAAATTCTATATATATATCTTTTTTTTTGCGTTTTGACAGTACCATAGATCTTCAGCACCCGATAATCATAGTATTGCTAAAATGTTCATCAAATTTGATTCACAGAAAAA
>QLNU02014802.1:62082919-62098153 GCA_006491805.2 Dysdera silvatica
GGTGAATTAGTGCCGCTATAAAGGATTTGAATTCGCCATTGAAGGGCTTAATTTGCAATAATTTTGAGAATCCTCATTTAACTTATATGTATATATACATATATATAAAAGTTAAATGAGGATTCTAATATATAATAATACATATATATATATATATATATATATATATATATATATATATATATATATATATATATATATATATAATATAATTACCTTTATGATCTTGGATATCGTTTACAATATCGTTTAAGAAATTGAAATCTGAATAGTAAGGACATACCCTGAGAAGAAACGACCCCCTTCTACAAAGAGTAAAAGAGCCCTCACCAGCGGAATAAAAATTAAGACGGACAATAAAAGCAAAAGCCCTTAATGATAAGGCTAGCCTTGGTTTGAAACCTAGCGGTGTGTTTCCTAGATAGGAAACGGTGGAAACACTGACGCCATGTCGCTGACCCAGTCTCCAGGAAACAGCGAAGGTAATGATGGTGATGATTAAGCATGACATTCCACGATTAAGATTCTGTGTTTTTAGTCCTGAAGGTCGGAGGGGAGAAAATAAAATTAACTGCGCGCCTAAGCTCAACCCAAACCCACGAGCGTTGGGTTGTATATAGGCCATATATACATTTTCCTTTCACTGTTGAAACATGAAATTTTCGGAATCATTTTTGCTATTAGTACTGACGAATAAAAATTTACCGTATAAATTCTTGACAAAATTTTACGTTAAAAATTAGTTTGATTAGCAAGCAACACATTTCCTAAGAGTAGTAGTTGAATAATGTTTTTGGCATCGGCGCCTATAAGCTCAGCCCGAGCTGTTTTTGAAAAGAAGACATTTCCATGGGCCTGGAATCAAACTGTGGACCCTCTGTATGTATAGCCTTAACCGACAAGACGGAGCTCCGTGCCGGGATAGTCCCTCTCAGAGGAGAGAGAGAGAGAGAGACTAATCCCCCTTCTCTCTCTTTCTCTCTCTCTATCCCCACTTCGACAACAGCTCTAACGGTTGACAACAGCTCTAACGGTAACAACTCTAGGTTGAGACGTGAATAACAAAAATATTATCCTGATCTTTCATTCCTCACGAAAACCATAAAATGCATGCGACTTTGGCTCCTATGAAGCCATTATTTGGCAAATTTAACGGCCACTGTACCCCTGCGACGGGTAATAAGATCTTAATAACGGTCAGTGACGTAGTGAAAAAGTATTGGGGGGGGGCTCAGCCGGCTTAGAATATAAGATGCAGCTTTAACAGGAAAAAGGGGGCCTTCATATCTTTTTTTGTGGGGGGGGGGGCTTGAGCGTCCTCAACCCTTCCTTTTAGTACGTCACTGTAATAGTAATAGTGAAAGAATCCTTCTGGGGTAAGGGCAGGTGTATAAACTATTTTGGGATACAAATATTTAGAACAAATGTAAACTTATTTCCTAAAGACCTACATTAAATAATAAAATAAACAAATTAATAATATTAATAAAATAAATTTGCTACTCTCGAAGTAAGGGGTCGA
This sequence comes from Dysdera silvatica, assembly GCA_006491805.2. Classification (NCBI taxonomy): domain Eukaryota; kingdom Metazoa; phylum Arthropoda; class Arachnida; order Araneae; family Dysderidae; genus Dysdera; species Dysdera silvatica. Next base: position 62,084,442 of record QLNU02014802.1, read on the forward strand.
ACGTCTGGAGCTCCCTGTATGTATCTGCCATTAGTTGAGAATGGTACATAAATTGAAGTGTACAACTATTCCAATGTCCCAGATACACATTCGGAAAATGGTCCCCCTCCCTTCCCTGCGATGGTTCGGCGAGACATGTTTTCGTCATGCTTGTACAAGATAGGAAAACAAAATGAATGTGTGTGCAATCGGCTACAAGCATTTTAAACTCTTCGCTATTTCACAAAAATTCACATTTTTTCTTAAAAGTTTCCGGTTAATTGATATTGAAGTGAACGAAGCGCGCCAGTTAATCGTTAAGTGGCTTTGATTAATTCGTTAAACTTTAACGGCGGTAAAGCAGTTCGGATAAATCAATCACTCAGTTTAATCGATTTGAATAAAATTCCACTCACTCAATTATTCACGTTCTTCATTAATTACTTAACTGTTTGATAAAAGTCTAGTTAAAGAAAAGGGCTGAGAAACGTTTAAGGGCTATCTTAAGTACCTGCAATATGCACTACGGCAAGCAAATAAGTATTTCAGCGGCGTAGCGTATGTCGTCGCTGTAGCTTCATATATGAATGAATGAATAAGCAATTCTCTCTGACCAATAGTAGCTACATAAGCTCGTACGTCGTTTTTCCAGTTGTTTACACAGGCGTAACTACGAAATTTTTCTGGGGGGTCATGGCCCCCCAGAAAAGCTTACCAGTTTTCTCATCGACCAATTAATTAATTAATCCAATTAATTGCAAGTCCAATTATTTTTTACATTACATATTATATATACATATTAATTCTAATTGTTCCAAATCCAATTATTCCCAAAATTTTAGATCAATTAATTCCAAAAAAATTATTGATAATTCCTATTTCCAGAAAAACCTATAGATATTCGCCTATATCGGAATATCGATACACCTACTACTTCTAAACATCCCTAATTTCTAAGAACCAATGTGTAATTATTTTTTATTGAACTGTACGATGACGTAACTTTTCCCTTTTCGAAGTAGAGTTATGATTTATTCATTAACCTACTAGCGTATGGCAGAAATTAATATTTATATAAATTGATTAAATATTCAGAAAGAAAAGAACGATTACAGGCACCGTAGGCATACTGTTCGTTCACGAAAAGACGTTGGATGGAACAGTTAGAAATAACGGGAGGTGACGTCACAAACGGGCTAGTTCATTACAACAGAGGAGGACTACAATTTCAGAACTGGCTTTTGGTGAACGTTTGTCGGCGCCAAAATCAAGTTCTGAAATTGGAGCTCTCCTCTGCTGTAATGGGATAGGCCGTTTGTAACGTCACCTCCCGTTATTTCTAACTATTCCATCGGACTTCATTTCGTGAACGAACAGTAACTATGGCATTTTTTGTGTTGTGAGAGGGGGGGGAGCATGACCTTTTTTTATGAGAATAAATTATAAAGGCCTATTGAGTTTTAGTCTCCTATATATATTTTTTTTTCCAAGCATGGGTGTATGCGGAGGGAGGTGGGGGGAAGCTGCTCCCTAAATCAAGCAAATAAAAATACTGAACTAAAAGTGGCATTAAAATTTAAATTGTAGTAAAATGGTGTTCTGCCCATAATACAAATCCTGGCTACGTCTATTATTCACGGCTTTAAAACATTTCGTTAAAACAATTTGGTGTTGATTAATGCACTACTGGGTAACGCAGTGTTATAATAGTTAATGTAAATATTGTAATTATGGGAACTTTAATCAATATTCTAGCTGATATTTTAAAATTAGCTATTGAAAAATACGGAACAGATCTATCTGCGATCATCATTTGTGTAATACATGAACAATTATATGAAAGTGGGAGATCATTACCTGCATTTGGAGAAATTATAGTAAATAGAATAATTTTTGAGAATGAGAAGTAACGTTAGATTTTAAGAACGATGATAGCATAAATGGCAACAGCAATATAGATTATATTTCTGACGATAATAACAGTTCTGTAATTCACACTTTTAATAACAACCGTTTATATTATACATCTGACAATAAATTTTGCAGAGAAAATTGTACTTTGGAAGAAATGAGAAACATCGCGAGCGTTTACAATTCCTGCAAAAGGAAAAAAAAACCAACAGAATCAAAGACGATGTCGAAAAGCAGTGGATTATGAAATAAGTCATTTTAAAAAATATATTACGGAATTTGGGACAAATAGAAAGAAATATAAATTAATTCAATGCACACTGTTAGAAAAATTCAAACACACTGTGTAATTACAGGGGCGGACTGGGCAACTGGCGCCCAGGACGATGCGCCCTCATGGGCTATAGGACTCGCGCCCTCCGATAATCCAAGGTATGCGCCCTTTGAGAGGACCCAGGCCGCCCCTGCGTAAGTATACGTTCGTACATGATTCAGGCGAAAAGAGATGGGCTTATCATAAAGGAAAAGGTTTAAACATTACGAATTGTACGATTTCAAAGAGTTCTATAGATAGAATAAAAAAATATATATTACGTAAGTATATATATTACGAAACATATAACAGACAAAATTAAAATAAAGATTCTGTAAAAAAAACACAGCAATTAAATTCGTGTTAATATCACGTAATGCATTTGCACATTGCTCAAAGAGCCAAATATTTAATGCTGATCAGAGTGGTTTTGAATATTTCATACCAAATAAGAGAATATTATCTAACAAAGATGAAAACAGCACTAATTCAACCTTTCCGCATTTATTTTTTCCGGAAGTACAAACTTCTCGTAAAAAAATTTTAAACTATGCCGTTCTAAATGATGTCGCAATAAAGTTAATGGAACTCATTGAAATAATAAAAATGCATTCATTGGTTTATAATCATATTCATTCCGAGAAATATAAACCTATGTAAATATACTCCTAGTCAGCTTGCAATTATACTAACGTTGCTATTGCGTCATTTCGTAAAATTTTAGCTACATCATTTTAAATTGATCATGAGGAAAGTGGTTTTAATAAATGTAGAGATTTTTCTTTTCAAAAATATACACATTGCGATCAAAATTGTTTCATACGTTTTACGTTATTTACAATTTCAATGAGTTATCATGATATATGGTATTTGAACCTTATAAAATTCTTACCTCAATCTTTCTTTCGTAAACATAGTCAAACACTCTATTGTTTGATATTTGCGGCTTTTTTCTTCTTGAAAGTAGTAAGATGTAGGGGGAGAAGTGGCATGAATGGAGCATTTCGAATTCTGCATTTTTTAAAAAAAATACATCTTTTTTTCTATTTGAATAAAATTGATAAAGAAATAAAAAAGAATTATTAGAATCTTCGCTAACAGAAAAAAAAATATAAAAAGAGTTTCAAATAAATTAAACATACATAAAATGTATAAAATTCGGGCCCTCCCATTTTGTCCCTTTCATTCCAGATGGGATCATGAATGGGACAAGACAAGGCATGAATGTGACAAAATGAAAAAACGAGTAATAAATACTTACAAATAAATCCAAAAATTTAATCTGTATGCACAGCATACTAATATATTTCTATTTGTACAAAAGAGAATATTCTGGAATAGCTACTCATGATATAAACATTCTGAAGTTATGAATGAAATATCACTGAAAATCAAAGTTATAGGTCATTAAAGTTCACATCAATGTTATTTATTTTATTGGCCAATTTTTTTTTCTATTAATTCAGAATTACCAGAAAAGGATAAAAATGTGTTAGTACACACACGGTGCTACAATTATCTTGTGGTTTAGGTAGCTTTAAAACTATGTCACTTAGCGGAATCCAACTATGTCTTCATTGATTGGGTAATTAAAGCTCATGGATTTGCCTTTTCTGCGTAAAAATTGCATTTTTACTACATCACATTCACGTTTATTCATTATTCTGTCAACATAGCACACGCTTGTTTTCTTTGTTTGTGAGAAATTTCACAACTACAAAATCATCTTCCTTTAAGTTACTTGTATCACAATCCTGGTTTTCGTCAGTGTCAAAATTTAAATCAAAAAGTCATCTGAATCCTGAAATTCAGTATCCACGCTTGATTCACTACTTGTTTGATCCTCCATTGTTTTTTTCGATTTACTTGATTTTAAAGATTGTTTTCTGAGCTTTTACATACTTTTGTTTTCTAAACGGACCTTTTCTGGTGTGCTCGTAAATATAGCAGATGTTTTCCTTTGCCTCTTATTATTTTTTCTTGCCTGAGCTTTAGGAAATGGTCGAATAGTTGTAAGACATTCGTCCAAAAAAGAACAACTTGAACTAGTGGTAGGTTGGTCTAACACATCGATATGGGGAGATTTGGTGATTTCTCGGATGCTTGAAACATCTGCAGAAGGCTGATCCCGATACGTAACGAAAGCTGATATATAATCCTCATTAAAAAATATGGATTTATTCAATGGATAAATTCCAGTTTCCCTAAAACCGCGTAGTATATTTTTAGGAGTAAAAATCATCACACAGGCTTTATTAATAAGCCCTGCCACATCATAGATAGTTATGGTTTTCCCAGGAAAAGAAGTCATCCAGTCATTCATGGCCATTTTATATCTTGCTTTCAATGGGCCATACATCAAGACAACCGAAGGCTGCAAGCGATGTGAGCAGTGAGGCGGGGAAGTGAGAATTGTAATACTATTTTCGCGTGCATAACTGGTAATTTTGATAGTGATATGTGTGTTATGGTTATCGAGTAGTAATAAGGCGGACGGATCTTTTGTGGATTTTACATGTTTTACAAAATGTTTTAAGCTCTTATAAAAGCCGTCTTCATTTATCCAGCCACTACTAGTGGCTAAACCAAAACTCCCAACTGGTGCTCCATGTAGCATGCAATCTTTAAAATGTACCCTATGAAATACAAATATCCGAAGGATAGAATTTACCGTTGCATTAATGTATGGTAACATTGTTACTAATTGTCTCCTTTCGCCACTTGTTGCCTGACCAACTTGTTTTAATCCACGATGCTATAATTATTGGCGATTCAGTCACTGTACTGTATGTCGTTTCATCACAGTTAAAAATATTTTGTGGTGAAAATTTGTATTTCTTCATTACTTCTTCTAGATTATCGTAAAACTATTCTACGGTATGAGAATTAAAGGCTGTTGCTCTTGCTAAATTAGTGGCTTCTGCTTTGCGAATTGACAGTTGTGGGTGTCGGTGCATAAAACCTTTGACCCAATCGATCCCTGCTTTTGTAGCTTCTTCCCAAGTTGCAGGATGTTGCAAAGCTAATTCTCGTGTTTGTGTAGAAGTAAGACCGTAACACATTCTTGAAGCTGTTTGAAGATATGCCGATAGATGATTGTCTTGGATGCTACTGAATACCTATTCCCAATATTTGGATTATGTAAAAAGTTATCAGGCCCTACTTTTCTTTGAGCCGAAATGTTTGGAAAGCAAGACTTGGGAATTCCAAATGATTTTGAAACAGATTTAATGTAAGACCTTTCTTTCTTACTTCAGCCACGGCTGTCTCCATACTTTGGCTGCATATCCTCAATCTTTTGCCATTTCTTTCAGTAGATATTTTCAATCTGAACTGAGAATATAAATAATTAGGTTTGCAAATTAACAATAGACCTTTTTATTAAATTTTATTACTTTTCTTTAGTCATTAAAATGTGCACTGTATAACATAATGTGACTTTTTTTATGTCAAATTAAAATATAATTCATAAAGAACTAAACAAGCATAAAACTATCTGTATCTAATAATTTCAAAATCTAATTTCAAAAATCTAATACTGGATGACTTATTTAGTAGTTTAGCCTTCTCTAATTATACCTGTTTATAATTAATATATGTATTTTATAACTAACCTTACTACAAACTAACTACAATAACTACAACAAACTAACTAACCTAACTACAATCTGACTCTTAGATCACTAAACTAATTTAAAATAAGTAAGACAATAGTTAATAAAAATTAAATATATTTCTAATTTACATATTAAATAACTCATGTGTATGGTAAACTGCATAAAAAGTTTGTTTTGAGTGAAATTTTAAAATTTCATGCCAGTTACAGATTAAAATGTATACATGTAAGATATAAACAAGCATCCTTGGTTAGAAAATTACCCCAAGTAACGAATGGGACTATCCCATTCATCACTTAACTCTGTGTCTCATTCAACATTTACATGTATGTGATGATAAAATCAGAAACGGAAGTATGTAACACTACGTTACACTACGCCAATAAACGTTGATTGATTGACATTGTTGTTTGATGTAACACTATATCAATCTGATTACATCCAGCAGTTAACGACGTTAAATATATGGGGATAATTTACAAACAGTTGACATTTTAAATGAATTCATAAACAACACATTTTTACTTTTTAAATGTTCACAATTATTTACTAATGAGTCTTAAACACTAAATTGCACTTTTTTTTTGTAGTCAATCTGCAGCCATTTTAATGTTTCTTTGTGTGGCAAAGTATGACATCCAGCATCACTTACTGGCTGAATTTAAAATTTGAAGAAAGTTTAGGATTTTTGGCTAGTGTCCTATTAAAAACCTGTTCCATTCATGCCACTTCTCCCAATGTTACACTTTTAGTTTACATTTTTTTAGATTATGTATGTTATAATTTGTAGGTTAAAGTAGAAATTTTTTTGGGGAGAAATAAGGGGAAGGGGTATCTTCTTTGTATTTTACTTTTAAGTTCTATGCCGCCGATTATTTTTGATTCACTTGGCGTCAGAGTTTTCGAATTTCGCAATTAGCCTCTGTTTTACTTTTTCATACCTGTCCGTAGTCAGGGAATTTAATACCACATTGGATATTCGGGCCAATACATCGCCAATCAAAGATGCGTCGAAAGCATGAAATTTAGTCTCATCCCAGGAAATTCTCGAGAATTGAAACGACGATTCGATTTGGCTAAAATATAGCCGGGCATTGTTCAGCCAAAATTCCGGAATTTGTAAACCTACGGGCGCAACTTGCGGTGTACTAACGGGTGCTATTTGCCATGAGTCAACTGCTTCGATTGGGTCAGGTATATGACTAATTTTAACACACAATTATCAAATACAGCCGAACCTTCTTAAGACGAAGGGGAACAAAAGATCTGTTCGTATTAATAAGAATTCGTCTTATCCGGCAAAGATATTATGCTATATAATCTGACAAAACTTCAAAAACCGGTTCCTATTAAAAGTAATTCGCTTTAAGTGTGTTCATCTTAACGAGGTTCGACTGTAGTAAATAAAGAAATAACAAAAATTCAATTTAGCCCTAAATTCAGTTATATTAACGAGCATGCGGTTTTCAAATACAAAGATGCACAATCGGCTACATAAAACCAAGCAGTATTCGAAAGGCAGTTAGCGAAAACGAAACTCACTGTAGAATAAATATAGACTCACTCTTTTTGTGCTTGCTTGAGGATTCAAACTCATGGGTGCGTATTTCTCCTTCGGCCTAAATTTTTTTAAGAAGTGGGGGGGAAGAACCGATGGCTGTCCAGAGTTTATTGAAATGACCATCTCCAAATTACGACAGCGGCATTTCATATGGTTGAGGTCCTTTCTTGAGTACAATTGAGCCGGCCGTCTCCAAACTCCGGTCCTACGTTTATAGTGTATCCGTTAAAGTCAATTAGTGGAGCACAGATGCTTTGCACTCGTATTCATGAAGTGAGAAGGGTCCGACAAGAAAACGGAGTTTGCTTTTCACTCCATAGATTACCAAATTCAGGACGTTGTAGTGGGGACTATGTCCGAATGATGGGTTGCGAGTTGAAATATCACACAAGAAAAAAAATTTGCGACGGATGAGAAGATGCGTTTTATCAAACGAGAAACGCAGCTCGGTATATGTGACTTGAGGTTAGAAAGTTTTTAATTCGAATGGTATTTGTTTCCGCCCACGTGATGTGATTGGATAGAATGTTCATCACACAGACAGCATCTGATACCTACTGATCGATTTCTCGCTCCTGGTCATCATTCACGTACCCCGCAAGTGTCACGTAAAGATGTCAAGTTTCTAACTTAGAACGTTGCACACATGGCTATCTTCCCATCCAGTAATAGGAAGTAGTCACTGGGAAGATTTCTTTCCCCACGTGTTTACGCATACCCGACTAACATTTGGATTTTTAGGAAATTTTGGTGGGAAAGCTGGAGCTTTAGCACTAACCCGCCTTACGTTTATTCACAATAAAAGAAATGAAATACGGGAAATCTTCTGGGGTGGCAGTCGGCCTTCTGGAGGGCCGGCCCCCACCTAGTTACGCCAATGGTTGTTTCGTGAGGAGTGGGGACTTCCTGCCTTTGCCATCCCAAAGTAAATTCTTTAAGCTTCAATTGCCTCACAATAGATGGAGCCACGCATGCTTGTCAAATTGCGAAAGGCTAGTCGATCTGATTTGTGGCAACGGATCGGTGTGGAAGGATTGTTTGACGAGGGCAGAATGTTCTCCCATTGAAACAGTTGTAATAATGACGTGCCAGCTTACAGAACTGCATTTGGTTATTTTACGGTTTAACATTTATTAATAATAAGAGAATAATTAATAAATATTTAAGAATAATAAAAAATAGCCATTACACTGCAAAATTATACGCAACAACATTCAAATACCCAAGATAATGTTAAAATAAGCGCTATATATATATAAGCACTGATAAACATAAGATTGCAACATCTATGAAAAAAAAAGCGCTCGACAATACTAAGCTTTTAAAAAAGGCAAACAGGAAACAGTATAAATAAATTGTGAAAACCAAGATTATCCTTCGTACCATTTTATATTAGTGTGTATTATTCTATTAAATTACGAAGCTTATTTCCCAGTACAGTAGTACCTCGTTAAAATGAACACCAACGGGGAGTGAAAATCTGTTCGTATTAACAGTAATTCGTCTTATCCGGAAAGGATAGTATGCTATACAATCTGACGGGACTTCAGAAAACGGTTCGTATTAAAAGTAATTCGTCTTAACGAGGTTCGACTGCATTGAAAACCGGTGAATATATAATCGCAAAAGTTCTGTTCTCCTATCACCACTGGAAACACGCTTTTTTGCAGTTACCTAATAAGAAAGCTTTTTTGCCTACTAGGCTCCAAATATTGCTTTTTGGGGCGGATGAGTATAGTTTGAGGGAAATTTATCGAACCCTCTGTATTAAGGTGGGCCTTATTTTTGAAATTTGGAATTTTGGTTCTCCCAATTTTTCAAAATGTTCCATCATATGAGAAAATAAATGTTATTTATTTATTTTTTTTAAATCGGATTAGATTTTTAGAGGTCGCTATTAGGGTTGACAGTACTACTATTATTACTCATTACTGTAATCTCATTGCATGAATTTGTGCGATAAAGTTTTATTTTACACTAGAAACGATTTTGTAATCCTATTCATTTCCAATCTAGTAATAAATGGTATCAAACACTTGTAAAACTTCTGAAAGTTACATTTGTACTGAAAAATGTATAGAAGTGTGGCTGACTGGCCAAATTTCGTAATCGCTTTATCCTTCAAAGCTTCCTTCAATTAACGAGGTAATGGCTTCATTTTTCTTTATTATAAACTTGATTTGAAACAAACTGTTAAGGAATCTTCAGAATCAACTACCTGCGATGTTTTAGAGATGCGGGAAAGGCTTGAATTTCTACTAAACGAAAAGACTATATTGTTGAGAAAGTCGAATTTTTTTAATGAATGGCGAAGACTGAAAAAAAAATAAAGCTTTTCAATGCCTTAATTATTATGAAAAATTTATGAAAAGAAAATTTGAATGATCTTTTTGATATAGCACATGCTGAAGCTTTAAAAATGATCACGATTAAAGAAGAAAAATTGTTCCTTATGGCCCAACGAGAGAAAGCACGACGAGGTAAATTAGGAAATGTTGACTCGGTGCTAGCAAAAAGAGAAGAGAAATTGAAAGGAATTGAGAAAGTGGAAAAGGAACACAGGGAATATGAAGAAATAAGATCCAGGGAAGAAAATGTTATTGTTTCTTCATCGGATTATGAAGAAAAGGACGTCCATCGGATATTTGCGCTACTTCTGAAGAACCCTCCATTTTAGAATATAAACCCAGTTAAAAAAGAATAAAACATGTTTTGGATAGTAATTTATATTATGTGTTAGTATTGATGTGGCCAAAGTAAATAATCAACAGGCAGTTTTAATCCTAACCATTTATAATACGGAATCTTGGACTCAATCCATTGCTTTATAATGTAAATTCAATTCGAGGCAAAAGACGGAAATACTCTCGGTTTCAACCAATTTAAAGCAACAATTCACTGCTCTTTAACTATTCATTGGGATAGCAAATTGCTTCAGGATATAGTTGTAACCGAAACTGTTGACCGTCTTACTATTTTAGTCTCTGAGAATGGTGTGGACCAGCTATTAGGTGTGCCAAAATTATTGCTAGGAACAGGAAAAATTATTGCATCAGCTGTGTATGATACAATACAAATGTGGGAGATTTGCGATAAAGTTATGTGCATTAGCTTTGATACAGCAGCAACCACCATAGAAGTGAAGTTTTGGGCTTATATTCTGTTCGAGCAAAAACTAAAAACTGATATATTATGGTTACATTGTCGTCACCACATATTTGAAATTTTTCTTGAGGCTATTGTTCTTCATTCATTCGTGGAGTCTTCATGCCCAGAAATTTCACTTTTTAAGAGATTTAAAACGTCGTGGCCTGCTATGAACTATAAAAAATATGGAACAGCAACATCAGATGACAGATGTGCTTCATTTATTACCGATATAGCCAGTGATAAGTTTTGCAAAGAAGCAGCTCCAAAAACTTTCAACCTCGCGACGATTATGAAGAGTTCTTAGAACTCACAATAACAGCTTTAGGATAAACTCCTCCAAAAGAAATACTTCAAGCTCTCGCTAGACTACATCGAGCCAGATGGATGGTAAAATCTACATACTCCTTGAAGATTTGGATGTTTCGGGACCAATTTAAATTAACAGTTGCCGAAAACAGGGGAATTATAGAAGTTTGTGCGTTTTTAGTTCGAATTTACGTTAAAACCTTGTTTGAAGCTACATCAGCGACGTATGCTCCATGTAATAATTTCTAGCTGTTGATGAATCTCGACAAATACAATGTCGTAAATGAAGCCATATCAAAAATTGCCTCAAAATTTTCTCACGGCATTTATGGTATTTGTCCTAAGAACTTACTGCCTTTTCTCTATTTTATGACGAAGCTTCCTCCGAAACTAAAGAAAAATGGCCAAAGCTATGGAAACAGAAAAAGAATATCCTCCAAAGAAAGCAGTTGTCGATCCAGATGTTTTGCATTTAAAGGCACTACATCGTTTTGTTTCCTCTAATATTAAAAGGTTTTTTAAAATTTTAGATATTTCGTCAATTTTTTTACAAAACAAAGCAGAGACATGTTCTGATGATGCTACGTACATCAAAGCCAAGGAAACTGTTATGTATATAAGAGTTGTAAATGATACAGCTGAAAGAGGATTTTCCCTAACCGTTGATGACAATACACTACTTATGAAAGATGAGGACCAAAGGCGATACTTCTTCCAAGTTGTAAAAATTTTAGAAAAAAGCTTAATAAGTATCCAAAGCTAAATCCAAAGCTTAATCCAAAGCTTAATAAGTAAACTTTGTTGAAGTAAATTCTCTTAAGCATTTATTCGAATTTCATTACTTCTGTACAATTTTCAGGTTTGTGTTCATAACTGATGTAGTCGTTTGGTATTATAAGCCAATTGCGTAGACTATTATTAACCAAAATATATATTCACTCCCGACAATAAATACTCGTAATATGTTCGTCCATTCTACAAATACTCGCATACTGTAAAGGTGGTAGTGACCACTAAAACTATTTCGATATTCAAATTATTTCGAATTTCGATATTCATAAAAAATTCAGCAAAATATTTTTTTGATAGATTGAACACATTTATGAGTTGGGAGGAAACAAATTCAAAAAAAAAAATTGTTTTTGAGGCCACATAACGCTCACCCTACTGTGTATATATGTGTAAGTTCCGCAGCCGCCCTGTGCTAGATATTGGAAATACAGACTCCTATTTCATGGCCCAATTGCATGAGAGAGGGGTCATCCGATGAGAGAGTGGCGCAAAACTAGATACGACATAGCGTGGAATCTCGCATTAGCTGTGGGGTCGAGGTCCGGATTCGTTTTTACATTGTATATCCAGCTTGCCAACACGTCTGGCTAACGTGGTCAGCTTGTCAAAATCCTCTGTATTTCTTTCAGCATATTACCGGCACGCATATATGTGATGGAAATGGGACCTTCTGCCTGAAGTAGATTGATAATTATTGTTGATAATTATGAAGTAAATCATGACCCATAAAGGCAACAAATACGTCGGAGAAATAAGATATCTAATGAATAATTTTTAAAAAATATTTTAGAAATATTAAAAATAGCATGCAAGTAGCTTTGAAACCTTCATCAGGGACCTTTTGTTCAAAGCATAAAGTAAATCAGATTAAAATTCAATATACTTAAGATAGCATTGTACTAACCTCCGAGATTTACAAAAGTAAACGATTTTCTACATCAGTCCCGTGGTGAACCCTGTATTAATGTAGAGGGGAAGGGAGAAGAAAATGGGGAAGAATAGGGATAAAATTTTATAAAGGGGTTCGCCTTTTCACCCCTTTGCATACGCGAAAAATCCAGTCAGAAAAAATCCTTTTCACACGTTGTAAAAGGGAAATTTCTTTTTAAATTTCCTTCTATATCGCCGATGAGGGGAAAGGATGATATTTTATTAGCAATGACATATTAACGGAAGAATTCAGGGAAGCCCTGCAGCTTTCATATGCTTATTTTTATTAAAAAAAAAAATGAATTTTAGAAAACGATCGATTATGTATTTCTGCATAATAAAACCTAGATCGCTGTTTCAAATAGTGCTCTCTATTTTTAATGAAATACGGTGGAATCTTGTCAATGCGAATCATCATGGGGCCACCGATTTTTATTCTTACAAACGGAAATTCGCATTAAGCGGAGGGAAAATTACAGTAGCTAGAACTTCAAGGTATTCAGCAATAACTTATATTGTAACGCAGTTCACACCGTAAATCACAGGCGGATTTTTAAGTAGGCACACAAAGCACAGGCCTATAGGTGGCACTTACCGGGGGGGGCTGCAGCAAAGTGCTTAAATATAAAATTTTCCGAACTCAACAATGTTGAAAAAATAATGTTCCTTTTAATTATTGCCCTGTTTCCCCAATAGCGATGACATATAGGCGACTACTTTAACTTGCCCGCAAATGCAAACTACAGAATCGAAATTTGGCGCAGTATAGCCTAGATGCTCTTGCGCCATAAAAAATCCAAACAAAGGGCGTTAAAAATTTTGCGCCCATTTATACATATACATTATACAGTATAGTAAAAATAATATAATAAATTGTGCTATATAATAGCACGCTTGTGGTCAACTTCCACGATTTAATAGCGTACATAATAATATATGAAATATAACCCAATTTGTTCAAATATCCCTTAGGCTACAATTTAGCTCTCAAGCGGACATTCTTTATTAGAATTGGTTGTTCATGAAATTGCCAAAGAGGAAATCTAATACATGTCAGCAATGAATAATTAAAATTATAATTCGGACAAAAATTTCAATTAACTTCCACGATATTAAATGAGGCAACTCATCTATCAAAATGTTAAATGAATAA
>QLNU02014802.1:62100269-62124716 GCA_006491805.2 Dysdera silvatica
TTTTTTATAACAAGCAACTTTTAAAAAAAATTAAGTTTAGTAAGTTGAGTAGTTTAGTAATTCGTTGCTTATTTTTATTATATTTATACGTGAGTGTTGAAATATTGTGTAGTTTAGTGTTAAGTGCGAAATCAAGCCATCTTGGTTTCTTTGAAAATTTGTCAATCACTTTATTTACATCAATATGAATATTTTTGTGGGTGTGTATTAAAAGTTTCTCTTCTGTCATCCGCGTTCGAAGGCAAGTTTGAAGGCGCTTCAACTAACGCAACACTTGCTGAAAACATAGCTTTAAAGGGTGAGAAGCTCGTAAAGTCTTGTAAAAAGTCTTGCTCTCATTTCTTGAAGACTTAGAGAATTTGGACACCAGTGTAAGACTTTTGTTCATTACATTTGTAACAAACAACACATAAAATATCCTTCGTCGTCTTTATTTTTTTCCTATTTAACTCTGATGGGAGGGGGCAATTGCCCTCTTTACCCCTTGCTGGATCTGCCAATGACTTTGGGGCAGAGCTGGATTATTGCAACTTGAATTTTAGAGTTTTTTGTATGTACACTGCATCTAAATATGTTATCCGTGCCAGCTTTATTTTCAAAGTTTAAAATTTAAATTCTGGAACTGAGTTAGCGAGCATTTTCATTGGTCTCTATATCCTCATTATATACATATATATATGTCCTACTGGGGAAGTAAACTCTTACAGAGATTTTTGTAGATTTTGTATTAGCTTGCACCTAAAAGTTCTAACCGAATTATAAACATTTTAGCTGAATCAGAAGGGTAGTTTTTAAGTTTACAGGAAATTCTAGTCAAAAACACACAATTCCAACCAATGTCATTTAATTACTTTCATACTTTGACTGGATTCCTTGTTGCCAGTGCCTACGCTATGCAGTCTTAAAATCAAATTCCTTCCTTTCTGGCCCATTGATTTATATGTCCATCAAATGGTTTACATTGGTGATGTGGAACATGCTCGTGTCCAAATGCGGGGATCTTATGGACTGGTCCCCCTCCATGAAATAAATTTTCGATTATTACGTGGCATCATGCTTCGTTCAAGTTGTATTGCTACTATAATGTATAACCAAATACTATAATAAATGTATAACCAAATTTACTATAATAAATGTATAACCAAATACTATAATAAATGTATAACCAAATACTATAATAAATGTATAACCAAATACTATGATACATGCATTAATAACACACGCAACTGAAAAAAAACCCTAAAATTTAAATGACGTGTCAATGAACATTGTTTATGACATATCTATCCGTATATACGTATTATCTAAGATCTCGCCTGCGAAGATCTACATATGTACAGTGTTACCTTGTTTGTGTAGAATGACCCTTGTTCAGCTTAATTTGGCGGGGGCAACACACCCCAGAATTTTTAGAACAGAGGCAAAAGCGTGTTTTATCCACCCACATTTTGACTTTTTTCTGCACCACCCCCCCTTTAATTTACGCTATATTTTACCCCTAAGTTAAGCCTATGATCCCTGCACAATAAAAATTGAATCAACCGTGTAAGGTCTCACGGCTATTAGTACCGGACTGGAGAAAATTATTTTAATTTGTTTAAACCCTTTCTTAATTTTAATTTGTTAAAACCATTTCTTAATTTCAATTTGTCAAAACCATTTCCTAATTTCAATTTTTTTAAACCAATTCTTAATTTCAATTTTTTTAAACCAGTTCTTAATTTCAATTTGTTTAAATCAGTTCTTAATTTTAATTTGTTTAAATCAGTTCTTAATTTTAATTTGTTTAAACTATTTCTTAATTTTAATTTATTTAAACCATTTCTTAATTTTAATTGATCTAAGCTTCTTCAAAAAAAAGCATATAAAGATGTCAGTGAAGTAAAATAAAAAAAGATAAATATAAACAGGTTATTGTAGTCTAAGAAGACGCAGAAATGGCATTACAGTATATCTGATTAAGTCGAATTTCTTTTAGAAGGACTAAGATGGGGAAAGGGGTAAGCATTGGTTGAGGGAAATGGGACCGATCCGTTAAACGGCTTAAAGGCCGGTAAGTCCTGCTCGTGGCAAGTTGCTTCATTTGCGAAGGCAAAACAGATCTTATCAACTGAAAAAAGTAAAAGAACACAATCACATTCCTGAATACGAACTTAGGACCATATGTATATTGACAAAACTCAACTTTCAAGAATCGTCGGTAATCTTTCAGCTGCTTTTGCGATTATTGCACGATCTGCGTTCTGTTTCTGGCGTAAGTTTTCGTTTGTCAGAAAAAAGCAAATTTTTAAGGGGAAAAAGAAATCGCGTCCACGGGATGAAATTCAGCCCCATATGTAACGGCAAAACTCGATTTTCGTAGGTAATTGATGATTTCTCAGCTTTTTTCAATTATTGAACGTTTTACTTTATTCTTCTGGCATAAGTTTTCATTTGTCAGAAAAACAAAATTAAGAGGAAAAAGAAGCCACGTCCGCGGGATTAAACACAGACCCATATATAATGGCGAAATTCGATTTTCATAGCTAATTAATAATTTCTCAATTTTTTTCAATTATTGAACGTTTTGATTTATTTTTCTAGCGTAAGTTTTCATTTGTCTAAAAAAAAACAAATTTTTAAGGGGAAAAAAAATGAAATGCATTTTCTTCAGTGGAATCGAATTCGATTCCACTAAATCGAATTCGATCTATATGGCTGAAATCAATTCCCAAGGATAGTTGAAGAGTTATATATTACTGAATTATATGTATATATAGTTACACATTACTGTTTAATACTGTTCCGTCTTTATTATTATTTTACCCTTCTCAAGGTCTGCACAATTGCTACAAAGTGTCAAGAGTTGTAAAAAGACTTTGATTCCTGAAAACAACGTGGATTTCAAAATAATTCTCAGTTCATTCTCCCTTAGACCTCAGTTTTAAAAAACAGCGTGAGATTTAAAGTTACAACCATATAATGATGACCTCGATATATTTCACTGATACTGTCTCTTTCGCTAATTTCCAGTCCGCCCCAAACTGAAGTCCAATTATGCAAATGACGTTTCAACTTAAATGAAAAGTACTTAAATTTTACTCCAAACAAGCCCTTCATAATTAACACGAAATATAACTGAACTTCCTTCCGAACCTAGCGGCGCTTCCAGTAGCTCCCTCCATACTCCAGAAGCGAGCTCTTCCCAACAGATTCGAAACCTCATGCATTTAAACTACATCAATTAGGTCAATTGCGATTGGTTGTTCCGTATTTAAAATTTAATAGAAATCAAGTGGCTGCTACTCACACGTCCCTGATTTACAGAGGAATAAATGATGTCTTTCCTATACTTTAGTGGTTGCCCCGTATAGTCACAGCTGTTCAAAGATGAATCGCCCAAAATGCGAATAATTCATTTATTAACACAGCGACGAACGTACTTTATAACAAAGATGGGAATTAACACTAGCGATAGATATTACTAATGCGCAGTCCAACAAATTTATAATATACTTCGTTCTGACTCTTGTTACACACTGTACATGATTTAGGAATGTTCCTGATTTTCTTAGTTAACAGCGAACGAACTGTTGGAACGATCGTAATTATCTGTTTGAAGTAAGTTAATGCAAACAACTCAGTAATTAGGTAAGGTTGTGGACACTTACATCCAACTTTTCTCGTATTACGGGCTGTTGTTCTTTAAAGTTTCTTTATTAAATTAAGACGTGAGCATAAACTAGCAACAATATGCAAATTCATTTAATATTCATCTTTAATATATTTAATTTAGAGGTGAGCTAATTACTGCTGTAAATGGAAGTTAGTTTGAAGAAACATGTTAACACGAAGTTGTACGAACGCATAGACGTACGCAGAGAGTTCTTGAGGGGAGTTGTAGCTCTGTAACCACCCATTGAGCCCATAACTCATATATTCTTACGTTAAATATACAAAATTTCATCAACACCCCTCTGCGTACGCCAATGTACGAACAACTAACGAATGTATAGTATAATAATTAGAGTTGTAGGGTTTGGCGCAGTATTTCAATGTACGGCGATCATCACATATATCCAACACCCCTACTTAGTGAGAACCGTACTAAGGTCCATTTTATTTCTAAGTTTTTGGAACTATGGTGGTCCAAGTGGTGTCGTCAGTACGTCCCGCTGGCATTTCATTACACTTGCGGCCCTGCGGTGGCGCAGTGTGGTAACGCGTTCTCCTATTGCGCGGCTAATCCGGGTTCGACTCCCAGCAGTGCAAAAAGAACGCTTACTCAGAGATCTCATAAAGATCGCACTGCTCACTGTAGTCCGGGGTTTGGTTCCCTAGGCCTTAAGAGGTTCGGATTCCTCGGAAAACAGTAGGTCCCGGCGCAGCATGACCACTGTAGTCTTTGAGCCGTAAAACCAAAAAAATGTTTAGTAAGTTTTCCAGTATTTCATATTCAGATTTTCGATAGTTAATTAGCAAGATTTTTCATTGCTCGACAATTTTCTTCCAGTATTTTTTTTTTTTCTGTCATGAATATTTAACATCTCTTGTATTTTCACAACATTTTTCAATGTTTTATTTTGATGGTCAACCATATTTTCTACTCTTTTCAACAGTTCCTTATATTTAACAACATTTTTTATATTTTTCATTTTTCTTCAGTGTTCAAGAACAATTGCCACCATTCACATTACTTAACAATGTTCGGCGTTTTCCTTCAATATCTCATAGTGTCCCTCATTTTCTTTTCTGTTCTTCGATATGTATGCTTAATTTTTTTTATGTATATTATTGTTTTCAGTTTTACAATATTGTTGCTTTTAGTTTGCATCCACAATATTTTCCGTGGAATGTACTAAGTGGCACATAATATTTTTGGTCCTTTTTCCCCTCCTTAGAAAAACAGTGTGGATGTTAGTTATTGATTTTTCTGAAGGTTTTTACCAACTTACTATTAATTTGTTCTTCCCCGCGGGTGTCAGTTGCATCCGCTGCATCAAGTGCCTTGACCATTTCATAGCCATCATTTGAGGCAGAAATGAATTACCCAATGAGATCTTTTCTTTACCGAAATGCAGGATAATCTTTCAAGTAATGCATTTTATATATACAGGGTGTCTCCTAACTATGGAAAGAAAACCATATATTAGAACATCCTCGAAGAATTTGCACATACCAAATTAAACTTGAAATTGCGACAAATCAATACTTTTTATGCTAACTTATAATTAAAGTCTAAACAGTCAACAAAGATTTTACGATTGTTAACGTTTTTCGTTTGTTTAAACCGAGTTACGGAAACTTGTCTCTGCAAATGTCTAACATAAAATTTGGGCAAGTTACAATTTATTTGAAGGTAACGCGCGCATGCGCAACATCCTTTTTATGATTTATGCATTGTAACTCACCAAACGCTTTGTCATCGCCAAACGCCAGTAATTGTCGCCAAAAGTGTCTCATTAAATAATTAACAAAAAAAAGTTTCCTTCCTAAATCAGATTCAGGCAACAGTCATATAATTGAGTTTACATATATTAATGTGAATTAAGAATGAATTAAGAATTTTTTGTTAATGCAATTGTGGATTAAGGGTGAATCCGAAAATTCATCGTAACTAATCCAATGTTGAGGAAGTGTAATGCCTGCATTCTTTAAATTGATTCTATGAATAAATTCTTAAACACTTCTGAATTTTGACTGCCAACATATTATATATAATAGCGGTACAAACCATATAATAATTTTCAGGCACAATGGAGAATAATGTTTATGGCTGGACAGGTGAAAGAAATATTAGTGGAGTAAATGGTGGAAAACAATATTTTTTATATTAATGGACTTTGAAATGTTGCTCCCTCAGAACCTTCCCCCTGTACGCAGAGGGCGGGCTAATAGGGTTATAACCTTCATTGTACTGCAATTTTATACACATATGAATATAGTAGAACCTGACTAAAATGACCACCTTTGGGATTGGACTCTAATGGTCTCCATAAATAGGTGGTCACTATTCATGACAGACTTTGATATAGACATGATTAAGAAGTGGTTGGCCGCTCTAGATGGTCTCTTTAACCAGGTAGCCACTTTATCAGGTTGCACTGTATATATATAGAGAGTTGTAACTCTATAACCGCCTCCCAACCCTTAGGAACGTTCTATGTACACTAATGCAATATCCCTTTCACTCCATCTTCTTCCATATATGGGCAATTTTCGCAAGAGAAGAGCAGATTCCCCCTGAAGCGCTGACGGATCCAAAGGGGATGAAGAGACGCTCCCTACCCCCTTGAGCCTGGATTACACCATGAAAAATTAAATGAAAATTACGGGACGGGATAAAAATGGGAATCGGAAACAAATCGCCCGCCTCTTACCCTGAGGCCCCCTCTCTTTCGAGTATCCTAAAATATAATATATATGCATTTTCACATTGTATTACTAATAGATGTCGAAAGTGAAATTGACAGTGATGAAATTTCCTACCTTCGGGTGAAATGAGACATCATGATGCTGCTGTAACACCACAAACTATGAGCGTCAATGCGTCGTCACTCTCGCAAAAACGTTACCCATACTAAAAAAAAAATGCCGAACTCTTAGATTTATGTTTTTCATCAGCTTTTATTTGCCTTTCATTATTTCTGTTGATAGAACAGCTGATGCTGAAACCATGATAATTGTATTATCGGAAAATAAATTGTCTTCCCTGAGCAGTAAGTCAAAGATGCTAGAACCGAGTGAAAGTGTTTTCATCTCAACTCCTAACGAATTGCACTAAAAATGGGACAACCAACAAAAAACATAAAAAAATATCTTTTCCCGCGAGAAAGAGAAAAAGAGAGAGAACTAAAGGAGAAGGATAGGGAGATCAGAGATTGGAGACAAGGATTCAGAAGAAATCCTCCTACATCCTTCTTCCTTCTTGAGACTCCTTCCTCTTCATCCGTCTGCATCACTTCCCCCATTTTTCTCTTCTTTTTCTCCACACTCTTCCTTCTAAAAGAAAGCAACCAAAACAAAAAAAATGTCGATTATGAAATCAATACACCTGTCTCTTCATGCATTGTTAATGAAGTTTGAAGTCGCGGTATATGATGTATTGTATTTCAGGATGCATATAGCCTTTCATAACAGCAGACTCGTGATTTCATAGATTTCACGTATGCGAGGCAGGTTGAGAGGTGTTTTATTTTAAATAAAGATATTTAATTAATAGAACGGAGCATTTATATTCTAAAATTCGTGTCAAATGAAAATTAAATCAAAATTAAATGAAATAAAAATGTTGATTTTTCAGTAACTAATCATAGGCTCAGTGGATATTCAATAGATACGTAACGTGAATCGCTTATTTTAATATACATCGTATCAAGTCTTCTATTCCATGATGAGATGTGGATGTGTGTCAGATATCAATATCTCGAAAAATATTTTTTCCTTCGACACTTTTAATGTATTTTAAAGAATTTGTTTTTGGAACTTTTGTATCTCGAAGTTCAAACTGTGTAAGGAATGAAAAGCATCCCCAAATTTTTAGATATCTTCGTCCTTTGCGCTTGTATTTTTATAATCCTTTAGTGTTTAATACATATATATAAATTATGACACTTTTACTCTAAAATAGCATATATATATAGTAATTCTTGATAGTAGAAGAGAAATCCACTGGGGCATTTAGGAAGAAGGTGCAAAAACTTGCTTTTAAAAAGCTGTCTTGAGAAATAATATTTCCCGAATATTTTGTTGATTTTTAATAAGATGAAATGAATAGAAAGTTAATGATTAAAATGATGCTTAATTTATATAAGGTGATGAAGCAAAAGTTAGGGTAACTGGCATGTAAGTTTCTTACAATGGAATGTGTAGTGAAAATGTTGCACCCCCTAAAGAAAAAAAATGTAAATAAAGTCGAACGTGAATAAGAAACTTTAATTTTTAGAAAGGTACATAAAATATTTTATGTAATATAAATATTATTAAAAGTAATGAAGAGTTACAGAAGTTAAAAAGAAAATTATTCACAATGAAAAATTTGGTAAAATCCTGAATGTGCAAAAGAGTGCTAGATGAAAGAGGAGATAAAGGGAATTTGGAATAAAAAGAAAAATAACGCCATTTTAAAATTTTAATCAAAGCTATTTTTATGAGAAAGAAAAGACGGATTAAAGAAAATAAAAGTATAAAGAAATAAACTTTATATTATTTAGGCATTTACTTTAACCATCTGCATTTACTTTTATGCGCTATATAAATATACACATAGTCAATATAAACCTAAATTATTTATGTGATTATAAGGTTTTTAAAATGAATTCGTGGTAAGTAAACATAAAATATGTTAATTTAAAGTCTCCCTTCTTATTATATTTTTAAATACACATATTGCTTAGAGAGTGATCAGAGCCTCTTTCTATAAATACAGTAGACCCTTCTATAGCGACCACCTCTGGGACTGGACTGAAATGACCACCATTAAGAGATAGTCACAATACACGACAAACTATCTTCTAGGCATGATTAAATCCCTACTATATAAAAGTGGTCACTTTATACAGGTGGTCAATTTGCCAAGTTCCCCTGTATGTATGTTTATATGCACTTCATTCAGCAAAATTCAGTTACAATAAAGTATAATATCAGTGACTGTTCATTTCGATATAGACAGCAGTAGCTAGATAACTGAAATAGTAGGCATTTAGAATAAAAATCAGTAGTTTAATAAACTGTGGTATTAGAAAGCTCATGGGGAAAAATATACAATTTCTTATTTTTTTTGGAACAGTTGTCTTTGAGCATTCAAAGACACTAACCAGTTATTGGTGTAGCTGTATGTCCGAAATTTTAAAGACTATAACCCAAAGGCTCCAAGTTCGGCGTCATTTTTATAAACAATACTCTTTATTCTCATCTCAAAGAAACACAACGAACAAAGTTAACATAATAGGATTACCCTTTTAGTAAGACATTCATACGATCGCTCAACCAGAAAAAAACTATTATTCATCCCTTCTGTCTACTTTTAATTAACTGTTTTCTCATTTTCTATTTTATTTTATAACGCGGATCTCTTTTCTCGCGCGTCAATTGAAATATCATCTTAATGTTCTCAGTTTCTATTATTTATGTATTGTCAGCTATAGGTAAATTATCATCTATTACATACTCCCGCTTTGATTCCACTGACGTCCCGGAAAGGAACCAACACAAGAAGGCTTTTGTGGTTGTTCACGTTTACCTAGAAGGTGTAATGTTAGATATACATGGTCCCCACGGATGAAACGGGGGAGCCGGTTTGCGTCTTTGATCAGCGTAATGCTTTCACTTGTCCTGTTCTTGTTCTATAACTTTCTTGACTTCTACTGTAAATTTTGCAAACTTCCTTGACTTCTACTGCAAATTTTGCAAACTTCCTTGACTTCTACTGTAAATTTTGCAAACTTTCTTAAGTAAGGAGTAATCTCAGGAACAAAATTGTCGCTTTCGGTGATGCTTCGTATGTCATTAGTAATATCATCCATGGTACGAAGTTCTCTACCAAAATTTAAAAAGGAAGCTGTTTGTCCAGTTGACTGACATTTGGACTTATTTAAGGAGAAAGGCATCGCCGGTAGCCTTTCAGACTAAGAATCGTGTTTGTCCTGAACTAGAATGGCTAGGCGTACCTTGAGATCACGATTCTTACGTTCCACAGGGTTTGCCTGAGGATGATACACAGGAATCAGGGACTGTTGAATATCCAATATGAAGCAAGGCTGTTGTATTACTGCAGATACGAATTGGGTCGCATTATCACTGATGATTCGCCGCGGAACTCCATACCTTAATATGACTTCCTCCACGAGGGTGATTGTACATTCTATGGCTGTAGCAGTGGGTAAAGCAAATAGTTCGACCCACTTAGTTGTGACATCTTCAATTATAAAAATCCACTTTTTTCCTTTACTTTCAAGTAAAGGTCCAAACAAATCAATCGAAAGTGTTTCGAATCGCTGCTAGGGGACATGTTTCATATGCTGACGCGCATTCTTCAATAATTTTCTTTTCAAGGAGGTCATCTAGTTCCTTCTTTAAGCACCTCCCTTCGAGCCGATGACACTCCGTACAGTGGCACAGAAACAGAAGGATGATTCTCGGTGTTGATGTGATGCTCTAGTACCGTAGTAGCCGCTCTCCCTGGCTCGAAGATATCCTTATACTTCCCTAAGGATGGATTAACCTTTCTTCTTTGATTTTCAGTCAACTTCTCTTCGTTTTCACGCAACTGTCACGCGTTAATCACGAATGTTTATCCATGAGCAACCTTTTGAGCGGGGAGCTCAATTCTTCTTCACTTTTATGCACATGGTAGATGTTAATCAGCGTAGGCTTGTCCTTAAGCAACACATTCCTGAGCGGGATACTTACTTTTTTCTTTTCCACGTTGCGTGCGTCGAATACTCTTTGTTTGTCGTCATGATGCATGGCACTAGGGGCAAACGTCAAATCTTTTCTAAATGGATACTTATGATTTGGGTTATTATCAAAAAATCAAGACCTTTTCTTCATGTCGAGGACCATATCTACAGATTGTAAGAAGTCCATTCCAAGGAGAGTTCTATTTCCAATAGCTTTAGGGAACATAATGAACTTCGTCAGTAGGTGCTTTTCTCCAATCCCCACCATCGTAACAGTGTATGTGTAGCAGTCAACAAGGGATTGTTTACCATCAGCCAGTTTTATCATCAACCTTGTCTGTTGAAACGGCAGTCTTTTCTTTTTGAACACTTTATACATCGTCTTACCAGCAATGGAATGTAACGATCCCGTTCCGCTCACACTCTTCCCTTTATTCTACAGAAAGTTATGTCTGCTAGAGTAATTAGAGGGTCTTTGATGAATACCGTAAATGCTTGTACATTATTTCTGGTAATGTCACTTTTTCCTAAAGTACAGATAGGACACTTAGCTTTAATGACTCCCTATTTACCATAACCATAACATCTTAATACAGGTGTTGCTTCTTTCGAGAAAGGTACAAGTCATCCGGAGAAAGCAGAATTCCTAGTGTTCTGCATTTTCTTAGATCTGTCTTCTTTTGTCCATTGGGTAAAGAGCTTTTTAAACAGTCGAAAGTGTCAAACTTATCCGCCAAGTCAGAGGAGAATTCAAGTTCTCCCACTCGTTTAGACGATGCTCTATGTCTTCTGGTGTACACTTCCTCTTCATTTGATCGGATATCATTAGATCTTTTAATTGGCCAAAAGTGGTTTTGCCCAATTCTGACAGCCATCCTTCGAAGCAGCTTCGTATTTCAAAGGAAAAGTCTTTCCATGAGCTGTTGGAGCTCTTACGGTTTTGAACAACCAACCTACGAAACCTTTTGGACCGTTAACTTGAATCTCTGGAGCAGGACGCTATGTATGTAAGCGAAATTTTGAAGCTTTTTTCTGGTTCCCTAGCAATCAGCTGAGCAATATTCGTCGGTACGGAACTTAATAGATGCCTCACCCACATCTCTTCTGGAATCTTTAGTGTATTCATTTGTAGTTGAAATAATGTTAAAAATAAATTGATGTCATTTGTTTCATTGTTGAAACTTGGTAAAATATTCTTAATATTGTCATTTTCTTGAGAACTTACCTGCTGTGTAGCAGCTGCCAACATTGCCTTCTGATTTTCCAGCTGAAGCCGCAGCTTTTCAATTTAAAACTCTTGTTTCTGCACTTCTTTCTGCTCTCTCTTCAATCATGTTCTCTAGGAGAGCTTTTACAAATTCGTCGTCATCTTCATATTCCTAACTCCTCAGAATCAGTTCCTTCAGGTCAATTTCCTTCATATTGTCATTCGCTTCTTTTTCTAGCTCTTCTACAAGCGTTTTCAATTCCACTTTTCTTAATTTGACCAAAAATGCCCTGCTTCAAAGTGATAAGCAAGTGATTTCGTAATACAAAAGCTAATTTGGACGATTTATAAAAACCCCGATTAACCTTGGCGGCTAATCAATTAACACAGTTAACCTTGGCGGCAGGTAAACTAATTATAGAGTCAAGCTTGGCGGCAGATAAGCCAATTATACAGCCAACCTTGGCGGTTAATTAATTAAACGCATCTGGATAATCACGAACTTCGGTTCCACATCTTCTTTTCCAAAGATATAACACATTTTCCTTGTGTCTTTTTCATACACGTTAAAGAAAGTCTAAACCGGATATGGTCTAATCTGTCTTCCGCGTCGTCTTGTTCGAGCCGTAAGTTGGGCGCCAATTTATAACCAAAGGCCCAACGTTGGGCACCAATTTTATAACCCAAATGCTCCAAGTTGGGCGTTATTTTTATAAACAATACTCTTTATTCTCATCTCAAAGAAACACACAACAAAAGAAGTTAACATAGTAAGATTGCCCTTTTACTAAGACACGTTCATACGGTTGCTCAACCAAAAGAAAACTATTATCCATCCATACTGTCTATTTTCAATTAACTGTTTTCTCAGTTTCTATTTTATTTTATGACGCGAATCTCTTTCCTCGCGCGTCAATTGAAATATCACCTTAATGTTTTCAGTTTCTATTCTTTATGTGTTGCCATCTGTCGGTAAATTATCGTCTGTTAAAAGGCTATTTTTTTTATTGCAGTTAGAGACGGTATTTGATAGAATTTCTGAGACACAAATAGTAAATTTATAATTCATTATTACCGGATGGAATATATTAGCGAGACAATAGTGACATTAACGAAAAGAAGAAAAGAGATATTGAATTGGGATAATAGCCTGCCGATGTGATAATTGTCTACAGGGCTTTTTCGAGTCTACAAACCCAATAAGATATTGTTAAATACCAAGATATTTTGATAAACATTGTTTAAACTTTATCAAACTTCGTTAAATATGGGAAGTATTCTTAACTGCGCGTAGAAAAATTATTGATTATTAAAAGACGAGGGAAGAAAACTTAAAGACACTGTCGAGCTTTGTGGAACTTTTAAAACCATAACGAGTATGAAAAAGATTCGTTAGGTATTGGAAAACCCTAATAAACATGAAAAAGGACAGAAATCGATGAATAGCACAAAAAAAAAATGAAAATTAGTGCTGAACGTTGAGAGCAGTGTAAAAGACATCAAAGACAATATAACGTACATTGTATTCTCTCATTTAAAGATTTTCAAAGAAAGAAAAAAAACGTCTTTAAACAGATGTTAATAGGAATATGTGTAATTCTATGAAGTACAGTAGAACCTGTCTTAAGTGACCACCCTTGAGACAGGACTGCAATTGTCACCATAGGCAGGTAATCACTACACACGTCCAACTTCGGTGTAGGTATGACTAATAATAAGCCCCTGTCAGTTCTCCCTTATAAAATGTAGTCACCTTATCCAGATGGTCAATTTGCCAAGGTGGTCGCTTTACTGGGTTCACTGTATTATCCATAACTGCAGAAAAGCGCCGTTTAACGGAAAAAGTCGCTAATTAGAACGCCGTAATGAATAAAATTATTGTATTATTGTTAAACGCTAACAGAAGGTAAGACGTTAAGTAATTTAGGAAAGAACTTTGGAAAGAGTGGTTCAAATTTGATTATATGTTGTAATCGCAAATATAAGTGTGAACTAATTGCCTCTTCGCGTTCCCCATTCCCCTGAAGAAACCTTGCGCAGATGAAGTCGAAACGTCAGGATCAGGTAAAAATGTGGACCGAAGAAATTTCTGTAGAGAAAGGTGGTTCAACGTAAGGCCCGCGGGCCACAATCCGGCCCGCCAATAATTATTTGGAATAATAAAAATCCAGGATTTCAAACCAAAAGTTTTAGATTTTATTTGTTAGAAATAGTGAAAAACCGTGGGAAGTAGCATGAATGACCACAATAAAGTACTGTGAAAATATTTAATGTATAATTATATAATCAATTAGTTTTTGTGTTTTCAACAAAACTCGCTGAAGCCGCTGCCCCACAAGATCCGTGAAAAAATGATCAAGTGGCCCGCTAACAAAAGAAGTTGGACAACTCTACTCTAGAGCATCTGCTTCTGGATATTAACACATTCCAAATTCATATATTTAAGCTTTACTTAACCAACTCTAACGTTCAAGATTAAATAAGCCTTTATTTAATTTACGTATGCAGTGAAAACTATCCTTAATGTTTCTCTCCTGTTCTCCGAGAGATATTGTGTTCATGCTCAACAATGCCGGACTAACGCATGGGTTTTAGGGGCTGCAGCCCTTGGGCCTCCGCCAGCTAGAGGACCTCCAGAGACGTGTTCTCTTGTAGAAGATCCCTTAAAACTATTCTTCTGGGGGCCTCAGAATTCCGGTAACCTAGGGGGCCTCAAAACTTTAATCCGCCACTGATATTCAATAACGACATCTTTTCCTGATCTCTTGAGTATCGACGATTGAGTATTCACTGCATATGATAATTATAATACGTATACGACTCTGAGAAATTCTCATTGTGAAAAATTTCGTATCTGTAGAAAAAGATATAAAATGGTGCCCCTTCCCCTGATTAAAAAAAAAAGTATATAGATTTTAGGGCTTATTATTTTAAATTATTATTTACATATTTTTTTATTTCTAATTTATGATTATTATATCTATCTAAATCTGCAATATACTCCCACGTTGCTACATTTAGGGCCCGTTTAGGTTTTTAATTTACGGCAACTACGTACGGCCCAGATAAGGAAAAGTAGGATAGAAAGATATTAAAGTAAGTGAAAAAGAATTGAATGTCCTGGAAAATCCGCACTTTGTCGCCGACCCCCTTGTAAACAAGAAAATCTCATAAAGTTGAGGTGCAGACAACCTCAAACGAGGATTTTTGTGTCAGTTCATTGGGAAGCAGACTTTTTTTTTTAATAATTCGTAGTCTGTTTCTGTCGTCGTGTAACCCAGCAGCAGCTGGTGCTTTAATGGGTGAGAACAGACACGCGGACGTACACAGGGATATGATTGAATGCCAAGCATAATTTATGAGGTGCCTATGGCACTCAACTTGCGTGCAAAACGTCGCCTTATTGCCAAGAGTCCATGATATTCCAAAAGTACCTGAACATTCCGGAAATGATGCCATCACCGTTGCCAACTTCGCCAACCAGCTGCGAACAGCACCAGTCGTTAAGGCTAAATCATTGGACGCTATTTCGCTAGCTTACAACCTGCGAATTTAATATCTACGACTAAACTAATTTCGTGCAATTGAATAAGATGTTAAAGTATCTGCCACGTTATTAGCAGAGAAAGGCTGAGAGAGCCGCTCACAGAGCATTAGTATCTACTGGCAAGCGACTTCACTGGCTCGACAGTAAAATCATTTCGTATGGTAATATAAAATAAAAAAAAACAGTAAAACTTTAATCTCTCGTATCTCAGGGCCCACAAAATTGGCAGAGATACCACTTACTTCGTTAGTAGCTGTGTGCGATTGAGTAGTAACATCCATGGTAAATGACGTGAAGCGATATTTTGCTGGCGGACTCAAGGATACTGAAGAAGCCTCGTGTTAATGAATGGACATTCAAAATGCCGTTCTTCAGGTTTTCTTACGAAGTATAACCACTTCATCACTGCCTAATTACTACTTCTACCCACACAGACATTTAAAGAAGAAGGAAAGAATATTTGCGTATCAATTGAGACTCATTCATCATCTTCAATCATCATCTACCAGTTATTATCAATAGGCCCAACTAGCGTAGAAACGGGGTTAATGGGAATCATAACCCCTATTGCGATTCAATTTTGCATCTACGTATATGAATATGTAGCTCTGTAACTCTCTTCCCCCCTCATAAATTTTCTTCTTACGCTAATGATATGACCCATATCCTTTTCAGATTTTAGTTTCTCACCGTTCGTAGTCACATATTTCCCCTCATCCATCTGGTAACGGGTATGCATCCAAAGTATATCTCAACTGCGATTGTGGTGTTCTAGTGGGTATATATATATATAAAATGGGGGTCCTACGATAGCGGAGTCAGATAAAATATATATATATATATATATAATATGAAAAATTTCCTCGCCCATTTATGGCGGGAACAGGCTTTGGACGGCAGAAAGTTATGTTCCCAAGCCTCTCACATCACTTCTTAATGTGCCATGTCTAGAAACTCCTGACAATGTGACACGTGTTTAGGATTGTGGCTTTTTGCAGTTCTATGCAGGTGTTTGAGTCAATGTTGAGTATTTCCAAATTCGTCCAAGCGTCTTTGGTACTATCCCTGTTGCTGAGATGACTAACGGGATGACGAAGATCTTTTCCATACTCCATATGACTTGTACTTCATGTCTGGTCTTGGTACTTGGTGATTTTCGTTGTGTAGGTTGTCTGTATGTTATTGGTGTTGGGTACTGCTATGTCGATTAAGTACGTGGTCTTATTCGATTTATCGACGAGGGTTATGTCAGGACGGTTATGTGGGACTGTCTTGTCTGTTATGATTGCTCTATCCCAGTAAAGCTTGTGTGTTTCGTTCTCATGCACGGTCTCTGGCTCATATTTGTAGTACGGGCATTTTTCTGTCAGAAAGCCAGCATTCGCTGCCAATTTCTGGTGGACTATTTTCGCTACTTGATCGTGTCTATGTTTGTAGTCTGACTGCGCAAGGATCTTGCATCCTGCCATCACGTGTTGGATTATATATATATATATATAATCCAAGATGAAGGGGCTTTGCAGTGACGGAGTTGTAACGGGTATCTGTATAAGATGTGGCCCCGCAATGGTGGAGTTGTGACGGGTATCTATTTAAGATTGGGTCCTGCAGTGGCCGAATTGTGACCGGTGTCTATCCGAGATGGGGCCCTGCGGTGGTGAAGTTGTAATGGGTATTTATCCAAGACGGAGCCCTGTAGTGTCGAAGTTGCAACGGTTATTTATCCAAGATGGCGCCCAGCGATGACAGTTGCAGGTTGCAATGGTTATTTTTATCCAATATGGCGCCCTACGGTGGCGGAGTTGCAATGGTTATTTATCCACGATGGCGCCTAGCGGTTGCGGAGTTGTAACATTTCATCTAGCATGCAGTTAATTTGTGTTCGACTTCCAGTGGCGGGGAAATAAAAGGCTTACGGATTAACCTATCAGTGTAGTGCAGTGGTTATTCCCCCAGGCCTTAAGGCTACGTATATATCTGCGAACCTTTCGCTAGCCGAATCGTTCGTGGAAATTATTTTCACGGCAAACTTTAAACGATCCATGGGAAAAGGAAAGAACCAGCCGCAAACCACCAGCAGCTATTTCTCATTTATTTGCAATCATGTTTTCATGCGAGGAAAATTAAGCGATTTTGGTGATGAGTGGTGCAGCTTTAGTGATGGATAGTTTATGCAAGAAAAAGAGGAAACAACGACATTGGTGGCAAACTGACCTGCACAAGACATTCATTGGTACGGAGCTAATAATGAACTAGAATTCACAAGAAATAAGCGTCCAATGTAAGAATTCCAAGCGAATGTCCCCTTCTGATTTCGAGAACCTGCTGCAGAAGACTGGACCCCACATTTCCAAGAAGGAAACATATTTTCGCACTCCAATGCAGATATATTCATCTCAGCATTTATTTCCCTCCGGGCATTTTTCTTTAAAATTTTTTTAAATGGTCCCTATGTTTAGAATCCCAAAGTAAAGATTTGCTTTTATAAATATCAGTCAGCTTCAGTAAAATTTCCTCTGACCACCCCGCAATTAAATAATAAAATAAAAAACGGTGGTACAAAATCAATGGGTACAAAATAATATACGATGGAGTCTGGAGGTTGGCGAGCAAAAAGAAAAATAACGAACGCCGTCCTAATCTGAACCGCGAACGCCTTTGTGTTCGTCAAACAAACCACAGGAAGCGGATCGCCCTGAACGGTTCAAAAGTGGTTCGTTCGGTGCTTAAAAACGCGTCCCAATCTGGTTCGCAACCAGCGGCTCGCGAACGGCTCGGTTCGCAAATGTATGCGAACCTTCTTAAGGCATTCGAACTCCTCGGGAAATGTAGGTCCACTGCCCTGCAGTAGCGTAGTGATAACACACTCGTTCGTTATGCCATTAATCCAGGTTCGCATCCCAATAGTACCGTAGAGTGCGTACCGTTTTTTTGCCCATCAAAGTCCGGGGCTTGATGCCCTTGGACACTGAGGTTCGGGCTCCTTGGAAAGTTGTGGTTCCAGCGCCACATGACCTTTGGTGTCCTTGCGCCATAAAACCACAAATAAATAATACAGTGGGTGATCGGTTAATGAATACAATCTGTTCAAAGGCGTTTTTCTGTCCATCGAAGTCCGGGGCTGGACCCCCCTTGGCAACAGAGTTTGGGGATGCTTGGAAAGCTGAGGTCCCAGCGCCACATGACCTTTGGTGTCCTTGCACCATAAAACCACGAATAATACAATGGGTGTTCGGTTAACGGATACAATATGTTCGAAGACGATGTTCGGTGCTCGAATTGATCGATTATCGATTTACCGGAGATTTTTGTAAGAATTGGAATTGATCGCTTCTTCCGTTGGTTCTGTAAGGTGTTCGTTGTCTGAATGTGTGCTCTTTGTCAAAACATAACCTGTTGCGAAATTGTTCGTTGTCAGATTTATTCGCAGGCCGAACTCTTCGCTAACCGGTCACCCGCTGTATATATGCAATATCATCAAATTGCTTTGAGAGTGAAAATAAAAAAACACCTGTCTATTACCCCTTGATCTTCAGTTATTTATTGTGTAAACAATATTTTAGATATTTCTTATGAAACTCTCCTCAATCTAACCTACATTAACAATAATTAATTTACCTTGAAACTGACCAAACTAATTAAGGTGAGAGAAGATTAAAGGTATTTTAAAATTGTTATTTCAACATGAAGTATTTTGCCTGTGAACAGAAGCGATAAATGGCAAAAATTCGATGAAATCCATATCGTTTAAGATGTTGGAGAATATTTGAGAGTCTTTGAATGGTCGTGTTTTAATGTAAAGTAAAACACATGCTCCTAAAGTTTGAGACGTGAGAAATGCTAGAGTAGGGAATGGTTGCAAACTATTTTTTAGACAGAGAAAATAAGATCAGCTTTGTCAAGTTGCTCGGTAGTGAAATTCACATCGTTGTGCCGATGTAAGTGACAGCTGTCGGTCCTTTGTCAGTTTCAGCGAGATTTGGTGTTTAACTTTTCAAGCAAAAAAACAGTGTACCGAAATAACGTTAGTGAAACCAAAAATTGTAACTTGATATTCGAATTTCATAAAAACGTTGCAATATTATTTAGATTGGTTTTTGTTGGAATTCCATAAAATTTATAATGTGTACGATCTTTTTTAACAAAGTCTCATAAAATTGACTTCAGCGTATGCTAAACTGCGAGATTACAATTGGATTTAGTTTGTGATTATGTAATTCCTTACGTGCATTGACATTATGTGGAGTGATCTGCTTAACCCTGTTCGAGAAATGGTAATTAAAGCAATAACGAAGAAATTCTAAATAATAATTAGTCTCCTTTCTTTAAATTTTTATCCGTGCGATTCGCATCATGTCCTTTACTAGCCTTACGCCCTGAAATCCAATCAGTTTCTTCGGTAATACGCGACAATTTTTGAGGCCGTTAAAAGGATTTCTTCACGGATTATAGCTAACAGAGTGGTACGTGTTTTTGAATGTGAGAAAATAAAAATATTACATGCCCTTGCGCCATAAAAATACAACCAACAACAAAAATATTACACTGCTTAAAAATATAACAGAAAAAAATATTTTATTAGCAACGCCGATTGCAAAATTTATATGTAAATACTTAATTTTTAACCGCTCTCACTCAAGACCTGAGAGTTGCTTTGTATCAATCTTCTCTAGGCATCAATAGTTTTCGTGTTTCCAAAGCACTTAATAATTGATGCCATAAATATTTTGTTCGCGTCTAAATGGCTCCACTCTGATATTATTATAATTATCCATAAGAAAAAACTATCGATGAATTTCTTTCCATAATATAAGGGAAAAAATAAACATGAACTGTGGCATATTTAATGAAAGACAGCAGCTGCATTCTGAAAAAAAAAATGTTATTGGTAAAGCAGACAACGACAGTTATTTCGCATCCAACAATAAATATAATGAATAATAATACTAGATCTGAATAAAAAATAATTCTCACGGAAGACTTGATTACCTGTATGGCGAGGAGGCAGGTGAGAGAATATTTGTGCTCCTCTGTTTATAAACGTTAACGCTCCGCTGCGGAGACAGGTATTAATGCTATAGAAATCGGAAGGCTCCGCTGCGGAGACAGGTATTAATGCTATAGAAATCGGAAGGCTCCGTTGCGGAGACAGGTATTAATGCTATAGAAATCGGAAGGCTCCTCTGAGGAGACAGGCATTAATGCTATAGAAATCGGAAGGCTCCTCTGAGGAGACAGGTATTAATGCTATAGAAATCGGAAGGCTCCGTTGCGAAGACAGGTATTAATGCTATAGAAATCGGAAGGCTCCTCTGAGGAGACAGGTATTAATGCTATAGAAGTCGAAATGTCTTTGCGGGAGACAGGTATTGAAGCATAGAAATCGGAAGGCTCTGAGGAGACAGTAATGCTATAGAAATCGGAAGGCCTCTGAGGAGACAGGTATTAATGCCAGAAATCGGAAGGTTCTGCGGAGACATGTATTAATGCTATAGAAATTGAAAGGCTCCGCTACAGAGACATGCATCAATGCTATAGAAATCGGGAGGCTCCGCTACCGAGACATGTATTAATGCTATAGAAATAGAGTGGCTCCGCTATGGAGACATGTATTAATGTTATAGAAATCGAAAGGCTCCGCTACGGAGACATGTATTAATGCTATAGAAATCAAAAGGTTCCGCTACGGAGACATGTATTAATGTTATAGAAATTGAAAGGCTCCGCTATAGAGACATTTTTTCTATTATCTCTTCTATATATAGACGGCAAATAATCTTTTATATATAATATATATCTTTAATATATCTATTATCTATAAATACTTTCATATCTATATATAATTTATTATATCTGTTATCAAGCATTAAGCGTTAAAATATATTTCAAATACAGTGGAACTTCGATGTTTCGAAACTAAATGGACTTAAAAACGTTGAGTTAACTGAAATTTCAGTCACTGAGACACACAGACAAAAAATATATTTCGTTTGTCCCTTCTGATTACTTCAACTTAAAATAAATTTCAACTCGTTGAAGTCCGACGTATGGAAATTCCAAATTATGCAGTGAAAAGTTATGGAAAGTGACATTATGGGTTTGATTTCATTTAGAGTGAAAACACCACTGTTTGGCGACAATTCGTATATGAGGTAGAGTATAGGGGGAGAAGACTCGTAAAGGAAGATAAGGGGAGGGGTGAGACTCGTCAAGGCATTTTTATACCTGTTTTTTTCTCGGGTCTCCTGCCAAGCCAAAATTCATGGTATTGGTCTACTACACCGTATTCAATTGTGTATTATTGTGCATCTTGACGAAATAAATATTGATTGATTGATTAGTTTATTATCCCGTCGATTTCAACAAACGTGAAGTTTTTCTACGGGAACTATTATTTCATTGTTATTTTATTTCATGTTTAAGCCGCAGTCTTATATACACACCATTACAGAAGAACCTGCCTATATCGAAATTGACGATTCCTAAGCAAAAACTTCGATCTATAGAAACAACCCTTTTTTACATATACCTATATGTATTGTGTATTATTTTGTACTACACATTTTTGATCAGGACATATCCACATGATGTTTAGTTAGGACAAACACATCTCCTAAGCAATGCACCTTTTTTCATAAATAATTAAATATAGGGATCTCATTAAACATATGCACAAGTTATATTCATTTAGTTTTTCTTATTATTTCTAATTATGTGCAAAACATAATACCTTGAAATACGTATCTATATAATAATCGTATGCATTTATATTTGCTAACAAACTTTTAATGTTTTACTGTACCCTAAATCTTGATGACAATGATGCGTCATAAATTGTTTTCATGACATTACTTATCATCATCATCAAGTGCCTTCTCCGATTCGGAGGTTGACTACCAATATGGACCACATTTTCCTATCTCTACTGGCATGGATAATGTCTTCCATGCTTAGTCTAGTCGAAGCTTTTAAGTCATCCCTCCATCCTCTTTTTCAGCCTCTTGGTCGCTTGCCCATAATGTTTCCCCTCCAGTGCCAGTTGGGATAGTTGGTATTGTTCTCCCCTCACTATGTGGCCGCAGTACGCTAACTTTGTTCTCAAAATTAAGGTGATCATAGTTCCTTTTGTGTTGGATCTGTTCAGCACTTCCTGATTGGAGATCTTGTCAGTACATTTTATTTTCAATATTCTTCCGAGGGTCCACATTTCAAAAGGTTCTGTTTTATTTCTAGCGTCTTTTCTTAATATCCAGGTCTCGCATCCATGAAGTGGAATAGGCCAACTATAGCATTTTAAAATTAAGATTATGGGATATAAATTTAATTTTCTCTCGCGTAGAACTTCTTGTAAATCATGGAATTTTGAATTTGCTAAGCCAATTCAGCACCTCGTTTCTTTTGTTTGGTCGTTGTTGTGGCAAAAATGTTTTCCCAACTCTTATAGATGAAAAACCTCAATATGCTTTGTATTGAAAAAGGTTTGATATAAAATAATTTATTGGATGCATAAGAAATTTTTCTAGGTAATAACTAGAGGAATTCACAAAAACTTCGAGATACATATATGTACACATACAAGGTGGTTCTGAACTATACCGACAAATTAAGAGGGGTGAAAAAATTAAGAGGGCAACAGGTGAAGCACATCAAAATAAACATTTTTTGTTCAGTGAATTTTTTTCCAAAAATTAGCCGTTCGGGCACTACAGTGAATTTTTCGTTTTCGTACACCACACTCTAAGGATTCCACAAATGGCTACAATGCGCCATTTGAAGGATTTTTAAAGGACGTCGGACTCTCTGGGCGACTTTCTAAAATCAGTTAAATTCACCGGAATTGTATGTGTAGAATCCATGGTCGCAACTGAAGCAACAGATCCTGTACATACGGTTCTGGTGACTTTAATTGACCTTAGAAAGTCGCCAGAGAGAACCCGGTATCCGTTGACATTAAACACTTTAAAAAAATCTTGAGGAAATAACATTTATTGGTAACAGAAGAGGTGGATGACACCACAAAATTAACTTCAGTGCCGAACGACTAATTTTGGAAAAAATTCACTGTACAAAATTTACTGATAATCCTGCACTTGCTATACACACTTGGCAATCATTTTTTATTGGTCCACATATCATCTGAAATATCTTATTAAATATGGATTTTCAACTATGGTAACCATTTGCAAATTTGCTCGGTATAGCGTAAGGAATACAAAAATATACAATCAGTGCGGTATTTTTTGAACACCCTTCATATGTATACGTTTTATTATTTTAAGCCACGAATTTTCTAACAACATTTAAACACCTAGCAACCGTTAGTTTGAATATAGAAATTTCTAATAAATTTTAAAGGTCACAAGCAATTTTAGATTCTCTATTTTGAAGTTATTTATTGCATTTTTTCTCATTATATGGCTTAATCAACGCATTCAAAAATGTCTACAGATATGATATTCCCCCTTTAAACGTTAACATAATATATTCTTTGATAAGAAGAGTCTTTACTGAAAGTTTGTGACTAATGGTAAATATAAGTAACCATATATAAAATGACGTTACAACTATTTAATGCCAATGTAATTAATGGCATCTTTTTTCATATTATACTGGTAATTGCACATGTTCATTCGAATTTATTATCATATAATTGCAGTACGTGATTTATAAATTAAAAATTATGCCACTTTATGATTAGAGGCTTGAAATTCATTTGTTGTTTAATTTTCCTCAAATCTGACCTGCGCGTCACTTAGATGGGAGCCACAACTGTAAGGATACCTGATGCATGACACTTTTCCCCAGAGGAGCTTTACGTTAAGGCAAATTAGACCACCATCTGGGACCTAAGCATCTTCAATAACTTTCAGTGTAGACTAAAATTTACGGCGAAATTTTGAAAAAAGATTTATATAATTAAAATGGTACAAAATCCACTCGATTTGTCCGAAGAAAGGAGGATGTATTGGTAATTTTTTAATCACTGGCATATAGAAGCAAAACAGTAAGCATGATAATGATGAATTGTAATATCATTAGACGTTTAAAATGTTACACATGAAAATATTTTATTTATAATACAAATTCCTCATAATTCAGTGTTACATAGGTTACATAGTGTTGTACATAAATGTCGCGTTGGTTACACAGTGTTATATATAAATATTACATAGTGTTATACATAAGTGTTACATTGGTCACATAGTATTATATATATGCATTACGTAGGTTATATGGGGATATGCGAAAATGTTACACAGGAGACATATTTATTTGAAACACATGAAAGAAAATACAAACTATGCAATAAAAAA
>QLNU02014802.1:62124816-62152169 GCA_006491805.2 Dysdera silvatica
CACAATTTTCCTTAACAAAAGAAAAGAAATAAAGAGGAGAATGGAAATATAAGTAGTAATATATATTCAAGAACTCTTTATAATGTGGTTATACACAAGATCGCTTGGGGTTTTAATACAAATTTTAAATATTTTCTGAAAATAAGATAGCCTCTTTTAACGTAATTTATTGCATGCTTAAAAATGAAAGATTCAAAATGCGGAAATGCCATGAATATTAAATGGGGATTAAATCAAGTACAGTTGCAGTTCACTCTGAGTTCCTATTTAAACATTTAAGTTGAAGCTCTTCACATGGGATTTAGTTTTTACCATTTTTTAATCATTCATGCAACGATTTTCTTAGATCGAAAATAGCTTGGATTTGATTTTCGCTTATTGGAACAGTTAGCAAGCGATACGAAATAGCGGCTGCCATCGTATTTGGTCGATTATTGGAAAAGACAATTATTGGATCATTTTCTCATTTTCCTGTGACAATTATTAATGCGCACGTTTAGTGTATAAATGTATGTTTATATTTTCCCAGTCTATCCCTGTTAAACAGGTGTTGACTCTTTCAGCAAATGTTATTTGATTAAATGGAAAAATTTTTCGATTGTTTGGTAAAGCAGCTACATATGAGGTTTTTCGTAACAAAGACGGACAAATGTATTTTTTCCAAATTAAGTTGTTGATGCATTCTTATAGGATTTTTCACGCCAAGTTCAAATTCGAGGCCCTTTGGTTTCAAAAACGGCCAGAATATAAAAAAAACCGCATTCAAAGGTGGGCTTATGCCATTGGTGCAGGAAACAGTAAGTTATAGATTTTCGGCTCTGTTGAAAAAAAATGCAAAGTGGAGTGGTTCGTCTTTGATATCGAACTGATCATATATATTTAGATGTCTTGGTTTACTAGGACACGCATAAGAGACACGAAATAGTATTGAAAGAATAATACCATCCACAATAAAAATATATTTATAAAGATTTTCCCTCGACTAATCATCAAGCCACTAAAATTGTATTGTGGCACTTCGTTATGATGTCAATTTCGTGACTTCTTGTATACATAAGTATAATAAGGATAATAATAATGTATACCTATGTATTTTTTTTTAAAGGAAGAAAAATTGTGCACTAGCATAGATTTACGATTTTAGTTATGCGGAAGTTCGACTTCCTTTTACAATTTTGAGTTGAGCACGGACATTATTTTATTTGTTTGTAATAATGCTTCCATAACTTTTAGCTTATCACATAAAATCAATGTCCATTTGAAAAGGAAATCTTATACAAAGCGATAGCGGGATGACTGGTGAACAATGAGAGATCAAAAGTGAAAAAGATTCCATTCTTCAATTCTATGAATAAAAAAGGACTATGCGACGTAGTCCTTAAACCACCATAGTCCTTGAAAATCCTTCGCATAACAAAGAGAGGGGGAGAACGTTTGCAAAGACAAATTTTTTTCAGCACAAATTTTTCTTCTTTATTTGGAAACTGATTTTCGTGCTAACATCGTCGACTTCATTCGATTATCTGGAGAATGCCTGAGAATATTATTCGCTAAAGCGGGAAAATGTAACACTGATTTTACAGTAAAATTTTGGTTCAATAGCAGATACTATGCTTATAAGCAGAGTATTCGATTATCTGTGACCCCATTAATCCTCTGCTTATCCCTCGATTTTCACGGGCAACATGAATGTAACAAAATTTGCTCAATCCCTCGACTTTCGCGGGTATGAAATTTTTCCATCTTTCATCTCTCATCATCTTTGGTTTCAAAAATGTGCTACATATTTTAACTCTCAATTACATGTAGATTTGAAATATGTAATAAAAAAATATGAAATTTTTAAAGCAATTTTGATAAAAAAAATCGAGCAGTTAGAGGGTTAAATATGGTTTAGACTATAATTTTTGCATTACAATGGCAAAAAGCAATGTAGATTACTTTACTTGTAGATTACAATTCTCC
Organism: Dysdera silvatica; assembly: GCA_006491805.2. Taxonomy (NCBI): domain Eukaryota; kingdom Metazoa; phylum Arthropoda; class Arachnida; order Araneae; family Dysderidae; genus Dysdera; species Dysdera silvatica. The sequence goes on from QLNU02014802.1 coordinate 62,126,782, forward strand.
ATAAGTTTATCTATTCATTTATTTACATTTACCGTTTGAATATACTTTGTTATAGAAATTTCCGTGGATTAGACTATTTCGTATTTAGACGATGTGAATTTTTCTAAGGTATAAATAAATGTGCATCCTTCATACTGGAAATAGTAACCTTTCATTTTTTCGTGCTCGTTTATGATTTACGGCAATCAGACACGCGCCAATTCCTTCGCCAATTAGCATTTGACGTATATCTCGTTGCATTTGAATTGTTATTAGCCCGGCGTGTTGTCAACCCTAATTTCGAATGACAAACATCGCTCAATTTCAGATGTTGTGAAAACGACTTGATCACCAGATCCGACGTCGACCCAGTGCCTTACGTATAAGCCATGTAGGCGCTGTCCTAGGACCCTGCAATCTTAGGGCTTGGAGAGGCCTAGTGTTACTGAAGTTTAAGCATTATTTTAATCTTAATTTTGGTTACGAAATTTTCGTGTCCGTGTAGATTTGCACATACGTAATTAGTTGATCATCCATCTTGATCGTGAGATGATCATTCATCATCTCATCTGATGATCCTCTGCTCTATAAAGGTTATGATAATAAGGTTTAGATTCATGTTTTCTTATTTAGTTTATATGCCCACAGATAATACAGTCACGTATAGCAAGTTCCGTATTTCCAAGTAGTCTATACTAGGCTATAGACTAGGGCGGCAAAATTTTGTGTATTGTGTGTAATTCAACAAAATTAATAATTTACGATGATATAATCAGAGATTTTGATGGGAAGAAAGACGTCTTTCCATTTAAATACCAGTGTTCTATAGGCTTTTACTTTTTACTAAAATTAAAATTTATTTCAATAAAATTGAATTTGATTTATTATATACCAAAAATAAATAATACTTCAATATAAGTTAATATACTGTTTAATGTTTATGTTTCAATTTATGAGTTTGTTTTTCAACATATTTATTGTCAATATAAAAGTTTTGGGCGTATATTGAATGTATCAATTTTTATGTTCTTACCACTGAATAGGGGGCGGATAGGAAGGGACAGCAAAAATAGCCTAAGGGCTATTAAATAATCCGCCCATGAGGTAAATCCGCCCATGCTGTAAATCCGCCCATGCACACAGCTAATACAGTCACATACAGATAATATATTCACATACAAATAATGCAGTCACATATGCATGCGCTATGGAAATCTATAGGCATCTACATGTATAACAATTTACTCTGAAAATTACCGTTAGCTGTACTGGCTGTACGCTATTAGCCTGTCGGACTTGTCGATTAGGGGGAAAGTCCACCCGAAGTATTATTTCATTTACAAGAAATGTGAATAGACAAGATATTGGCTTTCTGTTTGCTGCTTGATATTTTTTTTTTTTTTCCTTTTAAATTGTTGATAATTTGCAACATCCGATGGCTCCATCAAAAGCTTGAAACTTCAATAGAAACGCTTTTTTAACTCGTTTTAACCCCCTGCGCCTACTGAAATTTATTGAAATGAAATAGACAGCTATGTCTCTATCCCTGGTCCATCGTGTTTTTAAACTTGAGTTCCCGCACCACTCTCCTTTGAATCATTTAGGGATTCGCAAATTAGCATCTCCGTAACACCAATAGACAAGTATAAAATAGGACCTACGTTAACCTCAATTATGATCTACCTATATACCAAGTTTTCTCCTCCAATTTATCGAAAACCGTATAAACATCGCATAGGAAAAAAGCAAGGGACTAAAGAGGGACGGGGAATTGACAGGCCAAGCATCGTCTATGAAGACGAACCCTACTTCACACAAGCCTTTAAACAGTGATAATTGACCCTTCCTTTTTTAAAGGAAATAACACGCAGTGACGGCAACGGTGCCTGATTAAGGTTTTATGGGCCCTAGTCTGGAAGAATAAAATGGGGCCCCCAAAACATCTGGCCTGTGTATTCATAGGAATTCCCTGAAAAAATGGAACTTTGACGTCACAAGTAATGGTCCAAGCTTTCAGTAGAGACATCTAATGTTTTAAATTACAAGCAATATAAAAGAACAAATCAAATAGAAAATACAGTTTTTTTAATTGTCATGACTCTTGACGCCCATAGATTTCAAAAGCGCGTGCATATGACTGCATCATCTGTTGGCATATAGACTAAATGGAAGAGTAGAGGAAGCCCAAACGCTGAAGTCTTTACTTTTGTAAAGCAAAGGACCTTCAAATGGTAAGATAAAAGGGGATAATCGAATCATGGATACGTAAATATATAACATGAAAACTTCGGGCCAAAAATAAGATTAAAAGGATGTGCAAACTTAAATTGCACAGTGCCTCTGGCAGGGGTCCCCAAGATGATTGATCCATAGACCCGACCCTACTTAACCCATAGCTAAATCCGGAACTGAACAGCAATATTTTCTCTACAATTTTTTACTTGTTCATTCTTGAAAAATGGCAAAAGGTTTCCGTATGGACACAAGGTTCAAATTACCAAGACCAAGGTTACGGTCATGGACGTAACTTGGTTAAATATAGCATAAACTGGAGGGCAAAAAAAAAATGGAATAAAGAACGATTTTGTCTGTTTGTTTTCTAAAAAATTTTTTGGGGCAAATGACCCCTTGACACCGCCAGATTACGCCTATTGTGGTGCAGTGGTAACGCGTCCGCCTAGCGTGCAGTTATCCCGGTTTTGTCTCCCAACCGTTCGAAAACAAGAACACGTAACGACTTACTGCTCACCGCAGTGGGATTCCTAGAGTAAGAGGTTTGGATTCCTCGGAAAACTGTAGGTCCATTGGCGCAGAATGACCATTGCTGTCCTTGCGCCATAAAACTACAACCAACTAACTAAATTGTAGGTGACGGCGCAATATAGGTCCCAGCATTGATGGCGCATGATTACGGCGCATGACCATTACTGTCCATGCGCCGTAAAATTCGCAAACTTGGATCACCAGTTGCTTCACTCCCGACTACAGACTACATGTACGGTCTCACCTTTTTGAGCGCAGATGACACTTTCCGCCATTGCGCCATATAAACGCAACCAATCAAGGTCTGGCTACAATATTAAACCGAATGAATAAAATATATGCAGACCAGCCTTTAGGGACCGGCAAAGCTAAACTTCGCGTAATTTTGAATACTTAAAATTTGACTTCAAGTTAATCATAAAATAAAGTAATGGATAGTCCCCAAGCCAGTATACAGGTTTCTAAGATTAAGCTGTTAGTTATTAAACACCATTAACCCACTATGCAAACGAACTGAAATTGGTCAGTTCAATTACTCCTTTTACTTATGTATTCTCAACACTTGCGTTCATAGCCTCTTTCCTCCACCCTATTTCTATTACTCCTTTCAAAGGCCAAAACAATATCGCTAGTATAATAAAAAGGCTAAAAGAACTGACATATTTTTCCTTTCAACCTCCTCCTTTTAATCGGGTAGTAAAACTTCAAAGTGGAATAGCAACAGTTCGTCCATAACTCGTGAAATTAAATCTAGAAAATTCGGAAAGCAAAACTTTGTAGCCAAACCTCTAGAGATACCCTCATTCTTGTTACACTTTTGGCGGGAATAGCTTTTACATATTCATGCCCGGGAATTGGGAATCGGAAAAAGTTAACTCAAATGGACCACAAAGCACGAAATAAGTTAATAATCCCTCGTCGAACGACCGTCAGGCAAATTTAGGGATAATTGAGTGCTTAGCTTCCATGGTAACACCTATTTAGAGTGTTTTACCTCGTCGACTCCCCCTTTTCTTTTTATCCCCATTTCCCTTCTTTCTCCCCTCCCCCCATTTCCTGATCCCTTTCCTTTTGTTTAAATAAAATAAAACTCGCTACCTGTCATCATAAAATAACCATGATTTGATTTACTACCCACTGTGCCCAAAATCTTATTGTCCCATTTACCCATTCTGCGCAATTTTGACAATTTCCCGATGTCTGTTTCGTAAACGTGTCATTTACAAAAGAGGCAGCTGGTAATTAACTTTCCCGTTTGCAGCAAAAATATTCTGAAAAGCTTTCAAACGGAAGTACTGAAAAAAAAACAAAAAAAGGATAACAAGGAAGCATTTTTGTACCATTATAAAAAATCATAATGGGAAAGGCCGATGTTCAAATTCTTCACTAGTAATATGACTTCTGCAGAAATTTTGGAAAAGAAAATTTTCTGGAAATTTTCCGGAAAATTTTCCCTCGCTTCAATTTCTAAATATCTAGTGTAAATGTATTTTATTTATTAAATAACGTTTGTTTTACGTGCCATACAACTACGCAAACTTTAATCCCCCGCCCCGTATTTACCCTCCGTCAGAGTGGAATACCACCGGTCCACAGAAAATTTTGGTCTAATAGTATTGGTTGAACTTATTATTGTTATTATTTTACTGTTATTTATTACTGTATTATTGTTATTGTTATTTTTTACTCTTTGTAACTGATACTTTAACCTGTTACTACATAACATTTCGGTCAAAGAGTCAGGGGTTGGTAATTCATGTGATAATGATACCGATAACTTTGACACTTCTGAAAATGTTAGTTTAATGATACGAAAATATCATGTAGTATCATATATAATATCATATTGTACTAAATACATAAATAAAACTCAAAACTAAAAAATGTGAATTCCTAAAATTATTAGTGAAAAAATAAATCATAATGTGGCAATGTACCTTTTTTTTCTACTATAGGTTCACTTTTTCATATTTTAAGTTCTATTAACACGTAAGCTACTTAGTAATATTTTGTACAAAATATTTTTGCGTGTAAAAATGAGCCTTTCTTTATTCATGTATCTACCTGCCAGCGTTATTTCAAAGTAATAAAAGGGTCTGAGCCCCTGCGATATCGCAAAAAGGGGATTTCTGTTTAAAATGTTTGGTAACTTTAAATATTTGATGAAATTTAAAATGATTTAGTGAAAATGTAAGATATATTTTAATAGGATGGGAAAAGAAAACTCAACTTCCTCGAAAGATTCCTTTTTATGTAGTCAGAAGCAATAGGAATTATGATTATGTTATAAATGACCGATGATAATATTTTTAATATATAACATATTCTAATACAGGAATATATTCTTACACATAAAAAACCACATAGTGTAGTTTTTTATGTGTAAACATTTTAAGATTAAGTATGTACACAGAGAGGGGGAGAGAGAAAGGGAAAATAATTTAATTTAATAAACAATTTAATGACATTTTTAAAGTTTCAAGACCGGAAAATTTTCCATTTCATGAAATTTTTTGCGGAAAATTTTCCCACCCACATCTTTATGCTTAAGTCCTATTTTTAGTTGCTGTGACATAATTGGTCAAAGAATTTTTTTTTACAACAATGATTGCCAGAATAAATAGTAGAAGATTTTCAAAGAATATTAAATGTATTTCAGATAAAAAAAAATCGTCAATGTATCGGATATTATTTTCGCATTCGTTAATTACTTCAACATGCATAATGGATGAAAAATATATTTAAGCATATAATATATGCAGTAGAAAAAAAGGTTTGCACGTATCCCCATGGCTTTACATAAATATGTGTGGAAAGCAAATATTAAGTAGTATTTTTAACCATTGGGCTTGATTACTTTTTGATTAAGCACATATGCATCTTTCTTTTTTACTGATCAGAAAAAATATATAAAAAAAATCTTAATTTGTTTTTGTTTTTTTTTTTGATAAAAAAAAATACTCGTAGATAAAATAACGTCCTGCAAATATGATCATTGATATACTACGCAAAATTGGAATTACAAACAAAAATAAAAGAAACTTATTTATTGCTTATAAAATATACTAAAAAGTGCACTGAATTATACTGAGAAATACACTAAAAAACGCCGTGTTTCGAAACAGTTTAATACCTGTATTACATTGTATTAGTGGATCCAAGGGCAGCGATAGAGCTATCAACTCCACACACACACACACACCTTTAAGCCGGGATTGCATTATCAAAAATAAAATGAATAATACCTTACACTTGGCTAAAAATAGAAATCGGAAAAAAATCGTCCTCCTCCCTTCGAAAGATTTCTGGATCCGCCCTTGTTACATTGTACAGATTTATAACCAGCGAAAGGCTCAATCGTTATAAAAGACGCGTTATAAGGTACTTATCCCGGCAATTTGGATTGTATCAGCTGCCACGCTTCCGAAAAAGTGCGTAATATCCATTGCAATGAGGGAGAAAATTATAACTCTTAGCGAGAGTGGTTACAGTTACCTGGAAATTGATAAGAAATGGAATTTGGCCTGTCCATTATTCGACATATGACGAAACAGAAAAATTGTCCATAAATACATCAAAACACACATTAAAGTTATCCGTTTTAAAGAACATCTTCACTTTGATTACACCTGTAAAAAGGAACCTCTTTTTCCTTTTTCATTTAAAGTTAAACCTCTTGTAAATTCAGCCCTTGGACATCGTACTCCTGATGAAGGACTGCTGCTGATGCGTCCGAAAGCTTGAGTGATCTTTTTCATTGCTATTTTACCAGTGTTTAACCTTTTGTATGTAAAAATCCGAAATATGGTCCACCATATTCCTGTTTACCGGGATTTTACTATATATATATATGTGTGGGTGTGTGTATATATATATATCATCATATTCAACCATTATCTATCCACTGCTGGATGACGGTTTCTCCAAATGCTTTTATTTCATCCACCCATCTAGTTTGAGGACGTTTTCTAGGTCTTCGGTGGTCTCTTGGAATCCAGTTCAGAATTTCTGTTGTCCATCGTTGATCAGTTCTTCTTGCAATATGCCCAGCCCATCGCCATTTCAGCCCTTTTACTTTAACAATGATGTCCTCTACTCTAGTTTGCTCTCTCACCCAAGTGTTTCTTTTTCGATCTCTCCTAGTTATTCCAAGCATGCACCTCTCCATGCTCCTTTGCGTTGTCTGTAACTTTCGTATTGCTCCAACTGTTAGACTCCATGTCTCTGATCCATAAGAGAGGACTGGCAATACACACTGGTTGAAGACCTTTCTTTTTAGACACAAAGGCAATTTCCCCTTCAGGATAAAACTGTTTCTTCCAAATGCACTCCAGCCAAGTTTAATACGTCTGTTGAGTTCTTTCATAATGTTGCCATCCATTGAAATCAGCTGGCCAAGGTAAATATATGAATCAGCAATTTCTAGCTCAATGTTGTCAACTTGTATTTTTGTTTCCTCTACAAAATTATTGAACATGATCTTAGTTTTTTGTAGGTTCATCTTGAGTCCAACTTCTTCACTTCTAGTTGAGAGCTCTTGTACCATGTCTTGGAGTTCTAATGGGTCCGTTGAAAAAATAACAATGTCATCAGCAAACCGCAGATGATTTAAATATTCACCATTTATTTTTATTCCCTTGTTATTCCAATTTATCAGCTGAAAAATCATCTGTAAAGCTGAAGTAAAAAGTTTTGGAGAAATGGTATCTCCCTGCCTCACCCCTTTGCCAAGTTTGATAGTTTTGGTATCTTTATGTAACCGAAATTTTGCACTTGCATTTTTATACACACGTTTCACCATGTCAATGTACACATCCTCAATGTCTGTTGATCTTAAAGAGTTGATGACTGCTGATGTTTTAATAGAGTCAAAGGCCTTCTCATAGTCAATAAATGCAACACACAATGGAAGTTCATATTCATGTGTTCTTTCAATTAATTCTCTTAATACTTGAATATGGTCCACTGTACTGAATCCACTTCGAAATCCAGCTTGTTCTCTTGGTTGAGCTGCATCTAATTTTTTCTGCAGGCGATGTGTTAGCACTTTTGTGAAGATTTTATAAATAGCAGGTAACAAGCTAATTGGTCGGTAATTTTTCAAATCCTCTTTATCACCTTTTTTATGCAAAAGAATTACTGTTGCAGAATCCCATTGGTTTGGTATGTTACCGCTGTTAAGACATTTGGTAAAGAATTTTGCAAGTATGTCTTCTACATATTCTCCAGCTTCTTTTAGGATATCTAATGTAATACCATCATCGCCAGGGGCTCTTCCTTTCTTCATACTTTTTATTGCAAATGAAACTTCTTCTTTTAAGATTTTAGGAGCTGTTCCTTCGACTATTTCAGTGTCTTCGTTTAATCCACTGTTACTTTCATATAGTTTTTTGTAGAATTCTTCAACTCTTCTAAGTATTTCTTCCCTATTTCTTGTTACGGTGCCATCCTCTCCTTTTAATGCAATGATGTGTTTCTTCCCAACAGATAAACTTCCTTTAACAACCCTAAGGCTCTTGTTATTTTCAATGGCCTTCCTTACTAACTCACAATTGAATTTTCTTATGTCTTCTTTCATGCTTTTGCGCAGAGTTTTACAAAGTTCTATGTACTCAATCCTGGAACTGGTATTTCGATTGTCCACCTTCATATCTCTTCGCCTTTTCATGAGCTGTTTCGTCTTCTCAGATAATTTGCTATTGTGCTTTTTACAGGTTACACCACCAATTTCCCCAGCAGTTTCAACTATTGTCTTAACAATGTTTTCATTTGCTTCTGAGATATCACTTTCATCAATAAGTCCTTCCAGTGCAGAAAAGCGATTTTTTAATTCCAACTTGAATGCCTCGGTATTTTCTTTTAATTTCTTTAAATCCACCCTCTTACTTACTTGTTTCCTAATGAGCTTCTGTCGTTCTAATTTAGTATTTAAGTGCACTTTACATCTCACCATTCGATGATCACTTCCAGTATTAAATCTGTTCAGTACACTGCAATCTTCAATAATTGATTTCTTGTTTGCCAGGATATAGTCAATTTCACTAGTTCCCCCATTTGGGTGTTTCCATGTCCATTTTCTTTGCGGTTTCTTCTTAAAAAATGAATTCATGATGCTAAGGTTTTCAGCTTCTGCAAATTCGATGAGTTGATCGCCACGTTCATTCCTTTCCCCATATCCGTATTTACCAACCGATGTCTCTCCTTGTTCCTGTTGTCCAATTCTTGCATTGAAATCCCCCATGATGAGCTTGATATGTTGTTTCCCTTTGGTGTGTAACTCTTTGATTTCTTCATAAAATTCTTCAACCTCTTCGTCGGTATGGCTTGATGTTGGTGCATATACCTGTACTATTTGAAGTTGGTATCGCTGGGTTAGTTGAACAACGAGCCTCGCTGCTCGATCTGACGTGCTTTCAACTTCAAGAAGGTAGTCTTTAATTCTTTTGTTGATTAAGAAGCCAACACCAACTCTTCACCTTTTCTTCTAACTTCACTGAGTCCTACAATGTCCCATTTGATCTTGTCAAGTTCTTCTTCCAATTCCTGAAGTTTTGCTTCAGAAGCAAGGGATCGTCCATTATACGTTGCCAAGGTCAATAACAAACGGCAGCCTGGGCCATTCCAGTGATTCTTAGCACCCCCTGCTTTCATGCCACACTGACCGCTGCCTTGATCAGGAGCACTCCAGCACCTGGAGACTAGGGGCCATGGTTTCTGGTGTGTCAACATAATGGAGGAATTAGCCATAATTTCACCACGCTGGCTAGACGGGTTGGTGAATTAGCCCTCCCCTTCCGCCTTTCTATCCGTGCAGCAAATATTAATTTGCCACATAAATAGAAAGCTCAGCCTGCACCACTTGAAGGCGGGGTAGGACACTAGGTTACTGGCCTGGCCGGTTCCACACATCGTCACATACGTTCAGCGTGTGGGTCTCCTTCCAGTTAGATACCAGCAACCCTTTTGCAGGCCATATATATATATATATAATGTATATTAATATTATATAAATAATTAATAGAAAAAAGAGACAAATGTATATTTATCGCAAAAGTAATCCACTGGTTAAAAATATTTCGTTGCATCTGCTTTTCAGCCTCATTTATACAAAGCAATGTATATGTGCAAATAGATACCATTTTTTTCCTCCATTGTATACATATGCATAACTTACGTTTGGTAGACCGAGAGTTTCTTGATTTTGCAGAACATTGCCTCTCCACGAATTTCTTATGTCATCTATAAATCGTTGATCTTGAAGGTGTCCTTCGCCCGTACGTCCTCTGAAATTTGCGGTACACCTGCTTAGCGAATTTCGTTTCCATAAATGTTGTAACAACCTGTGACATCACCTGCGTTGACTCTCATTTTGAAACAACAACGTTTTGTAAACCGCCATGCAGCGCCTCTAAAACGGGACCTTGAACCGCCTTTTTGCTCCGTACAACAAAGAGTTTGTTTATATTTATTACCACTCTTTTCTTCTTTTTCTTTCTCTTTTTATTATTTTTCAAAGTGGAAAGGAACTTTTCGGACACCCTGTACTTTTCAATCGCTTTTATCTATTGCCAAGTATTCCGGCAAAAGGCTTAGAAGTCAAAATGTCTGTTTTTGAACACGTCAGTTTTTCACTCACTTCTAATCACTCAATTTCTTCTCGCTTTATTCTTATTTCAAATGCAAATTCCGCTGTTACCCGCAAGGGCCTGGCGAAAACGATCATGGCATTTTGGGAGTAATGGAAGAAAATCCCCGTCAATTTCAAAATTGAAACGATTGTGGAACAACCCCGATAGTCCATAGTTCTCTTTTAGAGTGAAAAGTACGAAAAAGATAATATATTCATAATTCATGAGCGTGCAAGATAATGGATATTTCGTGCAAAATTGAGCCATGCAAGCGAATCGCTGCACTTTGACATAGCGCCCCCTATCGGCGTAGGTTTATCTTCTCTCGTTTTATCCTTGTACTATTTTTTTGTGTTTTCTCTACAGTCATTTACTCGGCTGTAGCGTCCATGATGTCTCAATTAGTTCAAATGGGCCAGGCGTGCGTGGACCTCCCCTTGGTTGCAGGATCGTTGCCGACACACGAAAAGGTTTATCACAGTCGTTGCGCATGACAACTTGGCGAGTAAATGTCACAAAAATAAATTAGCGACTGTCGCAGAATACCATATTTATTCATTTGAAGGTGGTGTTTGAAATTTTATTAATCTGCGGAGTATTAATTTAACTTCATTAATCTGTGGAGTTTGTCTTATTTTCACCCGTATTTTAACATTTTAATTTCCTTGATCTCCAAATTATTATATATTCGCTTTATTAATATACTTATTTTTGCTTTATCAACTTACGGGTAATTACATTTTAATTTTATTTCTATACTGTATTATATGCCATTCTCATGTATTTAAATATTAATTTGGTTGTTCATTTATTTTACGGAAATTAAAAATGATCCAGTATAAAACCACTTGAATATTCAATTCTGCTTTTTTTTTACAATTGTTGTACATAATTTTTGTAAGAAAAAAAGAGATATATGACAAGAAAACAACATAGAAATGTAAGATGTAAATTTAGGAATTCGCGAATTTATTTTCTTTCACTAAAAGTTCCGTGTGCATCGAATATGTATTTTCGGAGAAAATATTCCTTATGCCTCTATGGAAAACCTTACGTTATTGGTTACGTTGGTGACCCCCCCCCCTTAAGAAAAATTCCTCATCAAGTACGCTTAGACCGTAGGTCGTAACCATAGGATATATTATAACACATTTCTGTTTCGTGTTTTACACAATTTTTCAAGTGTCCATTGCAGTTAATTCGAAATTCAAAATTGTATGTAAATAGGAAAAAAGAAGATAGCATATGGAACTAGTAACTTGTTGGAATTAATTTTCCTACCTGTAATTTATTTTTATGAAAGACATTTCTGGAAATTTAGGCACTAATATCGTCAGTTAATATCGAGAAATCAAGTTTAACTCTAACATTTGGCATAGAATTGTTGAAGCATACTATTTTTCATAACACATTGTAATAGATCGCGGAGAAGTCTTTGTCAATTTCAATAGAGAAAAGCTTCGTTTTGCACATTCTACAATAATCGGTATCGTGTAGAGAACGCGTAGTACAACAGAAACATTTGAATAAATTCCATTTAAATCATTTTTAGTCAGTTAAATAAAAAACCTCAACTGTGGCCCCAAGCCCTTTACAGTTATCAGGAATTCTCTCCTGAAACGGTATTTACTTCTTCCCAATACAGAATACCATCACTCTCGAATGAGTCGTTATTATTCAAAACGATAATCTACGCATTTTTTAGTAATACTAGCTCGATCCTCGTTTTCAAATAAAATATTTTATAAAAAAATCCGAACCTGTTTTAATAGAATTTTTTTTTTACCTTCAAACCTTGGAGTACAGTTTTGGAGGATTGTATCAATTAAAACAAAAAAAATAATCGGTTCTGAACAGCTCTCGAGAAAAAAAAATCTAAAATTTAAATACTTTTTTAACGAATATCACCTTTTTTCAATTTAACTTCAACTGCTTCAAGTTTTTTTTTCCTTTTAAACAGATCTAAATTCAAATTTTCTGCGTTAATCGTTAATATTTGCTGATTGATCCCTTTTCATGTTGATGTTTCTTTTGTATTTAGTTTCTATTGAAAAAAATATTATCTGCATACATAAACACACCTCAAAATTTTTATTTAAGAAACGAAAAAATATACTTGGTATAAACTACTAAAACACAGAGAATTTGACCTTACTGGGACCTATCTTCCTTAATATTAGTAAATTTAATTTAATGTCATATGTAAATCAACATATGTATTTCACTAAATTTCAGACGTTAGGCTGGCCAAGGATTCAAATATCTCACTTTGATATAAGAACTGTACTTTTCTGTATAAACATTGTACTTTTCTCTGTAAGAACTGTACTTTTCTCTATAAGAACTGTACTTTTCTCTATAAAAACTGTACTTTTCTGTATATAAACTGTACTTTTTTACATGCGTATGTTTTCTATAGATACAAGAACTGTAATTTTCTCTATAAGAACTGCACTTTTCTCTATAAGAACTGCACTTTTCTCTATAAGAACTGCACTTTTCTCTATAAGAACTGTAATTTTCCTATAAGAACTGCAATTTTCCTATAAGAACTGTACTTTTCCCTATAAGAACTGCACTTTTCTCATAAGAACTGCACTTTTCTATGTTGAACTGCAATTTTCTATAAGAACTGTAATTTTCTGTATAAGAACTGTAATTTTCTGTATAAGAACTGTAATTTTCTGTATAAGAACTGTAATTTTCTGTATAAGAACTGCACTTTTCTCTATAAGAACTGCACTCTTCTCTATAAGAACTGCACTCTTCTCTATAAGAACTGCACTCTTCTCTATAAGAACTGCACTCTTCTCTATAAGAACTGCACTCTTCTCTATAAGAACTGTACTTTTCTGTATGTGTATGTTTTCTATATAAGAACTATACTTTTCAGTATAAAAACTGTTTCAAGAAGTCGTACTCTTTTCTCTCTGGTTTTAAATAAATTTTCCTTAACGAGGAAGTATGGTTTAATAAATTCATTGGATCCAGAATTTCCAAACGCAGAGTTATTGGTTATTCTTTAGGGGGGAGGAGTGATGAAATTATTGAAAACTACACATACCCGTTATATAGTTACCATCTCTTCTGCCTTTTCATATGTTTTAACTAATACACGCTGTCTTTTCACGCAGGCCTAAATTATACTTCCTCTATCAAGGACCTGATGAAAAGGTTAGGGTTTCCTGTTTCAGGGACATAACGTTTTATAGTAATTCCCTGCAAATTATAACGGCTAAAGTTAGTCTATTTCTTAACATAATAAATATTTGTATTTTCAAAGATTAGAAAAATTACTACAACTAATAAATTACTGCGCGCGAGTTGCTTGACGATCGCCTAACCCTAAGGCTGCCTCTGTATAATATATATTATAATATTATAGAATATATAATATATGTTATAATGTAATATAAAGTAACATTCAGGGGTGATTCAGAACGAACATCATCGCAATTATCATTTAACCGTTAGTTGTAGGAAAAAATCCAAAGAAAAAGTGCTCAAATTGTGTAAAGATGTTGAATATATTATTTTACAAAGTAAAACTGGTAATTGATCTAACACTACATAGTGTAAATCAGTTAGAAGAACGACATTTTAAGAGTAACAAAAAAATTGCAATCGCATTAATCGGCATTCGTTTCGGACGGGCGTTGGCCGTCACTCGTCAGTGATGCATTTCATTCAATTCATTTTACAAAGGGTTGGATATTTATGAAAATATAGAATTTAATATTTTGTATGGACCCTTTACCAAAGAATTTCCAATTAGGAAAATATTTTCCAAGATCTGATTCGTCAAAGGAAAATTCATATTTCCAGGTAGAATATTTATGTGGTAAATTTCAACACTCATATACTACCTTTAACGCGGTTTTTGCAAAATAATAGCAATATCAGGGGACTATTTCTAGAATAAATTAAACGCGCACAAATGGAGTTGTTTCGAATTGCACACAAACTCAGAGCTTCATCAATGTGCTACTTCATGTTTTCAATTTGTAGATGACCCTCTCCCTATATAGTTGGTTGTCAAGTCCAAATTTTACACATTCGCTACTTCGGAGAATATTCCTTGTAGAACTATGAAATCTTTTTTTTATTTGTTATATAGGGCAATATATTTATAATTGAATTTTTTTTTTGGTAAAAGGCCCATATAACAAGTTAAATTTCGTATTTTTGTACGTATACAACTACTTGTAAAGTAAATAACATATTCAACATCATTACATAATTTAAGCACTTTTTTTAATGTGTTAATATTGTTTGATTACATCTGTGTCAATTACACATTTTGGATTATTTTTGTTTGATATAAAGGGCTGCTGTTAAATAGAAATATTAACTAATAGGTAGAAAAATACCCACTTTGATTTCGATAGAGCTCTGTGGAACTCAAAATTACAACTTTTACGAAGTGCAAAATCAATGTTTCCCCTACAACACGGATATCCTTTTATATATTTAAAATACATTTTAATAGTCGACATTTTCCCCCGTTTTGCTACGGCTCTTCTGCCGACTTGATAACCCAACTCTGGCAATACTGCCATCCAAGGCGGCGTTAATTCCTTTTGACGGGATTTGGCTCAAAGTTTCGGGAATCATTTTGAGAAGTATTTTTAATATATCGTTACTTCGAATTCATAAAACTAACTTTCTTAAGACGTTACCTTCTCCCCATCACGCTCCAATGAAAAATACTTCTTCGTAATTAGCGTCCTAAAGCTGAAGACATTTCCCAAAAATGTCTTCGCTCCGTCTGAAAACCCCGAAAACGACCTTTTTGGCGATAGGAAGAAGTGGAAGGGGGTGAAATATACCTTGAAAGAATTTCGACTTAATTACTGGCCGAAGTTCTTCGCATAATTGCTGAGACCCTTTAAATTTCCATTAAAGGTTTGTAAGGAACGACTTTTTTAGAGGGGAAAGTTCGAAACATTTTTCGATCCACTGAACTTTTCTTTTGATGGAAGAAGTAAAATTGGTCCAAAGTGATTTTTAATATAGTTCATGTGGTGTTTTTTCATTCGGAAAAGAAATTTTGAGGAGATTTTATTTGAGGAAAATTTGGCTGTCAGGGATTTCTAATGAATGAAAGTGTATTTTTTTTTCAGCGGGGAGGGGGATGTGCACTTCATTACTTTTCCAAGAACTACTAAAAGTAGAACAAAATTAGGAGATGTCTTGAAAAGGTCCTTCATTTAAACTCAGTGGCCATTGTATTACCGCAGGCGCTCAATTTTTCTGGAGATTACAAGAACACAATTTAATGCGAAAAATCTAGAAATAAATGCATTTCTGTTTGCAGAAACAATTCATTTTATCCACGAAATTTGGCAGATACAGACGTAGTACACTTACTTCGTTGATGTTTCATTCAGCAAGATTATATAATAAAAACTTATTAATGAAAATGTGATTACGCTTTGAAAAATACTACAAGAGGAATAAATATCCTGTGTATATTTCAGCATGATATCCTGTGTATATTTCAGCATGATATCCTGTGTATATTTCAGCATGATATCCTGTGTATATTTCAGCATGATGTCCTGTGTATATTTCAGCATGATATCCTGTGTATATTTCAGCATGATATCCTGTGTATGGTTTCCAACATAATATTTTTTTTTAATTTTACTCTTAGGTTTTTTAATAAGTACATCCATCCCATTTTTATCAATTTTGTTTAATAATAAAAGACATAAGTGAATTGCCTCCTACGTTATTATCATTATTGATATTAGCCACATAACAACAGTTTGAAACACCAGTGCTTCATTTTATTTTTTTTTTTTTATTTGTAACCAGTTCTTTTGGGAAAGCCATTAGAGATAAGTTGGGGCTCATGTTTTGAGGCTCAGGCCCGGAGACTTGCAATTTGAGCCAACCCGAAATACTTTGTAGAAATTTGAGTCCTAGCTCGAAGCTTCAAGTAGAACTTTAACCCCTTGACGTACAATTTAAATTTTTAAAAGACGTACTGAACTACACTATTTAATTCCCTTGAATTTTCAATATACTTCTTTCGACAGTCCTTGAAAACGAATCATACAGTTACATTCCTTGGAAAATTTTCATATAAAAACGTCAGTTTTAGCTTCAGATGCATCCGTCTAATGAGTTTGGGCCAGCCCTAGCCCTAAAACCATATTAAAAGTGAAGCCCGAGCCCGATTCGCGCCCGTTCTCGGGATAGCGCTTAGCCCGTCTCATCTATAAAAGCCGTATCATCGGGCTTTTCTTTTCATACTATACAACAGTGTTTCCCATCATGCACCGTGGAAGACCAGGGTTTTGCGAAGAAAGACATGTTGCTTGCAGTACTCCTCCAGGAGTTCTGCAAGCAACTTCTTGAACATCGCCGACAATTTTGAGAAAAACTGCAAGTTCTGAAATTTCCCTTACATGATCACTCACCATAACTAATATCCAGCAATAATACAATACTACCATCTTTCATACTGATATCTGCATTGCTTATTTTTATATTTCTGTACAAGTAGTGATAACAAAACTCTTTAGGTTTTCCTTAATTATTTATATAGAGGTTCCGGGTTATGCATGTGGTAAGATAAGGTGGCCCCGCGGTCTAAACAGTTTGAGAACCACTTGTTTATCTCTGCAACTAAAGCATAATAGTCAGGGCCATAACTAGGGGTGGTGTGGAAGGCCCACGACAGGCGCAGGCGATGAGAGAAGCAAAATCGACTGAAATAATTCACAAGAGAAAATGTATCTGTGGAGTGGGGGGGTGGGGAGCGCAATCTGGACAATTCTGCCAAGGACGTAAATTGCACCCAGCTACGTTGATGACAATAGGTAACACGAAAATATTACTAAATTTAAATAAATGCTGTAGCTACTTCTCTTTGTTCTGCTGCTCCACTTCATTTATACTGCGTAGTGTTACGTCACCATATCAATCCTAAAGGCTTTAATAGAACCCGTGGAATTCTAAGTTGACGCATCAGCCGCCATTTTGTTGTAGAATTCCGGTTTCATTTACCTCAGCAATAAAGGTTTTCCACATTGGCGCAATGATCGCTGTTTTGGCATAAAAATAATCCACAATCCGCGATTATCCGACGAACGTAGTGCAACTTTCAAAATGTCGCCAATAAATGCAATTTGCAACCACGATCACGTGATACAATGGCAAGAAAATGACAGGTATGCGCCAATTCCCTTTCAGAAGTCTTAGCCTTAGTGATGTGCAGAGTCTTTCTATTATGCATAACCTATTCCTTCGTCTTAAAATCATTCTTTACCGATGTGTTTAGCGTTGTAGTCATTTATTTGTTGGTAGTAATCAATCAATGAATGAATGCTAGTGATCAACGAATGATTTCAAGAGGCAGAAATCGATCCCTAACAATTTCAAGGAGCAGAAATTTATCCGTAACCATTTCAAGAGGCAGAAATTTATCCTTAACAATTTCGATTAAACAAAAAACAAAAATGTATGGTTGAGTCAGCGTCGAACAACTTGAAGTGAAAACTACAGCCTATTCAGCTTTCCCTATTTCAATTGATTTCGGCCATTAATATTAAATATTTTTCGTCATTTTCTTGTTTATTTTTTTTTTTGAAGACAGCATTTCGAATTTCCTTCTTGGCTCGATCTTTAATGTAAGTTTAAGCCTTTTAGAGGGGAGGGTGGAATTGACGAATCTCGGAATGAATAATTGAACAGCACCTTCTTCAACTATTGGCCTTCAGGCAAAAATATTCTTTTTGCAGGGAGATTTATTCTAAGAAATGGTCCTTTTTTTTTTTGTAAGAATGGACAAAAAACGGGAAAATGCTTGTTTTTTTAGAGTGAACGGGAAAAGATTGTAAAAAAGAAGATTTCTTTGTTTCCAGTTTTAGTTACTGCAGTGTTCAGATGCATTTTTTTACGAAAAGACAATGTGTAAATGCGTTTTTAATGACCTTTTTGAATCTCTCAAAGACGAAATTTTGACTTCATTGTAATTCCGTGTTTTCTCAAAAGCTGTATTAACGCGTTTTCCTATTAAATATGAAAAACCAGATTTTTCTTCACCATCTTGCCTCTTTCGTTTTTGACTTCTGTTGTTTTATGAGCAATATCTTTATACTAAATTCGTTTGCATAATCATATTAAGTAACTTAATATATGTGTAACTTTATGTAATATATTTGTATAACTTTATACAATATATATTTAATTTTATGTAATATATTTGTATACCTTCATATAATATATTTGTGTGATTTTATGCAATATGTATTTGCATAACTTTATGCAATATATTTGTATAGCTTTATGTAATACATTTGTATAACTTTATGTAATATATTTTATATAAATTTACATAATATTTGTATACACCTTATGTGTGTAAAATTAGATACATAAAATTAATCATTTAGTGCTTTGTGCCCATCTAACGCCTCTGCCCCAGTCTGCCGCGTATGTCAACGTCGCAAGAGTAAAATGGGAGTTAATGATAGTACCACGCAGAAAATATAAATTCCTGTTACAGAACATCGTTAAGCAGGGACGTAACAATTCAGAAATTATGGGGTGCTCCAGTAACTTTAAAAAAGACTGTGCGTAGTTTGACATTAGAACAATAAGCCTTGCTGTCGGATGGGGGATCTTTGGGGTCCCCTTTCGTACGTTACTGCTGTTAGTTTATTGTAGGTAGACCCTCAAGCAAGTTTCTGTCGGATAGTTCCTGTAGGTAGTAGTTTGATAGTAGTGAAATAGTCAGATAGTAGTCTGAAGTTTAAGTAGCAATGACTCCGGAGAGAAATTGGGATTGTGACCGCCAGGAAATTGACCATAACTGCGCATATTGTGGGGCCGTGCAGCGGTAAGGCTTTCGTCTATCATGCCATTATCCCGGATTCGACTCACAGCATTGCCAAAAAAGATCGCTTACTGGCAAACTGATCACTGGAGTCTGGAGGTTGGTTCTCTAGGTCTTAAGAGGTTCGGGATCCTCGGAAAAATGTAGGTTCCGGGGCAGTATGGCCCTTTCTATGTTTACACCTTAAAACTTAGAAAATTGGCTATCCGCGTGTTTCGTTAAATGCCTCTGTAGTGCCATAGAACTAAGACATTTATCTGCCATACACAAAATTTGAATTCAGTTTCTAACGCATCGTAAAGCATTGCTTTCTTTTATATGGCATCTAGTGCCATTCCTTGTACACTGTAAAGCATTGCATTCTTTTAAACGACCTCTAGTTGAATTCCCAGGTGGAATTGGATGTCCGGGGTTAAGATCTCTGGTTAGGTTAAAGATCCTCTTGGTATGGAACTAACGACTCCGTTTAAGAGAAACTTTTTACAGAATCCTGGAAAGGTGGATCCTGCGCGTACGTTAAATATTAGTTTTTTTTAAGGGAGAATTAGTACCAGTATATTCGTCTGTTGGTTTTTATGACGCAAGGATTGTAAGAATCTTGCTGCACCAAGCATCGGAAGAATAAGACGATACCAAAGCTTCATTCAGGGAAGAGGATAGGATGAACAATGTATACATTGGGCTTTTCATGTGAATTCAAGATGAAGGCTTAAGCCTCTGTAAAAAGCATGATA
This sequence comes from Dysdera silvatica, assembly GCA_006491805.2. Classification (NCBI taxonomy): domain Eukaryota; kingdom Metazoa; phylum Arthropoda; class Arachnida; order Araneae; family Dysderidae; genus Dysdera; species Dysdera silvatica. The sequence goes on from QLNU02014802.1 coordinate 62,146,734, forward strand.
TGCACAAAATTTTCCTTGAAAATCTACTTTGAATACAGTTTTAACATCAAATATCAATGCCCATTGTCGTATATAATTTTATATAAAACAATATTCTGCAATTTATTTGGAAAAGGACGTTATTCAGCTTGATACTGATTATATTTCTAAGGGTGGCGGATCCCGTATATTTAGTCTGACTACGGATTTGTTATGGGGTCAAAATGCAATGTCGAATATTAAATAATCTGTTTAATTTCTCCATTTGGCATTTACAATACAGTTCAAAATACATGGTATTATTACTTTTCTCCCAGAGGTGAACAACGGGGCGTTTTGCCCCGTTGTGATCCTCTGGGTACACACATGAGACAAAGAGGAGACAGTGGTTACCTTGTCTCACATTTGTGGCGGCAATAATGCAATATATCCGTATCTAAACCAACGCACTTTTGACTGAAAATAACACATTCTAATCTGTCAAAACAGAAAACAATTAAAAAATAAACCATGTCCCTTTCTACACTGTCTATTTCTGGCGTAGAAATAGATCATGTGCAAAAAGGTTTTTCGAATAGGACCATTAAACATTATTCTTCTGCTTCTCACAAGTTGCCAGTTTCTCCCGTTTCTTTCTCGCTTTTTCCTCATGACAGCCTTTTCTGCAAAAATCCAACTTTTTTTTCCGTAGGGTCATCTTTTTACTTTTGTGAACCGTTTTTCTTCGCGTATTTTTTAGTTTTTTGACGGGCCCTATTATTTTCGGCCAGGTTCCTCTTAGTGTCAAGTCCATCTGGGCTGGGATAGGCTATTGTAGGTGACGCTGAGTATCAGAACCTCAGCAGGGGTTGACGTTAAACACAAAACTGGAACTTTTCAGAAATGCGTCCTCTCAAAAACCCGACAAAAACTGCTCAACTTGCCTGACAGACAAAAAAAAAAAAAGCAAACTCTTAGTTTTTTTCTTTGCTGTGATTTGTCAAATCGCCACTTTTTAGCGAACTGTCAAAAAAGTTTTAAAATTATCGGATCACGGGAGGGAAATCTATCCAACGTAGTCATGTAAGTAGCTGTCGTCGGACAAAAGGGATTGTGCTGTTAGTTAGCAGCACCACCTTGTGATCGATTACAATCTCATCCTTATACCACGTTCGACGAATTGATGAAACGTAAATGAGCAAACCGAATAAAAGAAAAAATTAAAGAAACAATGAGTTTCGAAATAGACACGCATGTCCATTCAGCACGTTAAGCAATCCGTCAATAGTTAATGATCATAAATCTACTCCTAGCTTCAGTGATGCACGGAAAGTCATATTAAGCTTGACTTACAAATAACCACACCCACTTCCTTTACAATTTTGTCCTTCATTTCCCTGTTTCCACAATATCTGACACCAATATATTAGTCGCCCTATCACCAGATAACAGAGGGTAGCATAAAATGGCAACACTCCAAGTTCATTTATTTAAATAAATCGAACACTACGCAGATTAAATTAAACAACAATATAAATCAACGTTTATTGGTGTAGGTCGTGGGTTCAGGTCCCACCGAAGGCAGAAATATTTATTTTCTTTCGAACGTTTCACCATCTAATCACGCCATACCATCGGCGTTGGTATCACTACGCCAATTTATATTATTGTTTAACTCCACGTTCACTTGACGCACGCTCCAATCAATTTCTGACGAACAGCTATGTTCTTTGAAACGCGTCACAACGCTTCACCAAAAACTACTTTCTACTACGTTATTATTAAAATTTGATGTCAGTTTGTACCTTTACGAAAATGCTGTATCTTTCCAAATGAGTAAAACAGAATTTAAAATCTAACCACATTTCATACCAATTACCTTAATGTTTTTCAGTAGTTACTAATTCCATGATCAGTTATATTTTCATTAATTTTGACACCATTTTCCCGTCATTATCAATCTAATCGTTATTGTTGACTTTAGTCCACGTGTCTTTTGTTATACGTCGGTTTCTTTCGATGCATTACTGCCACTCCCATACTTCCCTCGATCAATTAAACCACATACATCGTAGAGGCTCTATTGAAATTGATGAATAGGCGGCGACGAAGGAGCAACCACAGCCTCAGAAAAACCAGGGAGAGGAGAGTGTTCCAGTTTCCTATGCAGTGCTGATTACCTTACGTATATAATCACTTATTTAGTAATGAATAACCGGAAATTAATCGGAGAATACAATTCAAATTCCTCGTGACCCATTTAATTTTCTGGAATATAATTTATTAATAATTATTCATAACAGCAATAATAATAATTGCCTAAAATAAAGTGGAGTGAAAAAATGTGCTTCGGTATGAGCAGGGTGAAGACAAGATCTTCGAGTCAGGGATTTACACACACCCCAATACCCCTCCAGAATTTTTATGCACCCCTTTAATGAAATCTAAACACAAACAAACACAATCTAATCCACACCCCCTAAAACTATTGAACACTCCTCAATTTATGAATCCTGGATAAACCCCTGCTCTCAGGCGTTTAACAAAACATGCCTTCAACCATTTTTTAACAGTTAAAGGCTAACAGATTCACCATGTGACAGCAAACTCGCGATTTCTGTAATAGATCTTGTGAATAATTAAAAAAAACATTTACTTCTGGTCTCTAGTCATTTACCTATTTTATTCCCTATGCCACACGTACTGAATATGGGCTCATTGATGTGAGAAACTCCTTTCTTTCGTTACATAAGTAAATTAAGAAGCTTGTGAGGAAATCGATAATTGGAACGAAATTGAACACTCTACAGATAGCTTTCTTACAAGATGGAATTTGATTTTCTCATAATAACTAGAGAAGAAAAGAAATGAACAGCACTCTGAAGCCGAACTCGAATCAACAATTCCAAGATCATTATTCCATTTTAAAAGCTTTAAAATGGGAAAATTTTGTAAACATGAGAAAACAATTTTTTGTATACATGAACGTCTACTATATCACACTCAGTGTATACTCGCATACACACGTTTAGTGCCTTGATATTCAATGGTAGGAGGCTTGGGACTCCCTTTTCCCATGTCCCTGTGTCCTGCAGCGTGGTCCTTAGACGTAAAAGTGCAAAAAAGTAGTGGTGTACGCAGGGAGTATTTACGGAGATTGTAACCCTATTCGATGAAACTTTTTATATATATGGTACATATGAATATACGGAGTTGTAACTCTGTAACCCACCTTCATTATAAGCCTGTAACCCCCCCCCCTTATGAACTTCCTGGCAAGCCTATGAACAAAAATGTTATGTCACATATATATGTCTACACTATTGGTAAGTGAAAGGGCTATCAGCGAAACACATCATGAATATGTAACATGTGTTGTTGTTTTTTTGTCAATAGTAGACTATACACTAGTATTACATATAGTGTACAAGATTGTCCATCAAAGGCAGCAAATATTTATTTAGCTAAAACCGAATAGCAACATGCAATTTTTACCTGTTCGCTATTAAATGTGTTTTTTACCACTCACGATCAATAATAACCCACAGTCATTGTCATTTCTTTAAAATATGGAATGTACACGATTGACTTTGCTTACCCACGTGTCGTTTTTTGCCGGACACGTTTAAATCGTTATTCTCCACGTTATTTTTTAACCTGTATGCGCATATAAACGTAGCTACGCTTGCACGGTAAAATTGTTTGAATTCGCCAAACATTTGTTATAAGTATTTTCTATGAAATCCTCTTGCGTACCTTTGGCAACATCCCAAAATCATTTTTCCGATAGATAATAGGCTTAGCGCATTATTTTTATTTTAGGGAATGACAGAAGATTGCACTTAGAAATATCGTTCAATTTCTGAGCAAACACGAGGAATCGAAATCGAAGAACGAAATTCCCACTACAGCTTGTATACACACACTAAAAAGCTGGTCATGATAGAAAGGCTACCCTCTTTCATCCAATTAAAAGAATGGTGAATCTACACGAATCGACGTTACATATAACAGAGCTAAATATGAGTTGATATGTCATTTATATGATATATATGATGATTTATATGATGTCATTATGATGATTTATATGATGTCATTATGATGATTTATATGATGTCATTATGATGATTTATATGATGTCATTTTGATGATTTATATGATGTCATTTTGATGATTTATATGATGTCATTATGATGATTTATATGATGTCATTATGATGATTTATATGATGTCATTATGATGATTTATATGATGTCATTTATATGTTATATGATATACATATGAGTTGAGATGTCATTTCTGATTCGTAGACTCGTCGGTTCCATTAATTCTAATCTCAAAAATGAAAACAATGGGCAAATTCCAGTTCCGTCTAACAATAAAGAATTAAACTTCAGATGAATTAAGAACATATGAAAAGATCTACTTTAATTGTATTAATAGGTGGATATTAACATAACCATAATTTAAGTGACACAATTTAACAAATGGTTTCCGCACGGTAACTCTGTAATATTAATTAGACACGGTGCCCAAAAAAGGGTTCTTATCCCTGAACTATGAGAAGACGTAAACCTTGTAAACAAAAACATGACCTACACGACATCTACTTTGAAAATCTAATTTAAATGCATTTTAACGCCAAGGAACAATTTTCGCTGTTGCGTATAAGTTTGCCCCCCCAAAAAAATGCAATAATTTATTTTGCGAAAAAACGTTTTCCGTGGGGATGGAGGTGCTTAGATTCTTCGTCTGCGTCTGATAACGGCCGACCTACTTGCTCTCAATATCAGAAAATTTTCCGAGGACAGTTATTTATTCTAAATCGGGATGTGCTAACCAAATTCATGATTTCCGAGGTTGATTGTCTCCCTAAAGCACTCCAAAATATCTTTTTAAATATGCATTTAATATGAAATAAGTTTAGACATATTCTTACAGTATCACATTATTCGATGGAATCACATTATACAGTGGACATTATATAGTATCACATTATATTATGGAATGCATATATTGTTAAATGTTACATTTTTTTTAAACCTGCACTTACATGGAAGGTGGTACTTATATAGTGGAAGGTTGTGGGTTCAGGTCCCACCGAACGCAGAAATATTTATTTTCTTTCGAACGTTTCACCATCTAATCACGCCATAACATCGGCGCTGGTATCACTACGCCAATAAACGTTGATTGATATTGTTGTTTAATCTGTGCTCACATGTAAGTTTTCCAAGTAAAATAACATCCACTTGCAATCTTCGCTGAAAATTCATATTATGGCGACGATATCGTTAACAATGATACTGTAATATCAAGCTGAAATTGTGCAAACTTACTGTGCAAGAAAAAAATGCAAGCTCACTTTGCAAGCGTAGAATGCAAGCTTAGTTATATCAGTAGAATTATGCTTAAACGTACTAAATTTCCGAAATAATATATAATCTTTGAAGCAGGATTACTTAATTAAAGTTCCAC
>QLNU02014802.1:62152269-62224802 GCA_006491805.2 Dysdera silvatica
GGTCCAGCTTCATCTAAAATCTGTAAGTGAAGTCGTGGCATGACACTTGCTGTCCTTGCGCCTTAAAACTCATAGAAACGGGTATAAAGACGCGAGTTTCAGGGGTGTTCTAAAAATTGCATCTCGTTACCTGAAACTCACTATACTTGTTTTTGTAGAACTTTGACTGAATTACAAAAGGTGAAATTGCTAATAACTTGACCTCACGAAACGTAGAGCTTAGTACAAATTGCGTTCAAAAATGTTAGTTCGTTTGTAATTTTCGATGCCTTAGACCATCTCATTATAACCCTGGACCATCTGAGGCAAGGTCGATGGCTCATCGTGATGGCTGAACAAGGATACGCACAACGAAGCTTCCTGGCAATTAAATCCAGTTCGCTGTGTTCGGAAGGCGTTCATGACACTGTGCAATCAGAGTTGGCATTCCTTTCCTAGTGTGTGTGCTAAAATCCAAATATCAACGGGAAGTTGCATAATTTAAAGTGGCTAGGTACAGTGTCGTAATTAGGAGGGGCTTTGCCCTCCCTAGAGACATGAAAATTACAAATGACACTGATGTGGATGATTAACCCCCTCTAGAACAAATTTAGCCCCTCCCAAAAAAAACCTTCAAGAATAATTAGGGCAATGACAGAGTTGGTTATCTAAGTTTTAAGGACCTACAAGGATTTTCATGGACTACAAAGACTTGCAAGGGCCAGAGCCGGATTAAGACTTCGTGGGGCCCTAGAAAATTTTTTTGCCAGGTCCCTTGCAGGAAATACAGGAGGACACGTATATTGGGACTAACGAAAATGACCGCTGTATCTGATCTATCACCGAATTCGTTCTGCAAATCAAATTTTAAACTTTCAAAATAAAGTTGGTACAGGTAATATATTTACATACAACTTACGTACAAGAAATTCTAAAATTCGCGGGAATTCACAGAGTGACAAAAAATACTGCCCTAATGCTACGATCCGATTAGCAACTATTTTGAAGTGGTGTTGAGTGTCCACCGCGCCGGACCCCTCAAAAAATACGGGCCTCAGGCATTTGTCTTGTTTGTCTGTGCGATAATCCGGCCCTGGCAAGGAGTTACAGTTTTCGGAAGAATCCAAATCTCTTAAAGCCTAAAGAATAAACCTCCGTGGTCCGGGGTTTGGTTACCTTGGAAGCCGATGTCCAGATTCTGCGGAAAACTGTAGCACCTGATGCAATATGCCCTTATATCGTAAAAACAGGAATAAAATATTTCACCTGGAAAAGAGGAAATGCAGCTACTTCATGATTTGCCGCTTGATTCGTTTCGTCTTCCATTTTGAAAAAATAAATTCTAAAAATAGGTTATAATATTTAAAAAAGAGATTTCAGCTTGCTCTTCACCCTCAAAGCAAGAAAGCCATTATCCAATCGTCTGAAACAGACTCTAAAATTATCTTTGCGCCGTCCATTTAAAAATCTTCCCACACGCGCAAAGCGAGGAATATGAAATCGTAATCCACTGATTATAAGCAGCTGCTTGCCAAAAAGAAAATTGATTTGAAATAAAATAAAACTATCAAAAACCTGCGGAAGTCTTTGCAAAAAAATGGCCGCAGTTAGATGGCGGGTGGTAACTGACGAAAAGCCGGGCCCTTGGCCAACGAAATGTATTTGTAGACGAGCGGAGGCAAAAAAAAAGTTCATATTTTTTACGGAGCCTATACGCTTTCGAGATCATTAATACAGGAGAAGCTGCCAACACAGAATCTACTCTCCTTCAAAATACAAGAACGTTGAAAACCTCGTTTAAAAATGGAAAATAGACTCCAAGATCTATTCCCTTTTTTTTTTCGCCGGGACGACATTGCGAAGTCCTGTTTTAGTCCGGTTTTTCTTGGTTCCAGACGTTTGGCTTTCGATTGAAAAAGACAATATAAATGCAAACTATTGAAAGGATCTTGAATTTCGGCCAACGTGATGTTTATTTCAGATGGCCATGTATTTTATTCGACTTTTTCCAATGTTTGTCTCCGTTATTTCAATCAAGTCTTGAAATACGTCCAATTTGACTTGTCAAATTCAATATAAATTTCATCATGTTAATTTCGTTATCGAATTTCATATCGTTTCAATTTCGTTATCAAATTTTGTAATGCCAATTTCATTATCAAATTCTTTAATCTCAATTTCATCATGTTAATTTCTTTATTAATTTTTATGTTAATTTCATTATATCAGTTTCATTATTATGTTATTTCCAGTATGTCAATTTCAATATAAGTTTCATTATTAATTTTCAGTTAATGTTTCAATTAATTTCCAATATGTCAATTTCAATATAGTTTCATTATTAATTTTCAGTATGTCAATTTCAATATCAGTTTCATTATTAATTTTCAGTATGTCAATTTCAATATATATAATATATAGCATTTCTCCATTTATTCCATATTACCTTTATGTTAGTGTACGGTCATTATATTCGATCACTACCTATCCACTTCTGGATGTGCCTCTCCAAGTGCATTCCACGCATTTCTATTTTGGGCAATTCTTTTCCACAGAACTCCAATTTGTTTTCTTAGTTCATCTAGTTTCAGGACGTTTCCTAGATCATTGATGGTCGTTTAGAATCTAGTTCATAATTTCAGTTACCTGATGTTGATCAGTTTTCATGTAATGTAACCAGTCCTTCGCCACTTCAACATTATATGTGCTCTTTGTACATCAATAAACTCAGAGAGAAGGCCCTTGGATACAGGGTCATAGAAATTAAAACGTTACAGAGGTCAAACACATGTAAAAAAGTAATGTATGAATCGACCGTAAAGATTATGCCTCGATATCTAATGGGAGGGGCTTGACCCCTGAACCCCCCTTTATACGTCGCTGTTTGAATGAGATAAGAAAGTAGTTTGAAACACAATAGCGACGAATATCCTAGTACATACACGTCAGGAGGAAACGTGGAAAGATCGCCATCTCACTATGGCTAAATGCAAATGGTATTTAGACTATCAAACCTTCATATACAGGCGTACAAGCAGACCTTATATCCCCTATCTATTTGATTTCTTTAAAAAAAAAAGTTATTTTCTACAATTCTTTTTCTATAATTTGATGAATAAAAGTTTTTCAAAAGATATTAAAAGAAATTTGTTAGTTTCAAAATCTAATCAAAGCACTTTAAAAGAACTAAAAAGAGAAAATGAATAAAGCCGTAGGTTTTTCTCTATTGACGGCCCAACGAAAAGCGAACAAGAAAAATGAATTTCCTACCACTCGCTGCCTTCACACATCCAACAATAAATAGTGAAATAAACAACTGAAATAAATTGCTGGTAGGGGAAGACAAGATATAGTGTTACAGCGCCATCACCTGTTGCGAATATATATATATTTACATATATTTTACGGCAAGACGAACGGCGTCAGGAAACAAGGAGGAGCCTAGCGCCTGCTTTAAAAGATTATTTATGGGACTATATTTTAACGTTATCTTTCCGCTTGTAACCCCCTTATTCTAAAGAATCTGCATATATTCTTTCGAGCGCCTTCCGTTTTTTACAAAGGCTGCGGGAAAAAAAAAAGAAGAATATTTTTTATTGTAGAATATTTAGGAAGGAAGAATATTATAGGGAAAAAAGAACTTTTATTGTAAAATAAAGTCGTTTTCGTGTTATGAAAGATAGAGGAGTTTCTGGGCTTACATTTTTTATTATTATTTCGGAAGAGAGAGCTTTCTTTTATTTTCTCCCCTTTCGATTCTTCTTTCAGTCATATGAAAAGAAATAGTTATTTCATAAGAAATTTCAAAAAATTCTTTAAAAGACAGAGACAGGTACTATGTGAAAAGACTGGCAGAATTAATACTGTGGTACTATTTAGTGTAATGGGCTTATGTACTACTCCAGTGTTTGCACGTTATAGCCTGTACTCCGTTTGAAATAACACGTACTGTGAAATCTATCTATGAGGATATATTCCAAGGCACTAAGAAAATATACCCTTAGAGATATGGGTTAGCATGTGGCAGGATGTGAGATTGTGAGGGGGTATATTGTTGCAGACAGATTTCACCACACTGTACTATTTTTAAAATAACACAGGGTGTTTATAATTAAAGTTCCACTTTGAAATGGCCATAAAATGAAAACTACTGGACCAAATGTTATCAAACTTGGTAATAGTTTATAAGAGGTTATGGGACTTCATTTTCTCCAAAAAAAAAATCACCAATAGCGGGAATAGTGCTGTATGCAATATTGTTAAACGAAATAAGACATGAAGACATCGTTTTAAAACGTTTTTAATCGTTTCTAAAACGTGTTACAAAGCATGTTGAATGTGGCGTCCACCATTTTCTGAAAGCAAGTTAAATCGCATTACTGCGTTCTCAACAGCAGCTCTTAGCATATCAGGAGGAATGTTGCGGACATGTCGGTGTATCGAGTTTTTCAATTCCGCCAGACTATTACATTATCACCATAAACAATGACTTTGAGGTAACCCTATACATAGTAAGAAGTTTTTAATCATTTTAGAAACGATTAAAACGTTTTAACCATTTTAGAAACGATTAAAAACGTTTTAAAATGATGTCTTCATGTCTTATTTCGTTTAACAATATTGCATACAGCGCCATTCCAGCTGGTGGTGATTTTTGAACTTTTTTTGAGGAGAATAAAATTCCATGACCTCCTATGAGCCATTACCAAGTTTGATAATATTTGGTCTAGTAGTTTTCATTTTATGGCCATTTGAAAGTGGAACTTTTTTTGATTTATAATGACCCCGTATATTATGTGTCTCCTACACGTCTTTTAAAATAATGTATATTAATGTAGCGAAATAGGAGGCAGGCTAATTTCTACACCCATGTTATACCAATTGGACACGAGATCTGCCGACACCGTAACTCAGTGTTTCTCAAGTGTGTACCGAGGAATCTTAGGTTATCGCGATGGCCCTCCAGGTGGGTATGGCGACGGCCTTCGAGGTGGGTACCACGACAACGTTCCAGGTGTTCCGCAAGTAATTTGTAACACTAGCTTAGTGTTTCTCAAGTGTGTACCGCCGAATCTTAGGGTATCCCGACAACCTTCTAGGTGTTCCGCAAACAAGTTGTAAAACTAGCTCACTTTTTGTCAGGTGTGTACCGCGGAACCTTAGGGTATCGCGACGGCCCTCTAGGTGGGGATCAACAATCTTCCAGGTGTGTATCGAGACAACCTTCCAGGTGTTCCGCAAGTAATTTCTAAAACTAGCTCAGTGTTTCTCAAGTGTGTACCGTGAATCTTAGGGAATCGCAACGGCTCTCCAGGTGGGTATCGCGACGACTATCCAGGTGTTCCGCAAGTAACTGGTAAAACATCGCCGACAATTCCAAGAAAATCTTTAAATTCTGCAATTTTTTCCCCTATCACGACCACTTTGTATTAACTGTAATAAATAACACAAATGGTTAAATAACAGATAGTTGACTAATAGCTAAAATCCAGCACCAATATAAAAGTATTACTTGCCTTTTGCATTATTATATTTATTACTTATTTTTATGGTTTTGTCGGAGGTATGATAAATAATAGCCCTTCAGGTTTTGTGATGCTTATGCTATGTGATAGAGTAATCGGTGGAATGAAGGAAAATTGCATAAAACTCTAGTGAAACCTGCACTGCTGTACGGGGATGAGACATGACCAATTACAAGAGCGCATGAAAGGAAGATGGAAGTATCCGAAATGAGAATAGTAAGGTAGATTAATGGTGTTACAAGAAGGTGCAAAATAGGGAATAACCTGATCAAAGGTACGGTTAAAGTGGGAACAACGGGAAGAAAAATACACGAACATGGGTTGTGTATGATGGCTTGGACATACGAAGCAGAGAAATCGGGAACATGTGAGAAAAATAATGGACAGGCTTGTGGTAAAAGGAAAGAAGAAGAGCACTGCTGAGATGGAAGGATAAAGTGACGGAAGATCTGGAAGAGTATGGATGGAGTAGAGAAGAGGCATTGGATAGAAGATTGTGGAAAGGAAGGTTAAAAGAGCATAACACCGAACATGAAGGAAAATGGCGAAGTGAAAGGAGAGGTTTTCCTTAAGTATTTATCAAGAAGTTCCTTGACTAAGCATGTGAAAAGAAAAAAGTTCTGTAGGGTAAAAGATTTGATCTAGCTTCTTTAGTTCGACACAAAGGATACAAAAGCAAAACTGAGAATTACAAACTTTACATTTAAAGTTATAGAAAGGACCAGAAATACTTTCTATTGCGCTAGAATTTCAGCAACAAGAATCCTGAATTCCATATTGAAAACTTAGTGCACTCGAACTTGCACACAAGTACAAATTCTCAGCAAATCTTTACAAGATTACCAATGTCCTATATATCTGACAGTATACCATTCAAAAATAGCTTATAGAGTACGAAACTCCGTCTATCATTGTCTTCCAAGAATATCCTTGTTAGCTTCACGGGTCTTTTCAAACTGCAGACAAATTTAGTATTCGTTATGCACCTGTGATACGATGGTCCAAGCTTCTAGTAATTCGAGATTTTGCATCAAATGTTCCCTTATTTTTAATTTTCTCTTTAAATTAAAACCTTAACTACATTTTTAAATCAAAATAAGGCATCATTTTTATATGAAACGATCATTTTTACAAAAACAAAAATCGGATACAAAAGGCGCTGCTTACATTTACTTCCTACAATTCGACACAATCCTCGTCAACATCGTCTAAAATTATGGAAACTATAAAAGTAATGCAATATAATATGAAATATATAAAAATAATGAAGGCAAATACAAGTATTGAAGTATAGTATATATATATGTTTTTTAGAGTGTGTTTATTATTCTGTAATCAGTTATAATTACCGTATGAAAATGCATGTTACAATTACTTTTTTATTTACAGGAAAATGATGGAATAGAGAATGAAACAAACATTTATCCATATGATCTGAGGAATACATTGAAATCTGCAAACATATTCTCGAGGTTAGCTTATTTTAATAATTACAATAGAACTTCCATATATCGAAATTCTCTTTGTAACTGACAGGTTTAGTGTAACTCGTGACTTGTTAGACCTGTTCATTTCATAAAAAAGTATATTTCTATATATCGAAATCTTTTAATGAGTTCTTCGGCTTTTATATGTGGAATCCTGCTGTATATAAAAAATCCATTAATATTAATTATATAATTAGCACATTATTAGAAGGGAATTCCTATCACAAGTATCAAGAAGCAATTGTATTTAGTATTTTTTATTTAAAAAATACCTCTTGCAAAAACAACGAGCTCTAACACGTATACAACTTCCTTTAAATACAGTGTACGTAGTGCTTGTGCAATAAATAACCGAAAAAGTTTCTTCACAACGGTATGCAGCATTTCCAACCTTAACATTCTTATTTATATGTATCTCGTTATTACAATATCCTATGTAAACATGATTGTATGTAATTTAAATACACCTGAAATAGAGCTGTATTTCTAGCGGTATTTCTTGTCACTAAAATACCTGGGCATACCGGAATAATAATTATATTACTTTTTTTTATGAACAAAAATTTGGAACATAGTTTAAAAGCGCGGCATCGTGAGCTCAAGTTGTTCTTGTCAAAGGGGAAAAATCTTCCATTTGTCTCCAAAAACTATGGAACACGCACTCGTACTTTACATGATTGTTTGTAACTCCAGTTTCTATGGAAACGGGTTCGGAAAATAGGGAACCGAACCACACCGAAGATGGGAACCTCGTTGCCTATTCTGTCGGCACCTTAGCATTCTCTCTTTTTCTTCTTTTCACTTTATTGTTATTTTTTGTGTGGCAGGCGTGTCTCTAGAAGACGTGTGTTAACTCACAAAAGGGCGCATATCAAACGAAGGTCGATGGAGCGTTAAGACAGCGCTGACGGCTGTTAGTAATATTATGCTGTCTCGGTACGATGTATAATTGCTTTTATTTCGGGCGAGTAATGTTTGAGCCTGCGTTGTGAACGGGCTGTGCAAAGGGCGTTCGCTCGGTCAAATGGATTGTATGAGCTTTTCATGTAGAGCTTATTCTTTAAGTATGCCATGCTATCTAATGGACTTCTCTATTCGACTTTCACTCCCTACCACATACCGTCAATTACACTGCGTATGAGAATGATTAGTTTCGGAATAATTCGCATTTCTCTAATTGCAATGATAAATCCTTGTCAACAAGAGTCACTGTGAAAATGACAGAATCTGGCACAAGCTACTTAGGATCTGTGGCTTCATGGTAAGACCTAAAGTATGCCCCAATGAATAACAATTTTTTGTATACACTGGGTTGAAAAAAGTAAACCCACCCTAACAAAAAGTTCCATCGTCAAGAGCCTTAGTGCATATTATGAAGAAATGAGGGAAGATGGTTATGTACAGATGCAAAAAGACTTTCTACTGCAGGAGTGTCCCGACATAATGGTCACGTGTTAGTACGTGGTGAATCTTTCTCCAAGGTTGATGCAACCCGATGTACTATACATCATGAAGTCAGATTATAATTCTTACGTACTGTGGCCATAGGCGTAGGCAAGGGGCGGTTTTGGGGGGATTGTAACCTCCATCGCAACGAAATTCTATATATTTAATATAATAATAAATGAGTTGCAGCTCTGTAACCCCTCCCATTAAATCTATACCCCACTTAAGAACTTTCTACCTACGCCTATGACTGTGGCAGATTCTGTCAAATGTTCTACAATTCTTAGCCTCGTTTTCCCATATTCCGTAATAGTTGCAACTACATTCCTGACGTATATATATATCCGCAATATGCTCACTTGTGAAGAGCTCTAGAGGCCTGGCTGGCATTGAAAGGGTGCGACTTCAACGAAGGCATGTTTGAAGAGCCTTTCCGTGTGAGGCCAAGCAGTATCATGCTGATAAATAGCTCCTGGAAGGCATGACAGCACAGATAATAGAATGGGGTGTAGAAATGTATCAACGTACAGACGTTCAGAGTACATTGTAGCAAAAGCGATTAAGACCCGTTTTATCACAGGAGGTAGCTTCCTAGATTTTAATCTCAGACATGATGACTGTATGCCGTTCAAACACAAACTTGATTCGAACGCTAATCACGCCTCCTCTACGCATGAACACGGTGATTATCAATGCCACGAGAAGATAGTAATTGGTCGCTGAACACAATGCGGTTGCAATTGGAGACTGTCCAGGGTTTCCAGAATCAGCGCCGCTCCAGACGATGCTGACAATGCTGAATGGTCAGTGGTAGACATCTTGAGGGATTAAAGTCAGGTCTACGCCAATCATCGACGAGAATCATGGTTCTTGATATTGCACGATCCATAAAGGAAGAAAAGTGCCTTTGGATTGAGGCCCATAATGACATAAGCGAAATTTACTCGAAATGTTCTATGCTCATGGGCGGACTGGGGCCTCTCAAAATAAATGGGGCCCAGTATAATAGTTGTGTTCATAGGCTTACGTAGAAAATTTATAAGAGGCTATATGCTTAAAATGGGAGGGGCGTTATGATCCATATATATATATATATATATATATATAAAATTCCTAGCGATGAGGGGTTACAGTGCCCATCAACACTCCCATCCCCGTGTAAGATAGTGGTTGTGTTTTCTGAATTTATCATAGATAACTAAACTTCCATTTTCAACGAAAATCGTTGTCTTACTGGCATTCAACCACCTTATAATCGTTTACCAATACAAAACGATTAAGGAACGCATGAACAATCATATAAATCTTTGAATAAGAACATAGTATTTTTTCTAACGTATCACGCAAACGAACCTAAAGCATTTTTAAGCAAAATTTTTAAAATTAGATGCTTTTGTTGGCCAGCAAATATAATGAATTACGATTAGAAAAACTATTGCAGTGAATTCAAGGGACCCAAATAAATTTTTGTGTTCATTGATTTTGTTTATTATCAATTATTTTAAATAATAAGCTTTAACAAAAAATTAATTTTATCTAAATTATAGTATTTTATTTAAATTATATTATTATTATCCTATTTAAAACTTATATATACAAATAAATTTTTAAATATTAATTTATAAATTAATATTTAAAACTTCGAAAGATTAGTTATCTCAACTACAGTTGTTATTCTCGGAGCGAAAGGGGACTATTGCCACTACCTTACACCTAGCGTTTATTCATTTATTTTTAAATTTTGTTTTTCCGGAAGCGGAAAGGTTGCAAATGTTTTTAGGATAAATTATAAGAGTAGTATGCTGATCACTATAGCGCCAACCAAGAAGCAGGGAGAATTCCTGACCTTTGACCCACGGAGACATGGTGGGCTTGGCTTGAAGCATTGACGTCATCCAAAGGGACTTCAGTCGTGTGACACGAAGTCTTTCCCTCTTAATATGACCACCTCTTATTAACGCAGCCGCTCTTAAGGGATAAATTTAGTACTTTCGAATTATTTTACCATAAGACGTCATCTAGGAAAGCAAGAGCCCTTATCTTCCGGGAATCTGTTTGGATCGGTGACTAGTTCTTACAGAAAAAAAGAAAATGTTTTGTGTTAACTAGGGTCCGAACGTAAGCCCTCTGGATAGAAGCATCGTTCTTACGGCAGTAGGCAGCTGCGGACATGAGAGTTGCCACTTACATTTGTTTTATATCTGTAGTCAATTCTTACAAAGTCCGTTATCGGATGATTTCTCCAAAAGCTCAGTGATGGTAAATATGATGCGTGTTTTCCCCCTCTCTAAGTTTTATATTATAATTATCACTAATTAACTATTTCCATCTGTTATAAATTCGTGTATCCTCCTTTTTCTCATATTTTATTATACCACCTTCCATATAATTACAACTATTTACATCTGCCAGGTGTATTCCGGTCCACTACCCTTTTTTTTATAAAAATTCTATATCGTAAATTATATTTAGGAATTTTTATAAGTTTATTTTACATTCTGGATGCGTTCACGTTGTTTTCATATTTTATTCGTAGCATTATGCTATTTTTATTTTGTATGTTGGTTGATTGTATTTTTTTTATGGCGCACGGACAACGAGGGTCATTCTGCGCCAAACCAGGTCATATCATACATATCTTGTATGTGTTCTCATTTTTTAGCAGTACAGACTTGAAACGGTCAGTGTCAAGTATTCAAGACTTTGGTCTGTAGGTTATTCGAATGCTGTGTCTAGGAACTTTCTGACGCTTCAGCATGTGCTTAAAATTGTAGGATTTTGTAATTTAATGTATTATATTATTATTGTTCGCATATATATTATTTTAAAAAAAACCTCAAGTAAGAAATTTGTTGCAGTGGCAGAGATTATTTTCTTCTCTATTTCTTTGGAATTTCATTCAATAATTGTTAAGAATAAACAACGGGCAAAGACAAACGGATCTGTTATAAACGTTTCTATACGTAATAAGACTTACAAATTATCTATTTTCCTGTAAAAACGTTCCTTTTCTTTGGTTTCTTATACATTCTTGTAGCGGTGACAAGTTCCCCTGCTCCTCAATAAATGAATAAACGTCTAAATTCCTACAATTTATGCATTATGGCATTGTCTCGTAAAATACTCTCACCACAACAATCCTTTCTTTCAAAGACAGACTTTGCTATATAACAGTGAATATATGTTTTTTTAAAGATATTATTTCGCATTAATCCCGATTTTACATGTCACATCATAACCGATAATTTGTTAGTAGAAAGCTATTTATCGGTAAAATAAAGAAAGAATCCAAGAATTTTCTTCAAATCCAAGAATGTTCTTAAATAGAACCATTTTTCCTGTCTAGCCGCGTAGAGATTACGTCCTTGAGTCCTTGAGCGCATTATGTTATTTCACAATTATATCATCTTCAATTTTTTATTTCAATAGTTAAAAAATTTAATATATATATGTTTAAATATTCTTAGGTTATATAAATGATAGTTATTCATTTCTTAGGATTGTTCGCAATTTCTACGAAATTGCTTATTCACAATCAGTAAATCATCAGTTATCATCAGTAAATATTCTTATTCAGCTATAGAACCGATCTTACTTGCTTTTGCAGATATTTGATGTAGACAAAAGTATTTGGATTTTTCTTAAAAGTCAAGGTTTTTATTTTTTTATTTTTCATATTAAGGAAAATTTTATGTGATTTTCATACATTTCTTAATGAAGTATATAAAAGCTTATTACTCTCCTGGAATTAGATAAAAATACTATTTTTTTTTAAGAGAACATTTACGTATTTTTTCTCTTCATTTTTTTTAAATATAGAATTTTCCTTATTTAAGAATTCTGTCTACTTGTCTGTGATTTTACGGCTCAAAGACTACGATGGTCTTGTTTTGTCGGGATCTACTGTTTTCTGATGAATCCGAGCCTCTTTAGGCTTAGGGAACCAAACCCCAAACTACAGTGAGCAGTGCGATCTTTATGAAATCTCTGAGTAAGCGTCCTTTGCACCGCTGGGGGTCAAAACCGAGTTAACGGCGCACTAGGCGAACGCGTTACCACACTGCGCTACCGCAGCACTCTTATGATCTCTACGTTATGTATGTAACCGTTCCATTAATAAGAGGTGGTCTTATTAAGAAGGAAAGACTTCGGTGGAGACTGGTGAAGTCCCTGTGGATGACGTTAAGACTTCAAGCTACGGCCCCATTCCTCCGTGGGTCAAAGGTCAGGAATTCTCCCTGTTTCTCGGTTGGCGCTATAGTGAGCCGCATACTACTTATTAGCCAAAGTAATGACTCCAATATATATAATCATTAATTAATGGCTTTTGATTGGGTCTATATTCCTGTTTACGACATTTATTAAAAAAATTACAACATTTAAAAAAGAACATTCTATCTTCAATAAGATTTGGTTTAAGAACACGTTTGGTTTGAATATTTATTAATTTCCTTGGTTTGAATCAATTAGTTTGAAGAAGAATTTTTATTAATGTCTTACTTTCATGTACACAGCCAATTTAAATGCATAGAACCTAAAAACAACAAATCCACATACAAAAAGACTACGAACAGCTCAGACAGATTTATTTTACAAAGTATGTTCATTACATGTTTTTTATACTACTTTATCTTTCTTTTTCAACTCTTTTCTTAATAAATTACCTCTTAATTCCTTTACGTCTTTTTTTATACACTTTTAATTTTCTTTCTCTCTCTCTCTCTCTCTCTCTCTCTCTTTCTTTCTTTACCTATTAGGGCATCCTAGGCTTTGGTTCAGAAACGCCTTACTATTATTGGAATCGTCCTGTAGTGGTAACGCGTTGGCCTAGCACGCATTTATCCCAAGTTTGACGGTGCCTTCCAAAAAAATGCAAGCGTACAGATGAATTGCTTGCTGTATTCCGGGAATTAGTTTCCTGAGACCTGAGATGTTCGGATTCCTCTGAAAACTATAGATTCAGGCACAACATGACACTTGCTGTCCTTGCGTCGTACAACTCGTATAGAAAGGTAATGCCAACAGGAAAGGTTCTACTAGTTTATTAATTTTTTACTCAGCATTGATTTACTATAAATTTTGAGACATTTTGAATTTAAATTTTGAAAGATGAGATGAGACAAAGATAATTGTATATTTCAATTCCAAATTTAGTTTTCATTTAAGAAATTTTAAAATAATCACGTCGTCTCTTTTAAATAAATACGAAAAACATAGAGAGTTATAAATTGATATTTTCAGAATTTAGTTTACAATTTCATAAGAACTGTAAGATGTAAGACAATTCGTAGGATGACGGTATCCAGAAAAGAATCGGTAGCGTGTTAAGCTTAAAGGATAATTTTTCCCTAATTTGACTCTTTTATCTCTAGCATTACTAACCTTTTTTTCCCCTATTTCAGGATTTTCATTATGTTCTTGAAAGCCCATGTTATTTTCGGCGGTCATTTGCGTTTCCCGTTTTTCATTCTCGACTTCCCTCACTCATCGCGGTTTTATTATGTTTTTTTCCCCATCTCGAAATATGAGTCCCATGGAAGCGCAAGAGGAAAAAGGGAGGATGATAATATCTTAATAATATTGCGGTCAAGATCAGTCTTTCCCGCTTCCAGAAGAGCGAGCTCTGACTCTTCCAAGTGCCTCATTTAAGAACTAGCAGCGACAGAAGCACGGCCGAATGATTCAGAAGTCGAAATGACCTCCGGTCAAGTCAAGTAATGGCCCGGATAAGAGCAGACCGGAGTGAGGTCAGCCATCTAAACAGGGTAATAAAGTCGAGATCGAACATTACTGAGCCAGTCTGGACAAACATAGAAGGGTTTACTGACGAGAAAACATAAAAATAACTTCGTCCACCCGATGTAAGCTTCCAACCGTGAATCCACGAATTTCTTTGGAGCTTTCTTCTGGTTTTAGCAAAAACTAGTGGTTGTACATTGCACTTCTATATAACCATATGTATGTATGCATATATATAGCAATTAAATATGGGATATTTGGCATTTGCGGTTTGGTGGTGACAGTGTTGTTTTTTCAACGGATCCTTCCAAACTCTAAGATATGGCAAACGAGCTTTGAACTAGAAGTAAAGAAGCTGAATTCAGAAGAAACCAACAAGAAACTGAAATCATGTTCAACAATTTCATAGAGAAAACAAAAATATACTTATAGTTCAACGACATTAAGTAATTTACATACAAAAGGTTAAACACTGGTAAAATAGCAAATGAAAAAGATCACTCAAGCTTTCGGACGCATCAGCAGCAGTCCTTCATCAGGAGTAATGTTTGGTACTTTAATATAATGTAAATTAAGCTGATATTGCTGATCCAAGTACATATTTACCTTGAACAATTGATATCAAGGAAGGACGACATTATTAGGTCATACCATAAATGTATTGCAATTGGCTGGTTGGTATTCGAGAGAAGTAGCTGTATCCCGAGGGGGAATAGCCTTTATGTCTAAAAACAAGTCATCAGCTTGTGTAAATTACCATTCCTCTCTTAGTAATTAGAAACATGTGCATTCTAAAGCAAAAGGCAATACGGAAATTGCCAATAACCCAAAAGAATGTGGAGAAGTCTGGAAAGAATCGATAGAAACAATTTGGATGAGAAAGCAAAAGTGGAGGACATCGTTATTAAAATAAAAGAGCTGAAATATCAATGGGCTGAGCATATCGAAAGAATTGACCGATGACGTACAACTGAAATTCTCAGCTGGATTCCAAAAAATGATCGAAATTTAAAAAACGTGCTAAAACCAGGTGGACAGAAGAAATAAGAAAATGGGTTTGAAGATGTGAAAACGAATTGCTCATGATAAACTTCTCTAGAAACCACTTGGAAAATGGTCTTCATCTAGCAATGAATACATAATGGTTGAATATGATGATGATATATTGTCTATAATATCATGGTGAGAATTCATCGTTGATTTGTTTTTCTTGAAGGCTCGGTGAATCAATGATAACACGTTCACCTGACGTGACGTCAACGACTCCCAAGGATGCTGAAATTGAACGATGACCAATTAGCTGCTTACTGTAGCCCGGTGACTGGTTCCCTAGGTATTCCTAGGAAGAGGTCTTTTTCTAGGTAGAGATTCCGATTCCTCGGAAAACTGTCTCACTGTGTAGTATAATCTTTGTTGCCCTTGCGCCTATAAACAAATAAGTTTTCATCAAATACAAGCCGCTCTTTGTCATTTCAGGTATTTAGTTTCATGAAGTAGTTCATTGCCCCTCGTTCTTTTCTTTCATTAAGATTTCTCTTCAATCATCTCTCTCTCTCTCTCTCTCTCTTGTTTATTCCTAGTAATTGCCTTTCCGTGCTTTTTAATTGTTCGCCATTGTTTTATACTATCCTTTGTCTTTTTCATTCCGTCTCGCCACTGACAGATAATGTGAGAATTACTGAATTTCTAAATAAATCGTTTATTGGATTGAGTAATTGCCCTTGATGGAGGATGTCACTTTCAGTGTATATAATTGATTTATTAATTCCTCGAAATTTCGTATTTCATCCTTATTTGGACTCTCCTCACATTCTTAAATATTTTTTAAGGTTCATTATCATGATTCTGCATTTTTAAAATCATTGATAGTTTCATAAAATTTAAAGAAAATGGGCTGCCCGAATCGAGTGCATTGATTCTGCATGAGTGGAGAATAATGTTTTATGGATATTAGTTAAGAAACATAATGTATCGTAATCAACAACAATTTTTCAGGTAGTCAGCTGTGTAGCAAAAATGATTATTTATTGCTAAAACTTTACGTTTCGATTCATAAGCCTTCATAAGCCCGTTAATAAAGCCCTCCTGCCATTTATAAACAATATCACTGACCGTATTGGCCGTTTACTTTTGAGACAATATCGATACAGTATTTATTCCAAAAAACAAGATTTTTAATTTCCTACGTTCTGCTAAAGAACCTGTGGATCCATACAAAATTCCTGTTGTATATCCCATCCAAATTCCTTGTTTTTGTGGACAGTTATACATCGGGCAAGCAGGTCGATCCACTGCGTGCCGAAAACGGGAGCATGAAAGCCTCGTGAGGAATAAACAGATAACAAAATCGGCAATAGCAGAACATTCAATTTTAAATAACCATTTAATCCTTTTTGACCATACTAAAGTTCTCGCAAAATCAACTAATTTTTGGCCCAGATTATACAGAGAAGCAATAGGGATCATCAAGCATCCTAATAATTTTAATAGAGACGATGCAAAAACCATTCCCGTTGCTTGGCTACCCATTCTAACAAAACTGTAACGTGTAAATGTCAGTTTTTATTTTTCGATTTCATTTCCTTCTGTTTTGGCTTTTATATTCGTCTCTAAAATTTCATAATAATTTATTTCAACGTATTTATACTGTTTCCGCAACTTATGTATATTCTACAATTTTCTCAAAAGTTTTTCATGTAATTTAACCTCTTCTGATGATGATTCGCACAGCTCGAATCGAAACGTAAAGTTTTAGCAATAAATAATCTTTTTGCTATACAGCTGACTACCTAAAAATTTGTTGTTGATTATTATAATGCGCTGTGAAAGTCTACGTGAAACAATAATGTATATTATTTAGTTATGTGATTCGATACGTTTGTATTGTCCGAATTAATAAATAATGCAGTTAATAATATGCATTTAGCAAAATTAATAATGAGTATTTAATATAGTTATCAATATCGATTTAATGTAGTTTACGATTTATATTTAATATAGGTAACAATAGATTTAATATGGTTAATAATGTAGATTTAATATAGATATACCCGCGGCAAAGATAATCTGGTATGCTGATAAGGCGCAGAGAAGTATTTCGCCAGTGCGATATAATTCGCCCTTTCTTACGTTAACAGAGTTAATAGAAGCTACATTTCGGACATAAAACATTAAAATAATGTTGAAATACATAAAACATAGGCATGTTTGTGTAATTAAAATCTGGTATTTATTAAATTTAGAAAAAAGACTCATTATAGCAAGCGCTGACGTCATTAAAGTAACTGACCACTCAGAGGACTTCGTTCGCTTGGCGGGAAATTTGGCGCCTGGAATTTTGGCAACCGCGTTTTTCTGCATTCCAAATTAGGCGATAAATAGCCTAATAATATTGAGGGCTATCTCATTTTTCGCCAACTTGCGAATGAATACTCGTCTCACTGGTGTGAATAGGTCGTCGTATCCTTAACAATGTGCCAAGTTAAATTTGGCGCCAGTATAACATTATAAATTTAATATAGTTAATAATATAATTTTTGTTTCTGTACAGATTATTCCATAGTTCAATGTATACAGCACTTCGCGGAAAAAATTGGAAAGACATCTTGTCCCGCTCAAAGAGTGGGGAGGGATCTATCCATTAGCGTAACTAGCCTCGTTGTCTCTGGTGGAGGCTAAGCCACGAACTCTAATTTTCCGCACATTTCCTCAGGTGGGGGGGACTAATTTTTTTAGGAAGGGCTAAGCTTGCCCAGTTATGCCAATAGATCAAACTTTACGCCCTGCGGTGGCGCAGTGTGGTAACGCGTTCTCCTATTGCGCGGCTAATCCGGGTTCGACTCCCAGCAGTGCAAAAAGAACGCTTACTCAGAGATCTCATAAAAGATCGCACTGCTCACTGTAGTCCGGGGTTTGGTTCCCCAGGCCTTAAGAGGTTCGGATTCCTCGGAAAACAGTAGGTCCCGGCGCAGCATGACCACTGTAGTCTTTGAGCCGTAAAACCACAAAATAAACAAAGATCAAAGTTTACAAAAGTACACACTGTATAGCATCAAAGACCACATAAGTACATAAAACTATAAGCCTCAAATGTTTTACCATATTTTTAAGATTATCTAATCCCGTTCAACTGCAAACCTTTAGTTATACAAACCGCATGTGTGCACGTATTTTTTTGTTATGCTGGTGTTTTATTATCGAATTTTAATGTGATAAATGTACAAAGGAATCTCCAAGATATCACGCTTGTGTTTCTACAAAAGTGTCGCGACGCAGCCATATCCAAATTTTGAAGAGAATCTCCCAAGGAGCTATGGCTTTCTATACTCCTCCATTTCTAATCTAATCACTGTACCAGCATGTCATCATCGTCTTTATATGCAACTCATATATATGCACACTATATGCGCCATTTAATATGTACCTTACGTTAAATAAAAAAAATATTAATAATAATCGCGAATGTTGCATCGAGAGCGAGTCATGTGACTTTTGGGTCTTGTACGTTATCATAATTTCATTCATTTTTAATGAATTATTCCCGAGTTTAAATTACTCAAAATCAAACTTAAGTTCAATTATACTTATTACCTTTAAGTATAAAGTAATAGCTTTGTATGAATATTGAAATTTTATACATAATTTTTTACAAAAATTTGTTTTTAAATTTATGTTTTTAAATTAATTATTTTCCTATTTATGTTTTAAATTTATACAAATTTATAAACATAAATAGGGATATGTTATTTAATAATATAAAAAATTTAGCGGAAAATTATTTTACATGTGGTGTCTTCAAGGGCCCCACTCTAGTATACAAACCATTTAACGGTACAGTAAATATCAATATATAAATCTCATGAAAGGTTGTCTTAATTCCCCTGTTTATCTTATCAATAAATAAATCCTATATAACATTATCTCGATTCCCTTATATTCTCTATCTTATTAATGCAGAAATCCCATGAAATGTTATTTTAATTCCCCTGTTCTCTATTTCATCAATACCTAAATCCCATGAAACGTTATCTTAATTCCCCTATTCTCTATCTCATCAAGACATAAATCCCATGAAATATATATTCTCTATCTCATTAATATAGAAATCCCATGGAAGTTTATCTTAATTTCCCTATTCTCTGTCTCATCGATGTATAAATCCCACGAAACATTATATTAGTTTTCTTATAGTCTCTATCTTATCAACATGTAGATCCCATGAAAGGTTATCTTAATTCCCTTGTTCTCTATCTTATTAATATATAACCCCATTTAAGGTTTCGGCAATCCACATTTTTTAAATAAGCGCAGACACGGGGGTCATGACCCCCAAAAATATATTTTTTCACTGTAAAAAATTCCAACTTTCATGATAAATGAAGGGTGTTATTCCAAGACCATGGCAAATTCTGTCCTTGACCCCCCCCCCACTAAAAGTCTATGTCCGCTCCTGGCCATAACTCGCCATCTCAAAGCTTGATGGATCATAAAAATTAAATTATTGCATAGTGGGTCATATGCAACTCTGCTTTAAGCCAAAAATCGTGTTTCAGAAACCTTACATACAGTTTAGTCCCCCACGGATTTATAAAACACTGCGACTCTGAAGATTTCAGTGATACCCATTCAGTAAGTGTGCAAACCATTCAGTTAATGTGCTGTCCTTGCAAAGATATATAATATAAATATAAACCCCAGAGTGAAACTTGTTTAAAGCGACCACTTCCCAGAAAAAAAATAATTTTGAAGGGCGTAGAATTTAGATTAGAAAACGAAAAGCAAACTAATGATAATTCAGTAATTTATTAAAATCTTGTCTCTTTCGTTTAAAAAAAGCAGTCCGAGCATTGTCCCATTAATTGCGCAGCTGTCGTATTGAAGCTTTATATTTAACGCAGAGGGGAAATTGATCGAAGTCTATTGCTCAGTAAGTAAAAGCACTTGACTGGTTATCTAGTGGTTGTGGATTCGGATTCCCCCCGAGAAATCACTCTTTACGTATAATTTATCAAATTTTCTTTTGTGTTGTGAAATTTTGAGATGGATTTGAAAAAATAATATTGTTCAAAAGTTAACAAAATACGATATATTTTATTATTCTTATTATTTAATGATTTATTCACGAAGATAGATTGCTAGGAGTGTAATTTACATAACGCTGGCTGCAAGCCGCATTCTGTTTTCTCGCAATGCATAGCGAGCATTTTTGTATAAATAAAAATTGAGTGGTCCGTTCTTAAAATGTAATGTCAATATCTAAATTTATTCTTTTACCGGACTTTTTAAAAATTCGTTTTGACACGTAGCACCTTTTGTAGTCCAAAACGTTATCCCTTCTGTTGCCAAAATTATTGGTGAATTTTTCAGGTATATTACACAGCCGGTTCCTGTGTTTGAATTATGGGACATATTTCGCGCATTTTACGCTTTTTGAGATCATAACCCGCTAGACCTAGCGCATTTATCAAAAGTTTCGAGCTAGTATTTCTTTTCATGAACTCTAAAATTTCCAAAATATCGGCTGCGTTTAAAATAAGCCTACTTAATGCCTATTGTTTTTATACGGTCGTTTAGAAATCTCATTTCAATGGGTTTTTTTAAGGATCATTCGTTTTAGTGACAGTATTTCAAGGACCTTGTTTTTATATCCTTTCTAACCTCTAAACATAATTTTTTCATTAACATTTTATTATATGGGGAAGACAATATTACAAAAATGTTTCAAATAACCAATAAAACTTGAAAACTGCTGATCGACGTACCAATTCAATATCAACGTGACGTTGAATTTCAGTAAGCTTTAAAGGTCATCTTTATTAAATATCCTAAGAGCTAAACCAGAGGCAGTTTGAGACAACTAACGGTATACATTTGCGTGCGTGTGTATATGTATGTGTGCATATATATATAGCGGACATATATATAGTATAGCGGCAGGCAGATGTCATTTCTCCAAAACTTTTTACTTCAGCTTTACAGATGATTTTTCAGCAGATAAATTGGAATAACAAGGGAATAAAAATAAATGGTGAATATTTAAATCATTTGCGGTTTGCTGATGACATTGTTATTTTTTCAACGAACCCATCAGAACTCCAAGACATGGTACAGGAGCTCTCAACTAGAAGTAAAGAAGTTGGACTCAAGATGAACCTACAAAAAACTAAGATCATGTTCAATAATTTCGTAGAGGAAACAAAAATACAAGTTGACAACATTGAGCTAGAAATTGCTGATTCATATATTTACCTTGGCCAGCTGATTTCAATGGATGGCAACATTATGAAAGAACTCAACAGACGTATTAAACTTGGCTGGAGTGCATTTGGAAGAAACAGTTTTATCCTGAAGGGGAAATTGCCTTTGTGTCTAAAAAGAAAGGTCTTCAACCAGTGTGTATTGCCAGTCCTCTCTTATGGATCAGAGACATGGAGTCTAACAGTTGGAGCAATACGAAAGTTACAGACAACGCAAAGGAGCATGGAGAGGTGCATGCTTGGAATAACTAGGAGAGATCGAAAAAGAAACACTTGGGTGAGAGAGCAAACTAGAGTAGAGGACATCATTGTTAAAGTAAAAGGGCTGAAATGGCGATGGGCTGGGCATATTGCAAGAAGAACTGATCAACGATGGACAACAGAAATTCTGAACTGGATTCCAAGAGACCACCGAAGACCTAGAAAACGTCCTCAAACTAGATGGGTGGATGAAATAAGAAAACAGGTTGGGGTGACGTGGAAACGAATGGCCCAGGATAGACTTGTGTGGAAAGCATTTGGAGAGACCTTCATCCAGCAGTGGATAGATAATGGTTGAATATGATGATGATATATATATACACGGTTCCGAGAAAAAATTTCGTTATATAGAAAATTTGCTATGTGGAAACGATGTATTCATGAAGCAGATGAAAAAAAATGATGATCCAAAGGCGAAACAACTTTAGCGATGATTTTTGCATCGGAAAACGCAAACTTGTGCCCGGTATTCCAACTATGTTGTGCTATGGCAGATTTCTGAAGTTCTTGGTTTGAACATATTTTTGGTGTTATAGATGTTTTTAAGAGTGAAATGTACGCGTGTATAAAAAAAATGGGTTGAACGATTCTTACCTTAAAATGAAAATGTATTTAATGCTTCTTTCATACACATTCATGCTTTTGTAGAAAAATTTCTAATATCCTGCTGCACAACAAATGGTGATTGTGATTCATCATAAAAGTGTTAGCACCCCTGTGGGAAATTTGCAAGGTCTGGATTTCTGGTAATCAAATAAGCAAAAAGAAAAAAGTGCTACCATTGAAACAATACATGGTAATCAAGGACAATTGTGACCTGTTCCTAGCTTAGCAGCTTCGCACTCTATGGGGCAACTAGGCACAAACCTGTGTGCTTAGGAAAACTCTTTATTACGGTGTTTAATGTCCCTCAGGCGTGTCTCATTCCTTTATTTTTCCCTTATCTTAAAATCGTATTGTATTTCCACAGCATTAGGGAACCCGATGTCACTGACGTGACCACTCGATTTTCTGTTTTAGTCGTTAAAAAATTCGTTATATGAAAACACTTTCGTGTATAATGACCATGGGGATTTACCAAAACTTCGCTATATAGAAAATTTTGCTGTGCGCAAATTCGTTATATGGAGGTTCTACTATACATAGTGCAAAGCGTCTGGATGAAACGAACATTTAGTATGTAGAATGGGAAATGGCCCCTGATGAATACTCTAAAACTGCAAGAACATGTATGTTTGTTCTTTTTAATCGTATCACGAAGATTTCCATTGCTTGGAAGGGATTACGTTGAATAAACCGAGCAGTGTTCGAATTGTTAAGGGTTTTCGATATGAATTTAATTTGGGTACTGATCCCCCTATACCCAAAGCAGCCATTAATGATGGATGTTTGCACAATGCATGTCAGCATGTTCTCGCACATGTTCGCTAGTTTGACGCCCAGGAAGCGTGCCCAGATGTTTACCGAGTTCTAGTTATACATGGAAGGAAAACGCGATTTTAGTCCATTATAGCGCTAAAAGTTCATTGTTTGAACTTGTCTTCAAAACAAGCAAAAGTGTTCATTAGTCTTCGTTACGAAAACTTGTGCTGGATACTTTAACTTCGATTATTTAGCGAAAGATCCAGTCAGTAAAATAACGTTAATCTTGCTGACATCGCACGTTACGCTTTTGTTTATAAATTCACGTCATCATGTACCTCAGAGAAATTTTGAAGTTAACGCAGCGAAGCTAAGAATCCGAAAAAGATTCTCTTGGTGAAAAATTTGCTAACACCTGATCTTCAAATTCGATTAAAATATGAAGATTCCTGATTTTTTTCTTTTTAATAAATATATAATCAATTACTGTTTACTTTAAATAACGACGTTCTAATCGATGACACTCTGTTTTACGACGGTATTTTGCTATCTTTGCAACTGCTGCAGGCATTTCAGTTGAAGTCTTTTTCCGTCTCTTTTATGTTTTGTGCATCCCCTTAAAATTCGTGAAAGAGAAAATTTAATATGCTTGTGTCTATTATACAAACATGCATTATACCTTTCTCAAAAATTATAGAAATGTTTTTCGAATTATAAAGAAAAATTAAAAATTGTTTTTTGATTTGGTAATTTCCCACCAGTCTTGCAGATTTTTGGAGTGTCTTTGAATTTTAGTAGAATTGAACGTCAGTTATTCGAAACTTGGTTGTAATTAAACCCAGTTCGAATAAACGAAAAGCCTGCTTAAGTGTCATGTGAAATAAAAAAATATGATAAAAGATTAACCTATTTATTAATTGATAAAAATGCAAATAATTAATCGAATCTATTTATTGATTAATAAAAATAATTGAATCTATTTATTAATTGATAAAACTAAGAATAATTTTAATTGAAGCTGTTCAAAAATAACAAAATCGATTAATTAAATCCATTTTAAATTATAGACGTTAAAATAATAAAGTACTTTAAATTTATTAATTTTAATTAAATTTATTAATTTAAAAATATATTTTAAAAAGTATTTTTAATTAATTAATAAAATAATAAAGTATTTTACGTATCGGGGTGCCATTAATCTAAAGAGGGCTCGGGTCTCTGCGGCAGTGGGATAGCGTCAGGATGCCACCGGGGAGAAAACCACGGGCGCCAATTTCTTAGGGGCGCAAAATTTCGATATCGGGCTTGTGTGAAGGAGTGCTAACGAGTTTTAGCGAGCGTAATACTTAACTTGCCTTCTGTGCTGGTAACACACGCTATACCGCTGCTCTACGACCCGAAAATTGATGGACGATGAATAAAGAAACGCAGAAAATAATTGAGAGGTAAAAATGCAACATGTAAATTATATTGTTATTTTGTGCGATTTTCCAGTCTCTAGTTGATTAACCTGACATCATATGTGCAATATAGATTCTTCATTAAGACATCAATATATTATTCGAATTGGCGCCTCTAATATACATCTTTGTGATCCCTTTGTAACAATGGTTTTCGTTCTCTGACTTCCGACACCCAACTATTCCGAAAACGAATGTTTCACTGCAACGAATGTGGCATGCGTCCTTCATATCTTATTCGCTAAAAATTGTGATTATGTAAAACGATTGAATGAAAATGAATAACACTTAATTAAAACAGACATGGAAACGTTGAGGTTAGATTATATGCATTTATATATAAATGTTAGTTTATAAGTAGAGAGAAACCTGCATATAATAGACTGTTAGCTGCTGTAACTATGTCTGACGTATCTTAGTAATAAAATAACATTCACAAAATTCTGTATTTTGAAAACAGGCGTAAAAATATTTTTGTAAAAATAGCTGTATTTGTATATTAAATTAATTACGTATATAGATGTCGTTTTACTTGTGAAGTTTTATTATATACGTAATGAATATATATATATATTTATGTACAAACATATCTTTCGCAAAGGTCCTGTTGAATTGTCTCCTGCCTCAAATTAACGTATGTGTCAACAGCTAAACTAGTTGAAATGTAAAAAATTTTGGTGAATAACAAAGAAGAAATAGCGTGCTTAGCTCTAAATTTTAGAACGCTTGGAAAATCGCTTAGGTTAAAGGTGGCGGAACGTTGTTCCCACATGTAATGTAGAACGCTTGGAAGACATGGACGGAAGCGGAACATCGTTCCCAAATGTATGATAGTGGAATGTTGTTCGAATATGTGTATACAGCGGAACGTTATTCCCAAATGTAAGGCAGCGGAACGGTATTCCCAAATGTAAGGCAGCGGAACGTTTTTCCCAAATGTAAGGCAGCGAACGTTATTCCCACATGTAAAGCAGCAGAACGTTATTCCCACATGTAAAGCAGCAGAACGTTATTCCCACATGTAAGTCAGCGGAACGTTATTCCCAAATGTAAAGCAGCGGAACGGTATTCCCAAATGTAAAGCAGCGGAACGTTCTTCCTAAATGTAAGGCAGCGGAACGTTCTTCCTAAATGTAAGGCAGCGAAACGTTCTTCCTAAATGTAAGGCAGCGAAACATTGTTCCCCACATGTAAGGCAGCGGAACATTGTTCCCCACATGTAAGGCAGCGGGACGTTATTCCCACATGTAAGGCAGCGGGACGTTATTCCCACATGTAAGGCAGCGGGACGTTGTCAATATTTAGGGGAAGGGGAGTGGAACCATGGTTTCCACAAGTGTATGTAGCAGTACATTACCCACATGTAAGGTAGCGGTACATAGTTCCCATTATTCTGTTTTTGCAGATGTTCTAGTGATAATATATCGTTATTTTTAAGAAATACTTCGTATTATGAAGTAATTTTCCCTGAAACAATAAATAGGCCGATATTTCTATCATCTGTACATTGCTTTTTCTCTCTCTGAAAGCCAAATTGAGCTATAAAACAAATGAGTATTTTTTGCCGGAAATATTGAATGAGTTTACTAAATAAAAATAATGATTATAAAATAATTCCAGTAGGAAATTTCGGTTAACCAATTAATCATTAATATTAATTTTAATAATTAAAGTTATGTATATAATTTGTTTACCTTTTAATTTTTGGTCATTAATTTCCACTTTTTAATGATTTTCAATTTGCTTTTAATTGTCGCTTTCAATTTTTCATTTCGTTTTTTAATTGTCGTTTTCAATTTTAATTTCAAATTTTAATTTATGATTGTCGATTTCGATTGATAATCTCCAGTTTTCAATTTCGATAGGAATAAACAATTTCTGAAAAATTTATGCTTCTTTCCAAATTGGTAATTTTTTGGAGAATGCGATAAATTGATATCGCATTTTCAGAGGCACTCATCGCTGTTTAACTGGTTCTTTCGAATTCCTAATTCCGTCGTGGGTACGACTTCTTCAAGAAGAATTACATGCATCGACATTAACTAATAATTACTTCATTAACTTCATAATTAACGCGTCAATTAACACATTATAACTGATGCTCTAATTAGATCATTAACCTAATTATGTCAACCCATAAAGTGTTTGACGTCCAAAATGATATTTAAGAATTCATTTTCCCTGACGATGGAGACTCGTCCGGATTAAGTCCCAATATCTTTATTTAATTATTCCACGTCATTGAACTATAAGTATTTTCCCCTACATTATTTTTCGAACTTTAAATTGCCAGCACATTTTTTAACATGCATGATAATAAAAATTAAAGTTCTCCTATACAAAGAAGAACATAATTTCTTTTTAATTCTATGTCGTTGTGAATTGATTCTCATGACTCTTCTACTTACTAAGGGTGGTAAGAAACGACTTTAACAAAAAGCATATTTAATATAAGGGATCGGTATTTTATATATCGGTAATCCATCCCCCCCCTCGTCCACCATTCCATGGTCTACCCAGAGAAATGAATATGGCTTTACTTTTCAATATGCAGCCTCTTTTGACAGAGATCGCGTTTAAAATTGAGATTATCTGTTTGAAGTATTATGCTATTATAATCAGGCCCGCAGTTAGGCGATTGTTACGGGGGGGGGCTCTTAAAGTTACAAAGTGGGCTTAAAATTCTTTAATATTTTAATGTATTTTATTAATATATTTAATAACATAAATATATAAGTAGGCTATTATATTTAACATCAATGAATAAATTTCTTAACTTAAATTTTGCATTAAAAACTTATAAATTTTAGTATACCCTCATAATTTCCTTTATCCTTATAAAATAAATAATTGAATATAATATTAATATAATTATAAATAAAATGAAATATAATTATAAATAAATGTAATTATAAATAAATAATAAATAATAATATTAATAAAATAATTGAAGACTCAAACCTCCGTAGAAAACATTATATGCACAATATCTACCGTAGAAAGTTGTTTTGAATACATTTTTAACGTCAAAGAACAATTCCCATTGTTATGTACAATTTCGTACAAAACAAAAAATTTAAAATAAAATTCTACAATATTTGATTTTGAGAAAAAAATATTTCCCGGGGGCGGGGGGGCTGGCTATATTTCCTGGGGAGCTCAGCACACTGACAACCCTAACCTAGCTACGGTTCTGATTGTAATACATAATTTAGCGCGCTCCACTTTCATTATTTCCTTACGTGTAAAAAGAAGTCTTAATTTTCAACTTGTATTTCCTTTTATATATCCACATAAAAAGAATGCAAATTTACGCACACATAATAAAGAAGATCGGGCGATGAAAATTAAGGAGGTCCTGGTTCTTCAAGAGCTGTAACTCCAGATGCAAATTGTGTGTAAAACCTGCGTTATAGAATAATCAAATCCTGTTTAACTTTGAAAATGCGTTCACCTGGAATGAAATTTTCTAAAAACCAGCTCTCCATTCAAGATGAACATATCGTTTGCGAAATGTTCGTCGAACTACCTTACTGGACAACGTCCAGTAAGGACAGGACAGTGTCCTTATTACTGGTATGCCCAGTAAATCTAGTGGGGGGCTTCTTTGTGTGATGCCACTATATATCAAATATGCGTAGCAACAATTAAAAATCATATATGACAAAATGTGTTGGACCTGCAGCGTACCACAGTAGAGGATCCAGAGAATATTTTTGGAGGGGGCACAAAGCTTAAAGATCAATATATTTGTGCCCCTCCAAAAATATTCTCTGGAGGGGGCACAAAGCTTAAAGATCAATAGAAAGACCTATATATTAAGTGTAGATTGGTTTTGTTTTCTTTGTGGGTGTGCCCTCCCACCCCGGATCCTTTCTGGGACCAGTGAACCGTTCAGATTTACAAAACAATCTAGATTTTGATAGGATAAACCTACTATCATAAGATACAGAATAAAGCCTATAGCGTACTCTGTACATTATATATTACAGTATATATTATATATTAAGGCTAGTCCTCCGCAGACTAGTCTGAAGGTCGTTTTCAGAACTAATTATCATTTAAACTGCTGAACTAACTAATTTATCAATGCATTACTGGATATATTATATACCTGTAATATAATACACACATGAAATGAATTATAGCGAATTAATTATAATTAATTCTTCTGTAATTAATCTACCTGTTATGTGTCATTACATATCTTGATACGCATGTTATAAATTTGCACATGATATATGCACAATATCATTTACTGAATAGAGTTAAAGTTACGAAGGCATTATCCTACGACTCTTCGCGGCCACAACCCCTAGGCTAGGCACCACTGCACTGCAGTAATTGTTTCCGAATTCGGTACATGTGCCTTGGGCGAACATCAATAACTTCTGCTATTGCCAGCAGGTACTCTCATTAGCCTAACATGGTGTACGTATGTGTAATACAGTCCATTTTAGTAGTATAATACCGGTACCTACCGTACGCTGATTGTTCTGTGTACAACGGGAATAATAATAAAAAAAATTAATTGATTTTATGTGATATTTATGAAGATTGTTCGATGCTTATTACCGAATTATTATTCAAATTTAAAATTAAGGAATTTAAGGTGATAATAAAATTACGTTCGCGGAAATAAAGTGCTTACATCGTTTTATAGCGAAATATCATCATTTTGCACGCTATTTAATTAATAATTATGGCCATATGATACTGCATCATAATAAAATCATATATGTATATACATAATTATTTGGTTATAATGTTCCTATACATATTTCGGAATGATAAATTCGGACAATATTTTCATAAGTATTTTATTATATTTATATTTTGTTATATATAGGTAATTGGAGAATTTTTTTAAAATACCGAACTGAAGCTAGATTTTAATTTACTTCTTTTTAAAGGTAAAATTGGACGCATCACATTTAATTCCTTACAGGTTTTATCATTTGATCTCTTCTCAAGAAATTCGTCTGTCTTCGATTTGTTATTACAGATATAAATACGCTGAACTACAGATTAAAGAGCGTTGAATGAAACACGCATTTGCCTATAAAGTCAATGAACACAAACATAATGATATTGAGAATAAAATCGTGTATTATAAATATTTAGATATTGGAGATGTGTGTTCAAGGCATTCCGTAACATCTTGTATTTCTTTTTACATGTGCAACCTTGGGTCGCAATATTAACTTTAGTGAATGACAAAAGAGGAGTTGGGGGGATTGTTTTGGCCGAGAACATGCCAAATGTGCTTGCAAGAAATGGAAGTTTGTTGGACCATCCCAGTCTATAGTGTGCACTTAATATGGAAGTATGGAAGTTATTGCCATAGGCGAAGCAATTGTAGTGGAAGTTGTACAATGTGAAATCGGAATTTGGGATATTTGAGGCAATTAGCAACTTCTGCACATGCCCAAACTTGTCAAGAACTTCAATAGTACTATGCTGAACCAAGTACATACCAGTCAGAATGCACCCTAAACCTCTTGCATTAATAAAGGCCTTACGTATGAAGAAATAAATCTGATTAGCAGATAGACATACGAATTTTTGACTTCAAAATTTCTCCTGGTATATTTTTCACCGTTATTTTTCGCTACAAAGACCTCAAAATTACTAAATCCTCTTCAGAATTCTTAGTTGGCTACATTGATGTCCAGTGTTCTTCTTGCCAACTTACTAAATTTTAACTTCGGCCTTTCTGGATTCTCTCCAACATTTCTTCATCCGAATTTTCCACTTACGTGTTTTCCCACCGCCACTTCATTCCTTCATTTGGGGATAAACGACTTAGTTGTAGGCGCTCCTGTATACCTGGTAATATAGGCTGGGCTACCAATTCTTGCTCGTAAAAGTAATTTCCAAAATACATATTTCATCATTTATATTTTCCTGATATATAATTACGTATATTTTTCAAGTTCCAAGATATTTTTTTCTTGTATATAATTTCTTCTTTTTTTTTTTACACAGAGTAATTTTTACAAATGCGTGTTAGTTCTAAATCCCTGCAGCTTATTGCCGTTTCTCGTTGATAAATGCTGCTTGAATAAAAGCAAAGAATTTTTCATTCGTAGCTAAGGGCTATTGTGTGTAATTTTTAAAACACCGACCAAACTACATTAAAAATCCATTAACAGCGTTCTCACATTCATCAAAATATCATTAAAATGCTCAAAATCGAATTATTGAGGTCATAAAAACACGATTATCGATCCTGTTCAAAAAATTAAGCTCGCAAATGAGACACTCCTGGAGTTTAAAATACATTTCTACGTTTTCCCCTTGTCATCGATTTCCTCAAAAATCGGTTATTTTGTTGGGTCTCTTTCCAGTTCTGTTTCTTCGATTTTTATCCTGTAAAAAATAAACCATTTTACAATAAACGTTAAAAGGCGCAAACGTAATGATCGAGTGTGAGAAGTAATTGTAATGCAAGCATTTCTCTTATCCCTAAAATGCTTTAAAATAGTGCTTCTAGTTCTTCCAACGTTCTTCTATTATTTGTCGAACGGCTAGATATTAGTCATTTATCTAAGCTGCTCTTTGTATAATCGAGGCAAGGGCAATTTGAGTCTAAGTACTGAGATCAGGATGGATATGAGGTGAAAATCCGCTGTACACTCAAACGGCGATGTTTATACATACAACTTTTTCGCGTGAAACGGATACGTCCATTATGAGTGATGACAAAAATTATCAATAAGAATACTTACTTGGGCGTTTCAAGCCTCCTCTAACACTTTGGCAATATTACTGTGATGGCGCCCCTATTTACATCGAAATGACAACGCACCTTCTCGAAGAGCCTACTCTGTTTCTCAGCGGCTTCCAGGAAAACCAAATTTTTGTTCCGAGTTGACATTTATAATGTCCCTATTTTACCAATATATACATTGAGGTGTATTGGGGCACTGCAATAGTAATTTGTAAATTGCCCTCCTTCCATGCCTGTTGCCAAGTCGGGGCCAGCAGAGGCATGGCCGCAGTTGCTCCGTCGAGCTATTTATATATATATGGAATAATCCCTGGGTGCCCTGTTCCCCATACACCCTTTGCTTTGTCCCAATTGCCCCTTCATCATGGCTACAGGCCTGCCTCCTCCTATGCAAAAATTAGCAGCAGTAGCAATACTAGTAGCAGTAGCAAACTACTAGCAGTCGCAATACTAGTAGAATGGAAACGACCACTTAGACTAACATCTAGCAAAATATATGCCCAGAAGCAGCAGTGTAGCAAATTAATATTCATGAGGGTGTGCTCAAGTGACTTTAAAGATGATTATGTGATTCGATCTTAGAGAAAGTAATATGTTTTGATATCCAATGGTGAAGGGCTTGAGCCCCTCCCTTGCATACGCCACTGCCCAATAGAATCACTGTCTGTATTAAAGGCGGGCCGACTCCTTATTATGATTTCTTAAATAAAAGCCAGTTGTTTTTCATATATTTGGTGAGTGGAATTTTCTGACCATATGGTAAATGTATATTACTTAATAGTTTAACTTGTTGATTCCAAAACATTTTTCCCCTATTCCTCCTTTACAGGTCACTGATCATATTTTTCGATCATGCAGTTATGATTAGCAGCAAGTGAAGTGCAAGGACATATACTAAGTAATGTGACCCTTCATTTAAATTCAGTGTTATAGCTAACTGTAAGCTCTTTTAGCTTAAGTTAGAATGAAAGTGCAACACGGCCCCATAGATTGTCACTAGTCAATTTTACCACCGCATAATTTATAGAAGTTTACTAAAATTTATAATTTCCCTTAGCCTTACTATAAAGTAGCTGAAGACTTAACTACCCTCTGTAAAAAGCATGATGTGTATGATATCTACCATAGAAATCCCTTTTGGATACATTTTTAACGTCAAGAAGTAAAATTTGCATTGTCATGTACAATTTTATACAAAACAAAAAATTTAAAAGAAAATTATAAAATAATTTATTTTGAAAATCTATTTCTCAGGGAGTGGGGGGGCTGGTTACATTTCCAGGGAGCCTCATCCCCACTGTCCCCAGCCTGGCTGCGGCCCTTCCCTCAATAATAGCAGCTTCATTTATTTTCTACATTGTACTATATTCACATATTGGCCCCGTTTTCATATCGATATTCTCATCAATACATACTTAGTCACGGAGTACCAAAAATAATCAATATACCGATAAATCGATTATCTCCACATCAATACAAGCACAATGTAGAAGGGGTCCAGAGAAAATACATTCAATATAACCTATTCTTGACCTAATATAATTAATTCCTAGTTTATTTCATTCACTCTCCAATTTAATTCATTATTCTCTCTTCCCGCCTCCTCTTAATGAATATTTATTTAGTTTGGATTTAAGCAATTGTATGTTATTTTAATAAGCACTGCCTTCTCAATAAAAATTCTGCCGTGTTGTTGTAAAACGTTGTTGTACTGCTTTTGGTACAATTTAAACGTGTACATGCATGCATATAAATTTAATTAGGTCCGTGATCTCCATTAATTAAGAATAAACTCGCGACTCTTTTAATTCTAAATTATTTTTTGTGTGCAAGTTGCGCTCAATTTTAAATTTTCACCCTAAGCAATTCACACAAAATGGTTAAAAATTTGAAGTGCACGCAAGTCGGACCACACTAAAAGAATCGTTCACTTATGCGGTCAGTGAATGAATAGGCGCACCTCTAGCAATTGAGAAATAAGAAGTGTTACTAACGTCAATATGCGAACAAGAACCACTTAAGGTAAACATCGCAGTTCAATCAGTTACATAACAATGCGACGCATTGGGAGGCATGATCGAAAGGTGGGAGGGGCGCACTACTCGAAATAAAAAAATATTTACTTGATAATAATAAGTGTTTACGTAAGTATTTTTTAGTCATGTTTTCGGATAACATTTATTCGTATATATCTATGTTAATTTTTTTCATAGGATGTATTCTCTCATCTGGCTACACAGCACATGCGAAGCTGCAAGGGACTAAATAGAAGTAAAATTTTACTAAGCGTAACTGATGCTTCTAAAGCAACGTAATCGAGACAAGTTACAGTATTTGAGCCTCAACATTGAAAGTGACAAGGTGTGCGTTGCAGATCTCAAAAGTGTAACTTAACTAACGTTATTACTTTGGAGCTACTTTTTCTAATTATTGACTTCGACCCTACTATTTTAGAAATTGTTTTCGTCAAAGTCCTGTTTATTTTTATAATAAAATTTACTTTCTCTTACCCATTTACATTTTGAATGGCACTGCACGGAATCCAATATAGATGAAAGCATCTGCATGACAAAAAATTACCTATAATATGCCTATCCATAGGACATATATATATATATAAAAGTTTTCCTCGCCCATTCTTGGCGGAAACAGGCTTTGGGACGGGCAGAGCGCCATGTTCCCAAGCCTCTTTTTACATCACTTCTTAATGTGCCATGTCTAGAAACTTCCTGACAATGTGACACGTGTTTAGGATTGTGGCTTTTTGTATTTCAATGTAGGTGTTTGGGTCAATGTTGAGTATCTCCAAATTCGTCGCAAGCGTTTTTGGTACTATCCCTGTTGCTGAGATGACTAACGGGATGATGAGGATCTTTTCCATACCCCATATATCTCGTACTTCATGTCTGAGATCTTGGTACTTGGTGATTTTCGTTGTGTAGGTTGTCTGTATGTTATTGGTGTTGGGTACTGCTATGTCGATTAAGTACGTGGTCTTATTCGATTTATCGACGAGGGTTATGTCAGGACGGTTATGTGGGACTGTCTTGTCTGTTATATATATATATATATATTATGTGTGTGTGCGCGTAAAAGGGCCCCCTCTAAGAGCTAAAGATTTAGGGTCCTGAAATACAAATTATATCAATGCTGTCAATTACGAAAGGCAATATCTTATAATGGCCGTCTTAATTTAGTCGGGTACTACAGGTTCGGTCATTTTGGGACCCCTTTTTACATCAACTTTGAAACATCTATATTTTTGTAATGACAAAAATATAATAAACGCACTTTGACAAGTCTGAGCCATTATTTATGTCATGGACCTGAGCTCGGGCCCCCTTGGGCCATCCATTAAAATGGGGCTATGTATTATGAGACTCAATCCAAATTTAGAAATAGGTTTAGACAAATTTTGAGACCGGGATAATTAAACATTCTGCCAAATTCGTTCACCACAAATATTAATTTTCGAATCCTGAAACGCACGTCAAATGGCAGCTTCCTCCAGGATTTCGAACTGTCTTGAAAATTTCAAAAATTCATAAAAATCAATAAGTTGTTGCAAGCGTGATAATGGAGTTTTGGGTTGTAGCAACTCGCACACTGATTCACTGTAATAACCCAAATATCTTTCTGTAATCCTACCTTTTTAATCCCTCCCCCGTGGAGGACCTTATATCTCATTTTTAGTAGTATAGAATTAAAATACAGCCAAACCTCTTTAAAATATGCACGCTTAAAACGAATTGTTTTAATACAAACCGTTTTCTGAAGTTCCGTAAAATTTTATAGTAATCCACATGCCGTTTTTCTTAGCTCAAATACGATTAAAACGAAATGCCGATCATCAGGAAATGATAAGCAATCGCCTGTGGAAAATTTCCTGAGCTTAACACGAACAAAACGCATAAGATTTATTTCATAAGATAAGGAATACTCAATGATAAGTTCAACTGGCTGTAGTTGCCAGACTAAACATGCCAGAGTGACGACTTTTACATACAATTGCATAACGAGCATTTCCTGTTAGCATTTACATTAGATAAAACTGAAAAAAATGTTTTTTTCGTGATAAATAATATTCAAGTGAAGTCATGTTTCAGGCTTAGTGCATTAGAGGGCTAAATTCAGTAATTATTCTGTAATAATTAGCAATAATTCAGTATTATTTTTTGTTCAGTATGAGATAGTCGAAAGGTGATTCCTTCGTGGTGTGTTGTATGCTTAATTTGCCTTGAATGGTTAAGTGGAAAAATGAATCACAAAGCGAAGAAATCGGTGGAATTAGAAGGCTAAAAATTCTGAAGATATAGATTACCTAAAAGCCATAAAACAGAAATTGCCTTAAAAATTGGGATTGGAAAGAATACTTTATCGATTTTAAAAAAGCCATGAAAAAATTGAAGCTTCCTGTGTAATTATCAACCAGTTTGTGCCCTCACAATAATGAAGGAGAATTTCTGAAATTGAAGAAATTGAAATAGTGCTGATAAGATGGATCAGTGAGAGATTCAAAAATAAGTGTTAGAAAAAATAAATACTAGGATATTAAGAAGCAAGTATTATCAGTACCGGAGACAGGATTTACAGGCCCTTGAATCACTTAGCAAATCAGGCCCTTCCAATTATTTAGTTTTAATGACAATGTTTATTATATTATTGAAGTTATCACAGGGTCCCAGGGCATTTGTCTCCCTTTGCCCTGGCCCTGCATGTTGCCTGAATTTTGGCTCGTCACTTCTGGATTTCTCTAACAAGATTATTCGAGAGAGAGAGTGTGTGTTTGTATGAGTGATTGATATACTAATCTCAAACTTTTAATATCAGTATTTGAGAAAATCATTTTTTACTCTGTTTTCCGCCCGAATAGGAAATTACTTCATACAAGTTGTCTGTTCGTTGTTCTTAATTCCTGTTGCATTTGATTCTTCCTACGCTTGATAACCTAACCATGGTAGGACGCGAATTATTATGAATTATATTTTAACTTTCATTTGTCACAAAAAAACTTCATATTGCATTTAAAGAAGGGGATGGGCGCCATTTTGCACTTCAGTCTGCCAGTAGTTGCCGACGCATTCGTTGATATTCAACAAACACAAAAGCCATCTTCGTGACAAAGATTTCGTCGCTTCCACTTTTTCTAAAGCAGCGTTTTCAAAGCAAATAATTGCATTGCCGAGGAGGCACATTAGTATAATTCATGTAAATTTGAATAGCCTTATAAATATTCAGCTTTACAGAATGCTACACATCGGTAATTTGAGGCTCTTAAAACTGTAGTTTATACCAGCAATTCTGCAGAATAATAAATTTAATTAAAATTTCAACCAAGTCGCGGCTCTGAAATTAAAATGAAATAATCAATATTGTATATAAGTGAATAAAATTGACTTTTGGATTGTGACGTCGCAAGAATTAAGTCGCTACAGTGACGGCATGAGGTAAATGACAAGATGTCGGTTTCTCGCTTGCTCCCTAAGTGGGATCCTGCATTTCTTTACCGTGTTTGTAGCGCGATATGTGTTCTTTCGCAAGAAGGGCAATGGGAAAGGTGGCCGCCGAATGGGGCAGCGCTGTATTCCCCAGCGTATTGTAGCGATATTTATTCAGTCATACATCAACTCGCACCAATAACAGAAAAGAGCTGGACAGGGAAGACGTTCGTACAGAACGCATCATGACCATGTAAGTTGTCGCGTAGAAACGTCGATCCCATTCATCCGTCCGATCAACGATCCGCAACGATCAACCATATTCAGTTTTAAATGGGAGAATGCATACTTTAGGACAGCGGTCGACAACCTTTCGGACCTCATGGACCACTAAATTCATAATTTTAAATCTCGCGGACCATTAATGTGAATTTTTGAAATACATGGTTTCTCCTGGTAACCGCATTGAGGCAAATGAGGGTTTTTTCACTAATTACCGATAATTATCTCAAGTACATTATAGATATAAAAATTCACAATTAATTATTTTAATAGAAAGTTAGAAATTAGTACTTAAAAATTTAGGAACCTATCAAGTACATTTCATGAATCTAGTGCAATATAATCGCGACAATTGTCATTCAGAATATGAGAATTTCTTAAAATATTATTTTTGTTTTATTATTAATAAAACATTAAAAATGCAAATAATGTCCAGATTTTTCTGCGGACCACCGGTTGGCGACCGCTGCTTTAGGATAAATGTCCGAGGTTCTATTACATTTAATTTATTGAATTTATTGAACTTAATTTATTGAATTATTATAAAAATCCGACATGGGTCTTTTCCGCCATGGGTAGAATCATTTAAAGATTAATTTTAATAAATAGTTACGTAATTATAATTTATTTCATATACATCCTTCACCATTTCACCACTCGTATTATATTAAATATTATTTTATTTTTATATTGCAATTAATAATAGTTTGTATTGTAGTGTGGCAATTAAGAATGGCAGTAGTTGATTATCACACTATTGCAATTTAGTCAATAGTACTTAATAATCAATTCAACCGTATTTATTTGATACGTAAGCAATTATTTATTTATTATTATAATTTATTTGATTACATAAGCAACTTTGGGAAGTTGAGATTTGCTTATTTTTGCTGACAACGGGGAAGGGGAGGAATCTGAACCATGCTTACGTAAGACACAATAAATAATGTTTTTTGTTTGTTTTGTTTTACGGCTCAAAGACTACAGTGGTCATGCTGCTCCGGACCTACGGTTTTCCGAGAATCCGAACCTCTTAAGGCCTGGGGAACCAAACCCCGGACTACAGTGCAACAAATAATGAAACTAGAACATAGTCACAAAGTGACAGCCACCCTAACAGAACTGCAATACTTGGAATGCATAGCTTGCCTGGTAAAAAGATATTAAATATAAAATAAACGTAATCGCAGTTAAATACTTAATTATTTAAACCAGTGGCTTTCAACCTTCCTAAGCTCGGGAGCCCCATCTAGGCTTTACTATTTTTAAATTATCATAAAT
Organism: Dysdera silvatica; assembly: GCA_006491805.2. Taxonomy (NCBI): domain Eukaryota; kingdom Metazoa; phylum Arthropoda; class Arachnida; order Araneae; family Dysderidae; genus Dysdera; species Dysdera silvatica. Next base: position 62,190,519 of record QLNU02014802.1, read on the forward strand.
GTATTATTTTTAATAAATGTATTTTATCAAATCCATTTCTTATATATTACACACTATTTGCTTACAATGTAAGAAATATTAACAATAAAAATGTAACAAAATACTTTATAATGCCACCAAAATAGCAATTAACAGCGTGGTAAAACTTTTTTTAAACGCGATAATTTATTGTGATTACTCTCTATTTATAAATAAGCGTTTAATATTATAACAAACTTACTAATAAGTGCTCAATATTACAATAAAAATGTAAATAAGTATTATAATTTGCATCACACGTTGCATTCTTATTTCAAAAACTTGTACCAACCAATTAGAGAACCGAAATCTTACGTAAGCATGAGGGGGTCAGGCATTTGCTTATTTTTTCTTACAAGGGGGAGGGGGAGTATAAAATGGCCAAAAATTTGCTTACATAATATTTGAACAGCCCCTTTGTAAAAATTGCAACACCATGAAGGAATCATGTGATTAAGCTGAAACTTTCAGGAAATGCAAATTAGGGTATGCTATTCAAATGATTAGAATTTCAGAGTCATCGGGCATGCGTGGACTGAGCAGCGCCCTCTGAACTGCTGATGGATCCGTATAAATAGAGGGCTGTAGCGGGGCGTGTATGGCTATCTGCTAGTGGTAAACGTTACATGAGACGTCTCTACGAAGAAAGAGGGCGACATTTCAGCAAGTTACGGAGTTTGACCGATCGGCCTTCGTGAAGGAGGGTTTTCTTATCGTGCAATAGCAGCTCGTATGGGGCGTAACAGCAGCACAGTGATGCGAGTGTGGAAGCAGTGGGTTCAAGAGAACCAGACAACTCGGAAATCCGGGAGTGGACGCCGAAAGGTGACGTCAGCACGGGATGATAGACACCTGGTCCGCATGGCGGTGACGGACCGTTTTGCTTCATCTGGACAGTTGGCAGAACGTTGGTGCACTGCTACAGGTGTATCATTGTGTGCTTCATCAATTCGTCGGCGTCTACTGCACCGTGGACTGCGTGCAAGAGTTCCTTTATACAGGATCCTCCTGACGCAAAACCATCGGCGCCTGCGGCTACAATGGGCTCATGGACATAGAGACTGGCGTGCTGATTGGCAACAAGTGGTGTTTTCTGATGAATCCCGCTTTAATTTGGGGTACAGTGATGGCCGCATCCGTGTTAGACGCTATACCGGTGAACGCCACCTTCCGGAGTGCGTTATCCAACGTCATAGTGGACGAACCCCCAGCGTTATGGTCTGGGGTGCGATTGCGTATCATGGACGATCTCAGCTGCTACGAATTGTGGGTAATCTTAACAGCAACCGGTACATCAATGAAGTTCTGGAGCCCGAAGTTGTTCCCTTCCTTCAAGGCATTCCCGGAGCTGTATTTCAACAGGACAATGCCCGCCCACATATTGCCAGGAATGTTCAAGACTTCTTTTCATCACAACAGATACAGCTTCTTCCTTGGCCTGCCTATTCGCCGGATATGTCGCCGATTGAACATGTGTGGGATTTCGTTGGTCGGCGTCTCGCTCGTGATCCTCGTCCCATAGCTACTACAGATGAACTTTGGGGTCGCATACAAGCAATCTGGAATGCTCTTCCTCAGGCACACATTCAACATCTGTTTGATTCCATGCCACGTCGTATAGCATCACTTATTGCAGCGCGTGGTGGCTTCACCAAATACTGATTTTCGACATGTAATATTGTTTTTTTGCTTTGTAATTTTAATCGTTTATTTGTATCAACACAGGTCGTTTGTACATTAAATTTCATTCAATTCGGACGAGTCCTTCATGGTGTTGCAATTTTTACAAACATGAGTATATAAGCACAAAATTAGATGTAATCGAATGTATGACATGTGAAAGATGTAAAACAAATGTATATATATATCCATTTTATACAGCTAGGTCTGTACCTTTCATATAAAACCCTCATCCTCATTATCTCCCCGTTAATCTCTTTTATTATTTTTTATTTTTATTTTTATTTTCTTAAATATTTTAAAAGCTCCTTATTTTTTGCATTGCTATATATATATATATATATTTATTTTTTGAGGAAGAAGAGGGACCCCGACCATTATTTTACAATTTTTATGTATAATACACAGAAAACCCTTCACCTAATCCATTGAAGTTATGGAATCTTTTACGTACGACACTGCTGTCAGGTACCAGTAAGCTATAATACTACAACTGAAGTAAAAATAAAAATAAGAAAAATAAATTATAAAAATAACGGGGCATCGTTTTACAGTCTCGATGCATCGACGATACTGCTCTTCACTTCTTTCTGTGCAACCGAATATGGTATACACTTAAAAGCCAAACTATCAGAGATACCTCCAAATCTAACTTCGACAAGTCCATCAATGACATTCACTAACGTAATAACGAGCAATTGAAAATAAAAGACAGGCTCATCATCATCATGATGTCTAGTTGTCGTTATAGTTAGTCTGAACATCGATAAGACGAAAGATTTAAGCGAACTTGAACGAGGCATGATCGTGGGGGCAAGAAGGAGCGGTTCTAGCATTTCTAGAACTGCCAGTATTCTCGGCTTTTCTTGTGCAACAGCATCTCGAGAGTTTAGAGATTAGTAGTTGAGCCAAAAAACTTCAAGTAATAAGAACTGTTTAGAAAAGGCTTTTATACCAAGGAGGTACCAAGCGAAGGAGGTAACACGTATCTTGAATAGCAACGGAAAGGCAACAACACGATAAATTGCAGTCCACTTCAATGCAGGCGCATCACGAAGCATATGCGGATTGGCGTACACAGGGGAGGTGTTGATGGGGTTGTAACCCCCATTGCAATGAAATTTTGGATATTTAACATAGGAATATGTGAGTTGTAGCTCTGTAACCCCTCCATTGAGACTATATCCCCACCTTACGAACTTTCTGTGTACGCCTATGCATAACACGGCGGACCTGGCTACGGTTTGGTTTTCGAATGTGACCATCAAGGTTGGCCTTTACTGTTACTTAAAAGAGGAAAGCATGCCTGTCATAAGTCCTGAAACATCGAAATTAGACACATCACTAGCAGAAAAAGTTGCTTGGTCCGATGTCTCAATCCTTCTCCGCCATGTTGACGGTATGATCGGAATATGGCTCAAGCAGCGTGAAACTATGGACCCATCCTGTCCATTAACAACTCTTTAAGCAAGTGAAGGTGGAACAATAGTTTGAGGAATGCTTTTCTGGGTTTCACTTGGTCCATTAATATCACTGGAAACACGTGGAAATATTCGACGAAACAATACGCAATATAAATAAGACACAAAAAACAACGTTTTAGAAGCGTATTTATGTCAAGATTGATGGATATTCCACGTGTTCACTCCCGAAGAAGGGCGAACTTTTATCGCCCGAAACGCGTAGCTTGAACTCAATCTTGACATAAATACGCTTCTAAAACGTTGTTTTTTGTGTCTTATCACTGGAAACGTTCTTAAATACCAAAGTCTATCTTAACATTGTCGCCGACCAAGTACTCTCGTTTACGGAAACGGTGTTCCTTGATGCAGATAGCTTCAGCAGGACCATCCACCGTGTTGCCGTGCTCCACTGATCTTGGATTGGTTTGAGGAGCATAATTCTGAGTTTCAATGGCTAACGCAGGTATTTGATCTTAACCCCATTGAGCATTTGTGGAATGAAGTGAAAAGATCTATTCGAGGCTCAGAAACGCCACCATCCAATTTGAACGAACTGAGAGCAGCCATTAAGACAGTATCAACAATTTGTTGAGTCCATGCCCAGAAGAATATTGGTTGAGATCAAAGCTAAAGGAGAACAAACTCGGTGTTTGTATGGTATGTCTAATATTTCAGTCAGTGAATGCATAGGCATAGCCAGGTGTGGTTTTGGGGGTTGTAACCCCCCATCGCAATGAAATTTTGTATATTTAACATAGGAATATATGAGTTGTAGCTCTGTAACCCCTCCCATTAAGCCTATAACCCCCCTTATGAACTTTCTGCCTACGCCTATGACTGAATGTATCTCCGGAGAATGACCGCAAAAGTAGATCTAGAAAATTTTTTCAAAAGGGTGAAACGCAAAACTTGAAAACCAATTTCGATCTGTTCGGCAAAATCTTGCTACCGAATTAAGACAAGTAGTAATAAGTAATTATAAGTAATGCAAATTTGTAATTTTCAGGAGAAGCACCACCGCGCCCCTACCCCCACCCTCCGATACGCCCTTGCACGATCCTATTAGTTCAATGTTTGGAACAACTCACGAACTCTAGCAGTATTTTAAATGATTTTCTCAGTATTTTTTTTTTTTTCAGATAACATGAACCAGGAAATTTGAGAGCTAATAAATGAGATGCAGCAGTTGGAAAAAATCAGATAATTTGAATGACCACTGGTTATGTTTTACAACGTCCAACTCTGAGATTGAAAAGATCATTTGATAATTCTAAAATTTAATTACGCAGAACGGAAGAAACGTACAAAGGACATGAAATTTATTACTATGTGATATTAGTCAAATCAAGTGTACTTAAGTCGAATAACTTCATACAAGCTTAGCAACCTCTATAACACATCTGAGTAATAAAAAAAATTCAACAAAAGGAAAAATCGTTGAATGAAATTTTTAAAAACTTTTCAAATATTAATTTACATTACGAAGATCTTTGAAAATTCTGTGAAATGCAAAGAAAATACTCGGCGTCTCATTACCCCCTATAATTACAAATTCAGCTCCCTACTCATACATATTTAATTAACTTTTCAATGTAAGGAGATAAAATTCCCCTTTCTGTCTCACAAAATCCCTCCGCCAAAGTAAAAGGGAAAAAAAGCCGAGTAAAAAATTCAATTTCATTTTCAAAAACTTTATTTTTTTTACTCTTTCTTTCTCACGTATTTTTTTGTTTTTCTTCACTCTCTTTTCTGACATCCTTTTTTTTTCTACTATCCCGAAAGTGCTCGTTAAAACTCAAATTCTATCAAAACACCCTAATTAACTTTTACTTTAATAAAACTGAACCAACTCCACATTTCATCGTACTATTTTCATCTTAATATTCTTCGCCCTTTCTTTGCAAGATTTTTGAAGTACGTTTGGCGACACCGACTCAAGAATGGTAATTTATTTTTTTCTTTGTTTCATTTTATTTATTTTACTTTTTGCGAAAAAGATACCAGATACTTGTAGCTCTGGGTGCTCTCTTTAAAAATAAAAAGAAGAAAATAAATCCAAAAACAAACACTTTACTTTAGAATGTAACAAAGATTTTCCAATGCAAAATTTCAAAATTTTTGAAAAAGCTTTTTATAACGAAACAATACAGAGTTTCACCAGGAGATTCCATAACAAACAGTTATTTCGACACTGGCGTAAGGTTTAAACAACACGACGTTTCGGGAGCCAACTGCTCCCTTTGTCAAGTGAAGGCAGAATGTCAAGTGAGGGCATTCTGCCTTCACTTGACAAAGGGAGCAGTTGGCTCCCGAAACGTCGTGTTTTTAAACCTTACGCCAGTGTCGAAATAACTGTTTGTTAAAGCTTTTTGTGATTAACAAATTAATTATTGACATTTTGTAGTTTTGTGTATCCATATATGTATGCACTGTAATAAAAAATATAATATATATTATATGCATTATTATATTAATGCGACTCTAAATACGATATTCAATACATCACATCGAAATATTCTTTCTGCTTACAACTTTTATAAAATATTTTCAACCGTTGGTTATATAAAAAATATAAATTATATAACATAATCTCTCTATTATATAAAAATGAATATTTTTCACTAACATTTCACGCATCGAAGTACCATTAAATTATTATGTTATTGAATCAAATATAAGATGTTACAGCGTAATATTATATTCAAATATAATATTCCTGTGTCAATTAAAGAACATTATGTTAATACATCACTTCGTTCAATTGTAACGGCTGGAAATGTTTTGTTTACGTCAAATTATGTGCTCATTCTGTTACAGCGCACACATGTGCATTCCTTATATAACATTAAGCTAAAAATCTCTTGTATTTTATTATATCAAAAGTGCTAAACCCATGTTTATACATCCACGCATTAAATTCTTCTGATTTCCATCGAATTTGAAGCAAAAATTAAACAAATTTTTAGGGTGAAGTTATTTTATAAAAAGTTATAATAACAACGTTACTTGCAGATATTTTCGATAGTGCTAAACGGCTATCATCGTCACAGCAATGGTATCTTCTGTTCATGTCCATGATGCTGATCGGTGATGCCATCACGCCGGTTAGAAACTTGATTGGGTGGTGGAGATAATTCGTATTGTGGTGTCGTCTCTAGCTGTGAGATACACGATTTTTTCAAGCGGGTGAAATAGTTACTAAAGAGTTTATCATTAACTGTAAGGTTACCAACGTTACAGTTAATGATCTATATTATTTCATCATTATTTCTATATTATCAGTATGATGAATAAAATAGTAATATAAATCACTGATCCCGTTGTTATGACCTACGGTTAAACTTAATTTACTTGGAGGTAGAGATGTAAAAAACTCGGGTATTTTAGGTACATTGGAAACTTTGATGGGAAGAAACCAAAATAGCTAGAATAAAGGAGGTGGTTCGGTCCGCACCTTTCTTCCTATTGGTCAATTGTGTCAAATAGACCAATTGGGAAAGTTTTCAAATAAAGTAGGACCCGCCTATAACGAGCACATATTTAGCGAGTTTCCTGATGTAACGACAAAAATACGGATTTTGTTTGATATTATGATTAAATACAATTCAATCGTTTTTAGTGGGCAAATTTTTTGCGAGTCGGATATAGCGCGCATTTTTTTCTTTGGGTCCAAACTCCTCGGGCCCTGCGGTGGCGCAGTGTGGTAACGCGTTCTCCTAGTGCGCCGCTAATCCGGGTTCGACTCCCAGCAGTGCAAAGAACGCTTACTCAGAGATCTCATAAAGATCGCACTGCTCACTGTAGTCCGGGGTTTGGTTCCCTAGGCCTTAAGAGGTTCGGATTCCTCGGAAAACAGTAGGTCCCGGCGCAGCATGACCACTGTAGTCTTTGAGCCGTAAAACCAAAAAGAAAGCAAAGCATAGCAGAATCGGGCAAATCAAATTTTTGAATGACTAGGGGGGCTCGAGCCCCCTCTGCCCACTTACATGGGCGTCCATGGTTCGAACTATAGAGTGATCTAAATAAAGTTACTTTAATTTTAACCATCCTGTATATTCTGACTTCTTTATTCGAGGGGGGGGAGAGAGGGAGAGCAATTAGTTATTAGCCGCTTTTGAAGTCTACCCACGCCCCTGACATACACAATGCCTATGTGCGTGTTAACAATACAAAAAAATCGAAAGAAATGGTTAATGTGGATTTAAATGCGCAGAGTCCATAGAGTGCCATAACGCCTTTAGTTCAAAAACCTGTAAATTGGCAACTCTGCATTTTACATTTTTCCACTCGATGAGCAATGGCGTTTTAACACCGTGGTCCTTTCCTTCGCAGTAACGACTATCAAAATTCTTGGAGCGACGTCTGTACAGAAGGTTCACATTCCGAACAAAACGTGCGAAACGAAGTTAGTTCGAATATGCGCTTGGCGTGGAAGTTTGGCAGAGTGAGCATTTCATTGTGACGTGAATATTTTATGAGAATTTTCTTCCGAGCGCCATAGATGTCAAAGTTCTCTTTCCTCGTCTCTTTCGGTCTCACTGAGAAATAAAGTTGCCAGCGTCAGCTCTGCTTTTATCGCTCGGCAAGAATTCAAAAGCCTTATTGATTTTTTACAGCCATTCAATTTGAAAGTATCGGAAGAAAAGGAATATAAATCGGGATGATAACGCATATGAATCAGTGGCATTATTTTATCATAGTTGAGGGGCGAAGGTGCCAAATATGAATTGCCCCTCCTTCGGAAAGTGACTCTACCACCAGCTTCAATCAAGGCGACAATTTTAACTCCCATTGTTCTTATATGATGGGTGTGATGATGGAGAGCAAAGGATTATGGTTGTCAAACTGTTTTAAATTTCCTACGACAACCCAGCTGACTCTGCAATGGGTGCAACTGAGATGATGCAGTCAGGGACGTGTTTAGTGGGCCGGTCCCAAAGATCCTCCCCTTCGGATACGTGCATGCAGAGTTCGTGTATATTTCAAATCGCATGCACCTAAACTTAATTTCAAAATGAACTGAGGGCATTTTTAAAATGAAGACTCAGAAAATATGGATATTCTTAACTGTTCGAATAAACTTCACTTCAAAACTGAAAACAAACATCAAAATAGAAGACATTGATTAGCCTTTCAATTTAATTAGCGATCAAAATATAGGAAGCCATTTTTCCAACGGCGCCTCTGTAAATAAAAACTGAGATGTTTTGGCGCAAACACTTTTCTTGGCATATCCATCGCCTGGTATTCAAACAAGCCTTTAACTCCAACAACAGAAAATCGCAAAAAAAAGAAGCTCTTGCCGAAAACAAAAGACCTCTAATACACACATAACTCAATCAGGCACGGTCACACACCTTTTAACAATCGTTCCCTTATGGGCTTGCGGAGAAAAAATGTCGCAATCAAGTCTTGGAAACCGAGTCGAGTGTTTCCTATCAGCTCAACATTAAGGCATTGTTTTCGATGGGGGGCAAGTAAATGGAAACCTAAATGACTAGTTGTTGAGTTGATGACGTCAGTACTAGATATAGGGTGCGACGTGAATTAGGGAGTCAGTATGGTTGGTTTAAATGGTCTGTTTTTGTTTTTCTAAGGTTTCCAGATTTGCTTTGCGGCACTATGGAATAAAGGCGAATGTGGGATGCTGAAAAGGCTAATGTCTTAAGTCGTTATAAAATAGACAGTTTTCAAAAATCCAGGCAATTTCTTTATTATTATTATTATTATGTATGCGCAAAGCCAATCTTATTTCAATGACATCAGTTATTCTTTAATAGATGTGTCTCAGGTTCTTGTAAAGGATATGAAATGGTAAAGCACGGACGTAGATTTATAAGAGCCTGCGGCCCCCCACACACACACACAAAAAAAAAAGAATGTAAAATAAATTGCAATTTTACACATATTGTAATGTATAACTATGTAATATGTACCCTAATAATTTCGAAAATTCTACTTTATAGTAGAAAAGCTTATTAACCCTTATAAAAATAATCAGTAATTATGAAAATAAAATTTAATCAAGAGTTGTTAATTTGTCATTATTAATAGGAACAAAGTGAAGCATTGTTTCAGTTAAAATCGATAAAATAACCATGTGTCACCTCAGAACGTGAGGCCGAGCTCTGATTACAAATAAAAATAAATTAAATTAAAAAAAATAAAATAATTAGAAGAGATTAATAACGTACAAATGTAAAATAATGCTTGATTGGAATCCGAACCAGGGATGTCCCCAAAAGGTAGGTTCTGTGTGTACTCTCAAAAAATTTTGAAAAATACGGAGTACGCGCCGCATACTCTCAAAGTCTCAAGAAAGTTTTTGTATTTGCTGGTTTTAGGGCAATTTTCAACAAAGTTCAACCCTTTTTTTTTTTCCTAGCCATTTACAAACTTGAACAGAAATAAATGAAGAAAACCCCCGAGCCCCCCCAAGCCTCAAAATAATATCCTGCGTACGACCAGGAGAGGAATGAAAAACTGATGAAAGTGGTAACTGCCACCTTGGGCTTGGATAGACGACCAGTCAAATGCCAGTCAGGGCGGCGCAATGACGTCACCAAGCCCAATGACCTCGCAATTACAGTATTTTTTAATTAAGACAGCACCACATACTCTCGATAATTTTCAAAACGAGTAGTAAGCTGTATGTCGTTCCAGTTTTTCCACAAAAATACTATCAATTACATACATATAAATAACCTTTATGCTTTCTCAGACTATTCAAAAATTGATATAGTGTAAACCCAAATTCACATATCTAATGTATCATAATTGTCATTATCAGTTCCAGAAGGATTTAGGAGTCCTTACCGATCATCGTTCACACTCCTCTGTCTAAAGCTTTCCTTCATTTTTCTCTTACTTCACTTCTGAGACCTTCCTCTATTCCATCCAGCTCTCAATATAATGTGTTACACAGTATACAATACTTTATATTCCATACTACAGTTTTGTCATTCCTCCACGTGGAGGAAGAGTTGCAAAACCAAAAGTTAATTCCCTCTCTCCATATACTGGCTTAAGTTTCATTTCTTATAATTAGTCTTCTTAATTTGTTTCTAAATTCAGTCCCTGATGTAATATTTTTTATTTCGTTTGGTAATGAATTCCACATCTTAATACCATAATAATTTATATTACCGGAACCCATGTTTGTTTTTATTTTTTTTTTTTAATTTTTAAAGTTTTCCTTGATCAACTATTGTTCATATTTGGTTTATTTTCTATATTTATGTCCTCAATATACTTCCCTTTTTTTATTCTATTAAATATCATTATCAAAATTTTAAATCTATGTATTTGATCTAAATCCATTATATTATTTTCAATTTTTATTTCTTGTTTTTTGTTTTTTTTTTGCGTTACATTGTTCCAAAATCTATTTAATATTATTTGCATACTTTTCGATTTTTTATATTCATATTCCCCCCGACACTATTTCCACATAAAATATAACTATATATCAATGAATAATATAAATGAATTTTTATGTGTATGCGTAACAGATTCTTTAATTTTAATATTACTCCTACACTTTTTCTAATTTTTTTTATTAACTTCCAAAATATATTTATTCCAATTTAAACTTCATTTATATAAATACCAAGGAACTTAATTTCATCCGTTTTCTTTATTTCCTTATTATCTAACTTTAATATTTCCAAATTATCTAATTTTTTATTTATATTATGAAAAAGTATATGCTTAGTTTTTTCTCTATTAACTATTAGTTTATTATTTTTAAACCACTGATTTAGAATTTCTAATTTTAATTTTGCCTTGATGAAGAGGTTTTCTTGTGACATATCTCCAAAAATCAAACCTCTGTCGTCAGCAAATAAATTTACATCATTGTCAATGTCAGTAATATCATTTGTGTATATGAGAAACAATAGCGGCCTAAGTATGGAGCCTTGGGGAAATCCACATGTATTTTGCTCTTGATTAGAATGTATATGATTTATTTGCACAATTTTAGTTCTACCTGTTAAATAACTATGAAACAATTTAAGCACATTATCTCTAACTCCATACATTTGCATTTTAATTAATAACAATGATTGGTCTATTTATAATGTCGAAAGCCTTGCTTAAGTCAAAGAATATGCCTGTAACAAATCCTTTACTTTCAACTTTTTGTTGAATTTTATTAACTGTTTTAATCAGGACATCCTCTGTTGTCCAATTTTTTCGGAACCCATATTGTCTTGAATTTAATATATTATATGTGTCCAAATATTTCAATGGCTTATTGTATAATATTATATATCAAACAATATTATATATAATGATTTATTTAACCTTAGGTACATATTGAATGGTTTATGGTGTGTGTGTGTGTATATATATATATATATAATATATATATGAGTTCATGCGGGGATGATGGTGACTTACTGATACAATAATTAATGGAGGAAGGTGGAAAGCCGTAGCTTGTAAAATATACCCCGTGTTTCACAAAGAGTGTCCGAAAGGAATATAAAATCAACGGTTGGCCGTAAAAATAAAATGAAATATGAAAAATAATCAACAAATAGAGGGGAACTTAGCTATAATATTTCATCCCCAGGGAGTAATAATTTCATAAAAATATTAACTTTATACCCCCATCAATCAAAATGTGCCAATTAGTATAATTTGTGCCTCACTGAATTAGGGTGAAAGGATTTTACCCCATAGCTTTTCATGAAAAATTCGCTAAGACATTGAAAATTGAAAATTTTGGGGGTTGACACTTTTTCTGAAAAAAAAAAAAATTAAAGTTGCCCCTATGAGCTACTTGTCCTATATACAGTTGTGCACACACAAGAAGTATATCATGTAGGGGCGATACTTCTCTTTTGTGCATAGCTGTACACAGGAGAAGTATCGTGTAGGGGCAGATTGTATGTGAACAGATTACAGAAAAAATAGTGTGTCAGAATCCCCAAAATTTTAGCCCTAATTTCCCCGGCCAATTCGACACTGATTATAGGAGTGCGATTTGGTTCTTATGCAGAAAATGTACATTTTATTAATCGTATTTTATGTATGAGAGGCATGGCAAAATTTATTTTACTAATATATATTTAAATTTGTACATTACAAAATTACTCTTTTGATTTTATTGCCAATATCAGTGTTTCTCAAAGTGTGGTCCTCTATGGCTTATCAAGTCCGAAGGATCATCACCAAATTACAGAAAAAAAAAATAAAAATTTCCGACATAGCTAGAATTTAGGTTCTGGTGAAATTTAAAGAATTTCTCATAAATATTGTTTGTTATCAAACTCACCTTACGGCGTTTCGTGGAACATTTGAATCTTCTGAATAGACCCATGCTATCTAAGGTGTGTCCCACCGAAATAAAGCCACCGTGATTGTGTGCCATGACTGGCAACGAAACAAACCAATAAGAACGCAGCAAATATATTAAGAAAGTCTATATACAAATACATATTTACAAGGAGTAACTCACTCCCTGCCCCACCTGGGCAGGAAAAAAAAAATTAACATGTAAAAAAAGAGGGGAAAAAGTGTCCCGCCGAAATAAAGCCACTACTGTTAATAGCCAATATATCCGCCATGATTATATATGACTTGGAAAACACGATGTGGCATACCATTTACCAATCCCTGGAGGACAGTGGCATCAATATTATCCCAGACTTCAATGATGGCAGCCTTCAATTCTGCCACAGACTGAAACTGTCTGCCATTGGCATATACAGCCCTACTGAGGTTACCCCCACACATTTTCTTGGGAAATAAGATCAAGGGAAAGGGCAGGCCACTCCATGACATGCACCCCATTATGCAAAAAACATTCACAAGAGGGTTTTGCAACGTGAATGGGGGCGTTGTCCTGCTGGAAAATCCAACTTGGGCCACCAATTCTCTCTGCAAATGGCAGTAACTGGATTTCTAGCATTTCTTGGTAATCGGTAGCCTTTATGCGGCCTAAGGGGAAAGCCAGGTTAAGTTTACCACCATAGCCGAAGCCTCCCCACACCATTAATGAGCCTCCACCTTATTATCTTTTGGAGAAGATTTCCTCTTCTTCCCTCATGTCACGCCAACAGAGTGCAAGGCCGTCTGGGCCATACAAATTAATTTTTTTCTCATCTGAGAATATAACACGATGCCACTGGTCTTTCCAGGTTTGATGATATTTGGCCCAATCTACTATCCTTTGCTTGTGGATAGCTTTCAACATGGGCTGCTGTTTCCTTTTTTTATATTGGAAGTTTTTTGTATATTTTACAATCCGTGACAGGGTTGATTTTGTCACAGGGATGTTATCCTCTTTGGCCAATTGTCTGAGGGAAATACCACCTTGTGAAAGACGATGCACAATATCTCTTTCCTGCCTGGAAGTCATTTTTCTGCCTGTACACCTCCTTTTTTTATACCTGTACGCATTGCCCTGATTCACAAAATTGTCTATTACGGTTTTAGATCGTTTGATTTGCTTAGATATTTGTCTGTGTGAAAGACTTTGTTCCTTAAAGCTGTTAGCTGGCCTTTCTCGAACTCTGATAGCTGGGTTCGTTTTCCCATTGCAATACTGCAGGAGAAATAGAAAATACAACCTTCTGAAGTCAACATTCGACTGGGATAGAACAGGTAAGTTATTTGACAACTTCCTGACGTCATAAACCTGTTTACCTGTAATAGCTCGAATATTGAGAGTTACCCAAAACACTAATAGGGATGGTGGCTTTATTTCGGCGGGACACTTTTTCCCCCTCTTTTTTACACGTTCATTTTTCCCCCCGCCCAGGTGGGGCAGGGAGTGAGTTACTCCTTGCAAATATGTATTTGTATATAGACTTTCTTAATATATTTGTTTCGTTCTTATTGGTTTGTTTCGTGTCCAGTTACGGCATATAATCACGGTGGCTTTATTTCGGTGGGACACACCTTACATTACTTATTATTTAATTAAATTGATGATGTCATTTTTATTGTAAATTTTACAAAATAAATTCGTAACTAATACTCTCTTTATCAAATAGTGTTACTATAAATTTATTTCGTTTCAGGTACGTTTAGAAACCAACCAATATTTTATGAACATGTCTGAGATTTTAAAGATTTTCTTCCAGAAGCTGATACTTTTTTTAAAGTAAAAAAAAGCAAGTAAGCTTAAAATTTACCACAAAAGGAGTTAAAATTAACTACAAACTCTATTTGAAGCGGTGGTTCTCGAACATTTTGGCTGGCAGAACCCTTTCTATGAAATAATTTGACCGCGGAGCTCGATTTTTTTTTACTTTTTGTATGCTTCCTCCAGGTAGGGCTTATATGTAAGTTAGTTACTACACAACTCGCGGGATATTAAGATAATTATATAGTAATCGTAATGTGACGAAAAATAATTTTCCAAAAATTAGGATCATGCATTTATTTTTTACTGAACAAGTGAATTAATTTTTCTGAAAGTATTCTTTCATTTTCAATTCTCATTTCATTTTCACTTCATTTTCTGCCGCGGAGCCCATAGACAAACACGGTGGAACCCTTGGGGCCTTCGCGGAGCACAAGTTATGAACCTCTGTTTTAAAGGATGAACAAATCTCTCCTGCCAGAGCTCTTAAAGACGTACATAAGCAAGCCAATAAATCCCATAAATCGAGGGTTACTTTATGTCGTTCCTTGGGAGAGGTGGGGGGGGATGTAAAGATGACGGTGACTAAATAGGGCTTAATAATATTAAACGTAGGGGACCTTTCAAGTATCACGTAAGCATCTTTGGGAGAGGGGGAGTTTCACATTTGCTTATTTTTGTTGACAAAAGGAGGGGGGGGAATCTGAACCATGCTTACGAAAGATACAGAAAACAATAAAACCAGCACATAGTCAAGAAGTAATCGCTGCTCTGACAGAACTACGATATTATAATGTACCATAATTGAAAGTTATAAAATATACGTAATCTCAGTTAAATATTTATTTATTTAAACAAATCGCTGGTCGTCAATCTTCGTTCGCTCGGGGGAGGGGCCACCTTCTAGGCTCCCAATGGCCCCTCTGAGTTTTTAAATTATAATAAATGTATTATTTTATTACATGCATTTTATCAAATTCACTTCTATTCACCATTTACTACAACTTAAGAAATATTAAAACGTAATAAAATGTGTGATAAATACTTTATAATAAAATATTATATTATTATCCCTTATATAATTTAATAATATGTACTATATGTATATATAGTGTTTAATAATATATGTATAATATATATAGTTTTGTAATAATAGTAACCAAAAATTTAGAGAACCAAAATCTTACGTAAGTATAAAGGGGAGGGGGTCAGACGTTCGCTTATTTTTTCTTACCAGGGGGAAGGGGGACTATAAAATGGTCAGAAATGTGCTTACGTAATTCTTGAACGGCCCCTAGTTGCCAAACTCAATTCCAGTAAATATGCTTTTTAATAGGGGGAGGAGAAATCCTCCGGTGGTCAGCTATAAATAAAGGAATGCTTAAAGTGGTCCACGAGTGACCAAAGTTTGAAAAACACTAGCCTAGACAGTTATGCACAGAAAATAATTACTGTCGACCCTATGATTTTTATATAGAGTTGTAGCAACCACGTGACAAAATTCCTAGCAACCGGTCCTGGCAACAATGCTGTAATAATGCAAAATTAATTAGCAGAAAATTTCAACAAAAATCAAATCCCTTTATGCAAAATAAGATTGGACATTTTTAACGTTTCATGCAAATTTGTAATACGGCATTAAGTAATACTGGTAATTAAATTCTTTTTATTTCGATTTGCAAATTGAAATATGTATTAGTAAAATAAATTCTGCCGTGCCTCTCACACTTAAAATATGCGTTGTCTGTATAAGTATCAAATCGTGCTCCTATATAATCAGTGTTGAATCAGCCGGAGAAGTTACGGATAAAATTCTAAGGGTCCTGACACCCTCTTTCCTTGTGTACATCTGTGCACACACAGGGAAGACAAAATCTGCCCCTACAAGATACTTTTCCCGTATACAGCTTTGCATGAAGGAGAAGTATCGCCCCTACATACAATACTTCTCCTGTGTGCACAGATGTATATAGGACAAGTAGCTCGTAGGGGCAACTCTAATTTTTTTTTTTTTCTCAGGAAAAGTGGCAACCCCCAAAATTTTCAATTATCATTATCTTCGCGAATTTTTCATGAAAAGCTACAGAGTAAAGTTCTTTCACCCTAATTCAATGAAGCTCAAATTGTACTAATTGACATTTTTTGGATTGAGGGGGCGTATAAAAAATTAATATTAATGTTTTTATGAAATTATTATTTCCTGGGATGAAACTATTATAGCTAAATTCTCCTCTATTTGCTGATTATTTCTCATATTTCATTTTATTTTGACGACCAACATTTGATTTTATATTCCTTTCGGGCACTCTTCGTAAAACACCCTGTATATATATATATATACATACAGTGTGTATATATATACATACACACACAGTCGAGTCTCTATTTAACGAAGTGCCATCGTTCCTCTGAAAAACTTCGTTATAAGGAAAATTCGTTAAATAGAAATTAACATAAATGATGAAACTTAATTTCGATAAAATGAAAAAAGCTAAATTTGGACAGTAAAAACTAAGTTCAGTAGACTCTTCTTTTTCAACGAATTTAAATATTTTTTGTATACAAGTACGTACAAATTAATAACAAAAGTAAAGACTGAGGATTACTTTATATCTGTATGATCCTCATACAACATATTTGAAACAGAGAAATAATCACTAATTTTGCTTTGTACAGGTTTCTTATAAAAAACGTTTTGTTCATAGAAATTCTCACACTTTTGTAAATATCGGAACACGTCATCTATAACATTTTCTTCAACAATGCAACACGTATGTGCGAGAAGCAAATTTCGTGGCTTAGCCACACCTGCAGAGTGATACATCCCCGCTGCTTCGAAGTTCCCAGTTTAGAACAATAGAATTATTTATCACAACTGACCCTATGTCTACTATACAGAAGGCTACCTCACCTCCGTCTTTTTGCTTAAAAAATCCTCAACTACCCCTTCTACAACCATCCCGCTGAAAAATTGTAAAAGGTAAATTAAAAAAAAAATCAAATTCTTTATAAAAAGAACTTCGTTATATAGAAATTGTTTTTCGTAATATGGAGACAAATTTACATGTTAGTGCCATTCAAAGTCAAGGTTCCGCCGAAAATTTCATTAAATAGAAAACTTTGTTAAATGGAAGTTCGTTATATGGAGACTCTACTGTATATATAATTAAAGAATATTGAGTGTGTGTATGTATATATGTGTATATAATATTCCGGTAAATAAGATTTTTTGTTTTCGCGTTATGATATATAGCAGGGTTGTCCAACATGTGGCCCACTTACCACAATCCGTTCCGCAAACAATATTAATCCGGCCCGCCAACAAATGTTCGGAGTAAAAAAAATTCCAAACCAAAAATGTCAATTTTTTTTAGAAATAAGAAAAAGCCGCAAGGACAGCATTGGGACCCCTTTCCATATCACAAGTGACAAACAAATGACTGGAAGAAACTCTGAAGGGGGAGAGTGGTTTTTTTTGGTTTTGTTTTGTTTTTTACAAAATCACTGGCCAGTCCGTGAAAACATTTTAAGTGGCCCGCTTTCCAAAAAGTTTGGACAACCCTAATCTATAGTAATATAAAAAATATACAATCTTTTTGAAATAATTGTAATTAATAACGCCTATATATATTCCAGAATAAAAGCATATTAGAGTGAATCAAAAATGCTTTAAATTCATTAATATTTGCAGCGTGCGAATCTATTTTATGCATGTGGAATGAAAATTCTAAATGTAAGAGAAAGACGGACGAAAATAAATACTCTCGCACTCAAAATTCAAAGCGACAAGTTTAGTTCCTTTAATGCCATGTAGATATTTGCTTTCATGGTTGATTTAGCTCGAAATTATTAATAGTGAGCTAGAGCACTAAATCTAGTGATATTTAGGATCTTTAGTCGTCGATGTGGCAGTAGCAATTCCAACCCGCGTCCTGTTGTTTCAGTCAACAAGCGATGAGTGTTACCCTGTGTAAAGACGTTAAACACATGGCTTTCAAGCGAACTTAGAAAGAAAAATGAATGGGGCCCAAAGCAAAGGGCTAGCATAGGGGCAAATACTAGGCCAGACGCCAGAAAAACAGAAAAATAAGGGATCTTGGTGACAAGTGCCACATGGCCATGTCGTTTGCAGGCTGCTTCCAAACAGAATATTTTCCAAATGCAGGTAAACAACTTCTTTATTTTCCCAGATACTCCGGGACACGTGGCATTAGCGGATTTGCGGAGAAAGGAGGAATTTTTCGCGTGGGCGAATGACCAAATATTAATTAACGAAATATTTATTGACGAAAGCTGACCTGCAATGAATAAAAAAAATGCCTTACAGCAAGAGCGCGTAGTAGCCATTTGTGAAAGGGCCTCAACAGGGCCGGCGTTGGTATGTTTGGCGCCAGCTGAAAATCGTTAGTTGGCGCCTCCCGCCATTAGTCAAAAATATATAAAAACGCTAAAAAGATCAGATTTTGGATTGCCAAATGCTGGATTGCAAACCTCTTACCTCCAACCTTTTTTGTTTATAAATGCAATTTTTTTTGTGGGGGGGCTTAATTTTTTTCCGGATTTAAAGCGCCTCTGGCGCCCCCTCTGGTGTGGGGCCACGCTTACCATTTTACGCCGGCCCTGGGCCTCAAACTCGTATTGCTGTGTATTTCAAAATATAAAATTAATTACTTGCGGCTTTATTTGCACGCCCATATCCAGGGGAAAGTGTCTTAGGAAGCAATCTCCCCACGCGAAACAAAATTTATAATAGGAGTTCAAAAATATGTATTTGCTTGTCAAACTCCTAAAAAGAGGGAAAAACTCTCTCAAACCTTGAATATTTATCGAAATTCGGACCACAGGATCTGGTTTCTTAGACCTCTAATTTAAGAATGAAGAGGGAAAAAGTTAAAACGCGCTTTATTTAAATGGGGGGACATTATAAAAAAAAATTAATTTTGATGGCAAACCTACAAGCAAGAATTTGTATTTTTATTATTTCAGTTTCTCATTTATTTTCGTATAATGTATTTATATTTCTTCTTTAGAATAAAACGACACATTTTTATTAAACGTTATTTTGAAAAAAAATTCGACCCCCAACCCCGGAATTAATTTATGGCTATGGCTTTATACAGGGATAAAAACTTATAAATTTGGCGAATGATGTGTAGTTTCATGAACTCAGTGTATATGATGTGGCTACATTTTTCAAGATACAGATACAGAATTAATTCTGTATCTGTATCTTGAAAAATGTACATTAGGGGTGTACATTTTTCAAGTGGTGTTAAAAAGCATGAGTTACCATTAGCTCATATTTATCGCTCGAAAATTTCTCCGATGTCGCCAAGAAGATATATTAGGGAAAATCTCCCTGTGATTTCAAAAAGCCGTAATTTCGCAAGCAGCTGTTTCTGTGAAAATTCTGGCTATTTTGTCATAAAGTAGCAAGCTTCCCAGTCTAATTTCACATAGTCTTTTAACCGTCGTGATATTTTTATAAATTTTTCCGAAAAAAAACAATGTTTTTTAAAATAAACCACAAAATTTATTGTTCTTTTCTGTCCTACAGCCTCCTTCCTTCCTTCCACAGATTATAAAAAAACTTGCTTCAGACTTTTAACTGCTTAAATTCGACTTTTTTCATAGACAGGCAAATGTATGACATTTAATTTCCTACATAATAGCAAAGTATACCTGTCTTATCTCCTTTCTTATCATTTTTTTTTAATTCTGTTTGGTTTACAGGTCCCCTTTTCCCGGACCTATATTTTAGCAGATAATTGCAAAAATAGCGACTGTCCACATCTGCTTAGATGCTTGTTTGATTTGAAGAGTACTTCAAATATATCTCCCTCCCTACTTCCTCGCTTGATGAGGGTTGTTAAACATCAAATTTTCTGATAACCTGATACTCAATCATACCGTAATTTGACCATAGAAATGTCGAAAATACATTTTAAAAGTCCGCGGGAAGATTGGGATGTAAACCAATAATTACGGTGTAAATTTCCGAAAATTCGAGCCACTTGGAAAGTTGGTCAACCCGTGTTTTTAGATTTTCCAGATTTGAGGGCAATATATTTGAAATCGAAATTTAAGCCAGAATAAAAAAGTTGCGAGCCGTAAAATTGCATTGGTTTGTTTTTTGACGATGCAAAATTGAATGCAGTATAAATTTAAAAAAAATATATATTGTAAAAAAAATGTATAATGTGTCTTAAAAAGACGTGTAATCACGCTCACGGAAGACCAAGAAGTTTTTTAAAAAATCCAAGTTTTCAAGAAGCCCCGGATTTCTATTTTACGAAGAATTATGCTATTGCAAGTGTAGTGTCGACGACACGGTGTTGGCACGTTCACTTCGCCTTCGAGTGTCTCGGGTTCGACTCCCTACCCTGCCAAGAAATTAAGCTTACTAAATGCACACCATAGTCTGGAGCTCGGGTTTCTAGGTATCTAGGCCGGGTTTCTAGGTCGGGTTCCTGGAAAAATTATGGGCTCCGGCGCAGAACGACCTTGGATGACCTTACGCTGTTAAAGTCAAACATAGATGACACGGTAAACTTATTGAAAACACGGCAAGTAATAACAAAAACGGTATTCATAAATTTAGTAAATACAATAATTTCTTCAAAAATGTTTCATTTTAAATACAGTAGAACCTGTCTAAAGCAACCACCTTTGGGATTGGACTGAAATGGTCACCATGGTTACTTTATACAGGCGGTAATTTTATCAGGTTCCACTGTAATAAAGAAAATACCACATCTTAAACTTAAAAAGAACTCTCAAGAATTAATAAGTTTTTCCGGTATCCCCATTTATTCAGCAATCCATGGTTCTTTGTAATGCGATTATAGCACTATAAAGAACTACAGAGTTCTTTATAGTGAACAAATGTGGATACCATAATTCTTTATAGTGCAATTATAGCCAGAATTCTATCCCTTGTTACATCATTAATATGACGTGGTCAGTTAACATTAGAAACATTAAACGATCTTTTACATTTTTTTGAAGATATGATTCAAATTCATGTAATATTCTACCCAACACTGGCCGAAGAATTTATTAAAGGTAATAGTAATGTTAGTCGTCGTAATTTTGCGGGTTGAGAAATACATGCAGGGGTGGACTGAGCCGCCGACCCCCTGGGCCCATGCGCCCTTATGGGCGATGGAACTCGCGTCTCCGAATGAGCAAAGACTCGCCCTCTTCAATATGTGGAAGGTTTTATTGCTTTGAAATGGCAATGTCTGTCAGAACGGATTTTTTCTGCAGATTACGAAAATGACCTTGAAAAATCCGTACCATGTCAGATTTTTTCAAAAATGTGAAAATGTAAAAAAAAAAAAAATTTTAAAGACACTGATATATCACAACGTTTGTAACGTGTGAAAATGTTCTCTGGCGGGAAGCTATGATTGTGTGACGAATAGATAAAGACAAGTACACATTTCAAAGCAAACATACCCAACATTCACCACTGTGCTTCACTGAAAGAAACTTCATCTTTTTTGATTTTCGTCGGTGTTCTGACGTGTCTCCTTTCAGCGTCCAACGATAGTTGGCCATCACATGTACAGTCCGCTTACATAGTTATCTCTTTTCCATCACTTTAATATCCTGGTGGAAGCGCTCTTCAAGTTATTCCATAAAATCACCAAGATTGTCAAGAAAGTAATTTAGATGAGCATGAAGAAAATGAACTTTGACGCTGATCTTGCAACCTAGCTGTTTGTAGGATTCCAACACCTCATCTACTAAAGTGATGTAATTTACAGCCTTCATGTATCCCCAAAAATTGTGCACCATATTCCCGAATTCAGACCATGCTCGCAATTCGCACTTACTCATAGTTTTTTCGAAATATGGTGTCCGCCATTAATTTCGTATTTGTGGGCCTATAAAGATACTAGCTTTGATTATTTTTTTCTTCTGACGTAATCGGTGGAAACTTAAGAGCAAAGTATTGAAAGATTTCACTGTCCATGTTTACAGCTGCCATGAATTGCTTCATTAAACCTAGTTTAATGTGTAACGTTGGCAAAAGCATTTTCGAAGGATTAGCCAATGGAATTGAAACAATGTTTTTTCGCCAGGTGTGAAGATACTTCTGACCGGCCACTGCTTCCAAACCCAAAGTTCCTTCCTTGTTTGAGAATCTCATTCACATAAAAACGTACTCACATAATATCTCATTCACATGAAAATAACACGAAAATTTGGTGTAGCCTACTTATTGGCCATGCAATATTCCGATCACCTTAAAATCCCCGCACAAAGACCATTCATGACGCTTTTATTGCACATGTTCCAGCAAAGATTTAAGGTTGTCATTGTCTCTTTCAAAGTTTTGAATTTTTTTCTTTGTTTGTTTCTTTCCTTCAGAGCAGTTACCATTTTTATTCTTAAACTGTTTGTTTTTTCAATGAAAAATCACTGTTTGAGAAATATTTGCTCAGGAATGTGTTTAGATTTTTTTTAATGAAATTAAATTTAAATTTATTTTCAGAAATAATTTCTGCATAAGTGGATTAATACATATAGCTGAAGATATTGGAAGAAAATATGAATGCAATTGCTATTAAATGAAATTAGATTTCCGTTTGCTTCATCACGGCACTACATCCTGCATTGGGTCACTTATATTTTTTGTTGCAGGTCGGGTTCGTTCGGGTTGACTTAAATTGTTTCGGGTTGGGATTTAACCCACGCGGGTTGGATTCGGGTTTATCTGCGATATATTTGTGTGTATCTGTTCGTTACAGATGCATTCCGTGCCGCCAGAGAATATTTGCATACATTATAAACTTTGTAATGTAGCCACATCATTAAAAAATTGCATTTTTTTACATTTTCGCATTTTTGTGATTTGTGAAAAAATCTGACGTGACATGGATTTTTTAATGTCATTTTCGTAATCTCCGGAGAAAATCTGTTCCGATAAACCTTTTTTTTTCAAAACAACGGAAAAAAGTGAAAAAATGCAGATACTTGTAATCCAAGATATACGTCCTTTGAGAAGACCTAGTCAGCCCGTAAGAATATAGACGCGTTTCTAGTAAGCCACTCCCTCCATTCTTGGGATCGATTCCTTGAAAGAATAGCAACGTTCGTCTGAAACGCGTCCACATGCGTCTCTTTAATATACAACATCAAGTTTCATAACGTTTTTATTAACATTAACTGATACAAACGTTACTGTAATTTGTATAGGAAATGTGACTTTCTCTTTTATTTGCTATATGCAATTAATGATGTCATTTGCCTATGTATTTCTACGCATGCGCGCTTTTATATACCTGTCCTAAATAATTTCATAGTAATCGCGAACAATGCCCACATTTAACAACATGCCCCCAAGGCCTTAAATCATCATCATATTTGAATTTTTAATTTAAATTTTAAAAAACCCATTTTATACATTGCTATTTTTTACTTATGCGTATTTATATGTCTGCGTCGAAAAAAAAATTTACGAATAGCAGAAAATAAAACAACTCCGGATAGACATGTACAAGAAAATCTTTTTTTTTTTTGAAAAACCTTGATCCGTCTTTTTCGCTTTTCTCCGCGGTGTGTTTTACTTTAAATCCTGTTTTTATTTGTTTGTTTTTTTAACTTTTATTTTGAGTAAAATTTCCGAGGGGATATTATTTAGATCGAAGGGTTTCCCTTTGGGACTTTTTCTGGCCGCTGGCCACGGAAAATAGCTCCTTTGTTTATAACGTAACTACGCTTTCAGTCTTTTGCCTCGCATTGACTTAACTGCATCGTTGTAAACAATTTTCTATTTGCGTTTTCCGTTCGATAGTTTTGGACAAATACATTTTGGAAAATTCTCTGGCCATTTAATAATTCAAAGACGTTGGAATCTATTTAATGCACATTCTTTTAAAACCGCGGTCGGCCTTAAAACCGTGGCCGCCAGGCCACGAACTCGTCCGGGCCCATTAAATTTCGAAATGATTATTAATTTTAATCCCGCGAATAACAAAACATATCCAAAGTATTGGACTTAAATCCCATTTGTACATTTGCTTTATTCAAAGTTAGAATCCGCTCTCATTTCTTCTCGATTCATTAAACTCCAACTAATTTAGGCGATGTTTAGAAAACAGAAAACTCCCAAGTTTTCACAAAAAAAAAATGAGGAAAACGAATGGTATCTTGGAAAAAAAAGTAATTCTGGAAACTCATAAAAACAATATATCATCTTCCGTTTTCTTTGGGTTGCAAGATTCCTCCTCCTTCCCGGTCAAGGCTCCCTTGCTCCTCGATAATTTTTTTCCCGTTCGTCCGGGCGGAAATCAACCGAAGATCCCGTGTGGAGACCAGCTAAGTCGACATCCCTCATTAGCGAGAAAACCGGGTGCAAATTTTTCATTTCTCCACTGCCAGGGATTCACTAATGATATGTCACTCTGTTCCTGCCTCTCTGTAGCAATTGCCAAGGGGCCAAATCCTTAAGCTGGGTGTAATTGCATGCAAATGAGTGAAACCGGGAAAGGATAAGAAAGAGTGCTGAATAATTTGGAATTTAGTTGCAATCTTTTTTTTTTTTCTTGTCTAACAGGAAACAGTGAACGCAGGATATAGGAAATATTAGTAATTGAAGCATATCGCTGGTAAAATATTTAAGGATTACGGCAGGTTTCGTTAATGTTTGTTTTGAGCGCTTTTAGCATATAGGGTAATTGCCGGAATTCCTTCTTCCGTAGAATTTTGTTTCTGCAACATATGTTAGCCACAAAACGCTTCTTGTCTCACAATATACTCTCGGAATAAGCGTGCACAGGAAATTCACAAGGGGGTATACCCTTACAATGGGAGTTTACAGAGCTACAAGTCCATATATTCATATACATACAAAATTTCGTCGCAACGGGATGACACTTAACAACCCCCCCTGCGTACCCTAGGGACTCTCGGAACATATTTTTGTGACGTCAAACAACACAGTTTAATCATTGTTTTTGCATAGTTTACGGTGCACGGAACGCGCATATTTTGCGGAACATGGACACTGCAAACATTACATTTTGACCGTTTCTCTGGAATAGTTGTTTACATCGCACGGAACATTACGTGTTCCGCAAATTTTTAAGAACATGTTTGCATGTATTTTTTACATATATATATATATCTCTCGAACACTACGCAGATTAAATCAAACAACAATGTCAATCAATCAACGTTTATTGGCGTAGTGATACCAACGCCGATGGTATGGCGTGATTAGATGGTGAAACGTTCGAAAGAAAATAAATATTTCTGCCTTCGGTGGGACCTGAACCCACGACCTTCCACTTGCCGGGCGGAGGCTCTACCCACTGAGCTACGAAGGACAATATATAATCTCTTTACGAACGTATATATATTGTTGCCAGTTATTTTGTAGCTTTTTTTTACAAAATAACTGGCAACAGTATATATACGTTCGTAAAGAGATTATATATTGTCCTTCGTAGCTCAGTGGGTAGAGCCTCCGCCCGGCAAGTGGAAGGTCGTGGGTTCAGGTCCCACCGAAGGCAGAAATATTTATTTTCTTTCGAACGTTTCACCATCTAATCACGCCATACCATCGGCGTTGGTATCACTACGCCAATAAACGTTGATTGATTGACATTGTTGTTTGATGTTTGTATGTGTATACACAGGGGCGGTTTAAGGGCCGGGCGACCCCGGGGTCTTGCTTAAATGAGAGCACCAAACGGAGGTCAAGTTCAATTTTTTTTTATATTAATTATACAGTATTTGTAAATTACCAATACAGTAGCTGATCACAAGGTTTTAAAATATGAACATTGTAATTAAGAAACAATTTTTATCAACGTTTTTTAGGCGTAGTAATAGTAACGCCGATGTTATGGCATGGTTAGATGGTGAAACGTTCGTAAAGAAAAGAAATGTTTTCTACGTTTGATGGGTCACGATCTTCTACAATCCGGGCAGGTGCTCTTACCAACTGAGCTACAAACAACCAAACAACCAATTCTCAACGAATATATTTAAAGCATATTTTTCGAAACCGATTATTTGGTGGAATAGGGTAGTACATAGATTGCTTTTTAAACCAAATTACGAAGAGATCGGTTTTATATTCATCGAAAAGCCCATTGCAGCAACTAAATTTCTACAACTAAACGTAATAATAGTACCTAAAAAATGTTGATAAAAATTGTTTCTTAATTTAATCTGCGTAGTGTTCGATTTGTATAAATTACGTAATTTATTTTAAAAAATTTCCTTTTTTCAGACATCCCATGGATCTCTCCCCATTTTCTCCATTGAACACTATGCCAGAATTTGTCCTTCACAACACGATTACTGAAAAAAACCATGGCGAGCAAATGAAGGCCTGAAAAATAATAATATGGAAAACGCGAAACGCGACATGAAAAGAAGACATGACGAAGACTTCAGACACGGAAGCCAGAAACATCATGGTAAGCAATTTTCTATGCCTCTTGCGCAAGCTTTGCCGCTGTGCGATTCGCAATGGCTAAATAGTCCATGTCGCATTCCCACTCCACCTCAGCAAATAGTTATAATTTACTAACTGCTATATCCCAATTTGGCGTCGTCTATGATTACTGCTAAAATCACAGATAACTGTTGTGTGGTCCCATCCAATTATAATGATGGGTCGATTCAGCGTCTTGCAGGTGATGCGGCCGCTGAAATGCCACCTCAATGCTCGCAAAGTTTTAATAATTATTTCACGGCCTAACTTTGTCACAAAATATTACTTGTACACAACAAAACTCTTGTCACAAAATATCACTCGTATACAACAAAACTCTTGTCACAAAATGTCAGTTGTCAAAAAATATGAATTGACATAATTTGAAAATAATAACAATCCTCATCATATAATTATAGTAGTTGTAGTAGTATATTACAGCTAGATAAATTTTCACCTGCAGTATTAATGATACAGCCAGGGGACAAATAATAAAAAAAAAACAGGCTTGTTGACGGCCCCGTGCTTTGCTTTGTAGCTATCAATATTGTTGTCTATAATTACAAATAAATATTTATGAATATTCATTATTTATTAATACAATAAAACGCGCCTAAAATGACTGCAATGATCACATACCATAGACAGGTGATGTTATACAATACAGACTTTGGTATAAGCATAACTAAGTCCCTCAAGTTCCGTTTTATAAAAAGTGGTCACTTTATTCAGGTTGTCAATTTACCAAGGTTGTCACTTCACCGTGTTCCATTGTATTTAACTCATATTTTATTTATTTTTACATGATATGACTTTATTATTATTTAATCTCCTTCTACGAGGATATTGTAAAAATCCCAAAGCTTGAATTTTTTTAAATTTGCATTTTCAAAAAAAGTTTACTACTTCTAAAAGAATGCTAGCATAAAGCACCTGCATAATTACAGAATAATCCTTCATTAGCGGACACTTGTCGGACAAAAAATCTGACCGTAAAAGAGAGGTGACTGGAAAATAGGATTCTTATTATAAGAATTTTTATCTGATTAGAGGGATGTCCGCTATGAGGAGGTTGGTTTTACTGACTATAGTTCATAGTATTTATGAAAATTAATGACATTAATTTCTCTACAACTGCCGTTGTAATAAAATTATAAACGAATACAACACATATATATATTGTTCGTTGCGTGATTATACCATGTGCACTGCTTGATCATTCATGTGTAACACCAAGGGAGACGATTAAAAGATATCAAAACTGTATGTATCAAGTAAATATCTTGCGTTCCAAGGAGAAAAGATTAAAAATGTGCTCGGAGACTTGTGGACAGCTTTCATTTACATGGTCTCACTTACAAGTTTCGAGCTAATCTGGTATTACCTTTCTAACTGACTTTTACTGTTCTCTCGCTGTAAAAACACATGCGCCTTCTGCATTTTTAAGTAGCCAATAATTATTTCCTATTTGGCTCAAAAATTCCTTGAATTACTTTCATAATTTTATAAATCAAAACGTCATAAATAAATTGAACGCGAATTCTATGTGTATGCGCTAATATATAAATAATAATAATAATAATAAACAAAAATTAACAATTTATTTTGAGTCATTTCCCGTGTCGATTGCCAGTAATCGCTCAACAATCTTAAACCGGCGAGAAACTGTCATGGTTCAATTTCACATAATAACGCTATTCAAAAGCAGGTTCTTTGCGTAGCCAACATTGTTAGAAAAGGAGAACTAAACTAGATTATCTGATGTAAACATCAGGGCCAGGTGATTACCCGCGTTTAGACCGGGATTAGGCGCTTCCAATGGGCTTTTACTAATCCCCTTGTGTCGCAGAGTTCCACACAGCTTTAGGAAAAGCCCTAGCCACCAACTTGGGGGATTTGGGGATTAACAATCTCTGTTCCATGATTAGGCCTTCTGATTTTCATGAGGCCAGGCTAGAAAGTTAAAGTCCGTGCTTAAACCCAAAATATTCTATACTTTGCTGAAACAGACTATGATTCCACCAACTTGAGAATACCAAAAACGTAAGCCCCATCTAAACCTCACTTTCTCCTCGTGTCTCTATGGTATTGTATTAGTTAATCATTTATTTTAACAACGAATAAAATAGATTTTCGTTCAGTGGATCACAAATAAAGGAAGTGTCGATGCTTTTAGAAAATATATTTGCTTGCTTTGTATTCTATGACCCAAGGGCATGCATGGTTATACGGCTCCAGGATCAATAGTTTTCCTCGGAATCTTCCATCCCTATTGCCCTAGGAATCAAACTCAATATTTTGTATGAATGGAAACAATGCGAACCGTTCGGTAGCGTTTGGATTGTAACCCGGGTTTTCGTCACTTGGATGAATATGCTGCCGCCAAATCAGTGTAAAAAGTTAAAAAATGCAATGTTTAATGCATTATACAGTAAGGCTCTGTATACGAAGATTCATTCGTTCATACGGCGAGCTTCAATTATGATCGATACCCGTTTATGCGACGTAACGTAAATAAATCTCTAATGTATTACTCCCCCTTCCTCCTCATATTTTTTAGTTTATAGTTTCTGCATTGAATGATAAAAAAATGATATAATTAAATAAATATTTTTTTATTATATTGTATCTTGTTTAGCCATTATCCATCCACTGTGGATAGCACCCTATATGCCCTTCACAGATGTCTATTTTGAGAAGTTCACATCCGCATTACACGAACCTGTTTTCTTATTTCATCAACCCATAAAGTCTGAAGACGTTTCCTAGGTTTTTATTGACCTCTTGAAACCAACTGAGAATTTCATTTTTCGTTTTTCTATTGTTCTTGCCATTTCGTCTTTTTTTTCAGAACTGTTTGATAAAAATATTGCATGAGGTCAAATACAGTCAAAAACTTGACATTTCGGTTCGTCTTTATGAACCTTCTTTTGACGCGTTCTCAGTCAGCAACATGGGCAGACATATCAGTACCTCTAGGAGGAGGGGGGGGAACTGAGAAAAATTATTACTTTCTTCTCAAGGCTGTCAAACATTTTAGTGAATGTACAAGATACTAAAATGCTACAAAAATAATTGATACTGCTTGACAATTAGTAATGAGCTAAAAAGTACCTTATTTTAAAATGTGACTGTAAACATTTTGAAAGGAAATGCTGGAAAGAATCGGAAAAATCAAATTTTTGAACGTCTAGGGGGGCTCGAGCCTATGACTTCATATGGGCGCCCATGATCAGTCGATTGAAACTCTTGGGGTTACAATGTTTTTGGAAATCGCCAAAGGCACCCTTTATTGAACCAATGCCAGAATAGGGTCATAGGTGAAAGCACCAAAACCGGAAACCATAGGGGGAAAATAAATAAATTACAAATTACAAATTGAATTGAAATACGTGACCAATCCAAAGACAAGCCAAAGCGTTAGGCTTATGAGTATTTAAAACTCATCATGATTGTTATCACCTAATTCTGTACTCGAAAACTGCTTGCAAAATTTCAAATGCACTATGAAAGTTTTTCAGCGGTGTCCTCATTTACAATTATTTGATTTCTTTCTCATTACGAACCGGTAATTTTTATTAATGCTTTTGTTTACACATATTCTCATATCATAAAGAGGATAAGTATTTTTGAGAGAAAACTGGAGTTAAAAGGTGGCGTCCAATTTATCAACATTACGAAATTTCAAAGGGAGAAATTATTCGGAAAAACTTTTTTTAATTTTGATTAATCCACTCCCTGCGCAAATGTGCCAAGCCGAGCCATATATTTGATTTACACAAATGAAAATAATTTACATTAATATTCTGTTCAACGAAATAAGCGTTTCTTTATTCACACCCGGCATCAACATAGCGCTATGAAGATGAGAATGGGCTTTGGAAAGTTGTGGGTTTGGCGCCGTGGCCTATAAGTCAAAAATGTGAAGCGATGGCTCTACGTAATTTTTAAAAAATCCGCAACTTCGCATTCGTGATAAAACGGTCCATTAGGAAAAATAATTAGAGTCGTTTGGTTAAAATATATGCCCATAATACGAATCTTTTCGGCAAGAAACAGCGGGCGGAGAAAGTAGGAGGCGATGGCTTCTAAACTTCGCCAACAAAGAATTTAAACAGCCAAGATAAATCATACTTCATAAAACACACACACACACACACAGCTAAAAATGCCTGGACTTTTATCAAACATTTCGTGATTATATGCAGGTCGTATTTTACGCCCGGTATAATTTATTGTAATTAAGATTGCGCCTTATTTCGAGAAAGCTCTGTTTTTTCCGCCCTTTTATTTATCTTGTCTCAAAATCTTCATTTTATTTGGGCTTGGGCAA
Source organism: Dysdera silvatica (assembly GCA_006491805.2). Taxonomy (NCBI): domain Eukaryota; kingdom Metazoa; phylum Arthropoda; class Arachnida; order Araneae; family Dysderidae; genus Dysdera; species Dysdera silvatica. The sequence goes on from QLNU02014802.1 coordinate 62,221,568, forward strand.
GCCGTTTCAGTTTTAGCGGGATAATTGGCTCCGTTGAGCGATATTTGGCTACTGGAGAACAAACGAAGCCAAGATACATCGCCAAAAGATAACAACGTTACTAAAAATGGCTTTTTGCGGAAAAAACGAATTTCACATTTACGGCTTTATTTTCTTATCTCTCTTTTATCCCGGCTTTTATTGCCGAATTACTATTTCTGCAATCGAAATAAAATTGCCTTTTAAAATAGGAATAAAAGGATATTACACACGATCTGCCTGGCTTCCACCCCATGGCCGCCCATATGGGGGGGTGGCAGAGGGTAACTCGAACCCCTCCCTAGCCGTTTAAAAATTTTATTTGCCCGAACCTGCTATGCATTTACTTTCAAAAGTTTTACAGTCACATTTTAAAATAAGGTACTTTTTAGCTCATTACTAATTGTCAAGCAGTATCAATTATTTTTGTAGCGTTTTGGTATCTTGTACATTCACTAAAATTCTCGATAGCTTTGAGAAAGAGGTAATATTTTTTCTCAGCTCCCCCTTAGAAGTACTCATTAATTTTCCTCAGTCCCCTGGAAATACGGCCGCCCATGCCCCCCTAATAAGAAGAGAGAGGGAAGGGAAGTGAAGTAACGACTGTAAAATCAGGGGCGTGACTACTACGTTGCGGAAGTTAACAAAGCCGTAATAAATTAGGACCTCCTCATTTCATTTTTCAGCTCCCCATTTTAATAAAAACAGGGTGCCCCCACCCCCTCCAAAAAAAAGAAAATCTGTTATATCATAGTTTAAAATTTTTGAATTTATGGTTTCTATTATTCAGCTATCCATAGCTCAAGCTCAAATTAATATTAAATATATTATATATTAATACTAATAATAATATCTACAGTAGGACTCATGTATAACGAGCTCGGGTGTAACGGGTTTCTGGATTTAGTGAGGGAAATATAGATTTTGTTTGCAATTCATTAATCGCTTTCAGCGAGCAATATTTTGGCACTCCCCGAATATAACTAGGAAAAATGACCCATCAGCTTAGCGTAGAAAAGGAAACATTAGTCCGTTTATGATGTAAAATGTGAGGATTTCTTTCGCAGCGTTGAGAACAGGTAAAAAGACACCCCATCAAAGCCAACGAAAAGGGTGAGGAGCTGCAGGGGCTGCAGCCCAAGGAAGTGGTGATGGGGCCGGTTAAAGTGATCCTAGAGGCCCCGCTGCGCCCACAAACAAAACAGCTTTTACAGTCGAAACACACTTGGTTCTGTCTTCGCTGCAAACGTCGAAAAACCGACTTCCGCTAGAGAACTTAAAGTAAGCATGTAAATACCCACAGCCCAACATTTGTAAAGGTATATCCAGTGGCTTAACATTTTATACATAAGGTCGTGCTCTTCCCTCAGTACTCATTCATTCACATGCCGAATGGTAATACCAGTTGCGGATTTTTAAATAGGCCAACAAGGTACATTTGTAGGGGCCGCACATACCGTGAGGCGGTAGCTGAGAACCCAAAAAATAAATTAGTATTTATTAAATGAAATTCTTAGTTAAACTATTCGTTTGAATAATTATGTGAAAAATTACTTCCACAAAGAGTACAAATAAAGCAAAGAGTATACAATATGGTTAGTTTTTTTTTTCCAAACATATTCCTTCCTTGCTGTGCAAGGAAGAAAGGAAGCACCTATACAGCCTGTGCACAGGGCTGCAGTTTCCTAAATCCAGCACTGTAGGTTATATTACATGTTGGTTATTAAATTTTAAGCCAATTCAAAGCCGAATATTGTTGCATGAATATTATATGTACATGTTGCCAACACAGTTGAACCTCATTAAAACGAACACGCTTAAGACGAATTACTTTTAATAGGAACAATTTTCTGAAGTCCCGTCAAATTGTATAGGAATCCCCATGTTATTTTTTCCTTTAAACGGAACAATAGCCATATGTATTGCATATTAACACATTGTGCAATACATATGTATTGCATATTAACACATTGTGCTCATAGGCGAAACCTGAGAGTTAAATATAGCGTCTTTGGGGGGGGAGCAAAAAAATCCCAAAATTGTTTGGAAAATTTCGAGGATTTGCCTCCGTTCTAAAAAAACGGGGGGGGAACGTGCACCTTTACCTCACGCAGATTACGCCTCTGATTGTACGTGTATGTGACAATTTAAAAATATATACCTTAATAGAAAATTAGGATATTTTTTATTAAGTGTAGCAGAACTCCAATTATCCAAACTTTTTTAATCAAAATCCGTGTTGACCAAAGTAATCACTTGTGAACTTTTTTTTTTTTAAATATTCATTCAATGTTTTCCGCAAAAACGCTCGCATTTATTTTTTAGAGTAAAGTTTTTTTAGTTAGTACTTTTAGTTGTCTAGTGTATACATCCAGAGCCGTAGCCATGCTGGGGTATAGGGGATGAGCCTCCCCCCCACCCCTGGAAAATATTTCTTTTTCAAAACTTCTTCAAATCTTCTTAACGTTAAATATATTAGTCTGCTTATATATATTTAGTATTATTAAATACAAGTATATTAATAAAATACATAATAACGTTTGAGAATTGTAAGCCCCCTCTGTAGCTTCCTGTCCCTATGAACTGGAGCCCCGGTAACAAGGGGGCTGCTTCTGCAGACCTGCAAACGTCGTGTGCATAGATTGTAATTTTTTTAATTCAAGTGTGGGGAAGTGGGAAAGGATTGTGAACAATTAGAGATTACCCAACGTCTAAAGTAACCCTACGCCACCGATTACAGTCTAACTTCGTACATTTTAATAAGGAAAATATAAATTTGCGAAATTACAGCTTAAATTACAACTATCTTCCCCAAGACATTCAACCTCAGTATTATGGTCCCGATTACGAAAATGGTTTGCCCCTTGGGTACTTCGGTAGATTAACTGTTTCCATTCCGGATTTGAATGTTCAAAATTTATCTTAGAGCTGTTTTTGTTTAAGATTAGTTAAATGTAGTGTGGCAGAGAAGACTAGATAACTATTACATAAAAGGTTAAACACTGGTAAAATAGCAATGAAAAAGATCACCCAAGCTTTCGGACGCATCAGCAGCAGTCCTTCATCAGGAGTAATGACGATGTTATGTTTCTGTCTCTTTTTATACTTGAAATTTCTGGAAAACCCTTCATAGTATGAACCCTTATTATACCCTTCATACCCCATTTCAAGTATAAAAAAGAGACAGAAATATAACATCGTCATTACTCCTGATGAA
>QLNU02014802.1:62224902-62246078 GCA_006491805.2 Dysdera silvatica
ATTTTACCAGTGTTTAACCTTTTTATGTAATTTCCTCCCTGGTACCCTGTATTTTATTTCTACTAGATATTTTTATTTTAATTAGGCATTTTTATCTACTTCAATTCAAGCAAGCTAAAAAAGAATATTTGAAAAAAGTAATCTCCACGATATTTACTAAGTGCGTTCCTTGAATTTTCAAGTAAAATAATTTTGTTCGTAAAATACTGTAGCATCTAACTATAATATTTTGTACCTTTTATAATTGAGATTATTACAATTAAAATATTATAATTGAAAAAATATGAACTTATCTATTATAGGTTCTTTATTATTATTTTTAAATATTAGCATGCATGTTATACTTGAAAAAAAAAGTTAAATGCAATTGATATACTAATTGTAACCCTAATTATGATGCAAATAAAAAGATGACTCATAAAAAATCACTGTTTTCTTCCCTTACACTGAAATTTATTCTTCAGTGTTCAATGACGATATATATATATATATCTTTCAACCCTGAAGGGGGGGAGGGTCTTTTTTTTTAATCTAATCATTTATCTATCGACCGGACTAAACATTTCATTAAATATTGTCTAAACGAGTAAGTCCGGTTAGTTCTGTCTAAAAAAGCATGTCGACAAAGCAGGGTTTCAAAAATTTTCCATCATCTTTCATTGCCAGAGAACAATTATAAATTTAATTTTTTTAAGCTTCTGTGGTACTTGTCAACATAAGTCGCCTCTGCAGTTAAACTTTCTGGCGACTTTCCATATTTATAAACAGTCAAACAACCTTGTTAATGATCGTAAATCTACTCCAAGCTTCAGTGTTGCGTGAAAAATCCTATTAAACTTCACTCGCTAATGACTTTCCTCGCATGCGCACGCGCATACACACTCCTGATTTTTTCCACTCCATTTCGCATCCTCCGAATGTTTCCGACACAGTAGGGGCTGCTGACGTCAGACAACTAATAGTAATAGGAAATGGCAATATTCTGTATTTATACTTAGCTCTCTCTCGGGGAAATTCCTGGAACAGGATAGCGTCGTCTCCCCGAAGTGCATCTTCACGTTTTACTCAATATCAAAAACTACGCTCTACAACGTTAATAATAATATTTGATGTACACTGATCTGTCATATCATTATGACCAACCCCCTAATATCGTACCCACCTTTGGCTTGCAAAATAGCTGCAGTTCGTCTTGGCATGGAATTCACGAGTTCTTGGTAAGTCGCCAGAGGTAGATTGTACCAAATCTTCAAGCATAGGTCACTCAATTCCAGTAGGTTAAGTGAAGTTGGTCCGTGAGCTCTGAGCTTGTGCTCTATTACAGCCCAAATGTGTTTAGTAGGATTGAGATCTGGAGAGTTAGGAGGCCAGGACATCAACTCGAATTCATCATCCTGCTCCTCAAACCACTGCAGCAGAATTCTCTCCTTCTAGCATGGAGCATTGTCATGCTGGAGGATCCCATTCTCAGTAGAAAAGGCAGATGCCATAAACAGATGTAACTGGTCAGCCATAATATTGACATAGTCCATAGCTTTCATGGTGCTCTCCACAACAACCACTGGGCCCCTTGATGTCCATGACAATGTCCCCCCAAATTATAATAGAGCCACCAATGGTATTATGCTCTGGAAGACACATGCATAATTTTGTGACATCATCACACCAAATTTTCGGGATCAGCACAGGTTTATATTCTAATTATTATGGTATTATATATTGTTTCTTTTACGTATCTGCTTGTTTTACCTGTCTTTAGACAAATACACCGTGTAATTTAATTTCAATTTTGCACATGCGAATTATATTTTAACTGGGTGCTCCTGGTGATGCGAAATTAACCATTAATAAGCATTACAGCAAAGAAAGAGAGAGTGAGAGAGAGGATTAATGCATTTGAAGTTCTAACGCATCTGTTTCTTCAAAACCACAACGATCTTCGATCATTTTCTCTTCCTCCTCCTATCGACCAGCTAGATGGTCAGTCAATGTCAGCGTAAGATACGTCTTCTTACTACTTGAGAAGGGGCCGGCTACAAACTTCAATTATGTCGAATAGTTAAATTTAAGGTACAAGTTCAAAAAGGATGGAAACTTCTCAATTTTTGATCTCCCCCTTTTCTAAAATAGATGAACTGGAAACTGTTTACTGTAACTAATATTAGGGGTTAGTCTAATATCGATACACCGAAAAATGTAAACAACTAACCTGCAAATAATTTGCTAGTGCGCATGCGCGCAATATCGACTCCCCATTGGTTAGAAAAGCAATGACGAAATTATTTAGAATCAGAGATAGAGAAATTTGATTTTATAAGCAGACATCACTTTTTTTATTTAAATCATATATTGTTTGGTTCCTTTTATATATGTTTATTAAATAATATAGAATATTTATTGCGGAAAAATATTAGAACGACAGTTCAGTGGTACCCAGTTCGAATCCAACTTGAGTACATGGTCATTTTTTTTTCTGGCTATTATCTGCCAAATGCAAGTTCTAGTTTGAGCACTAACGGTAGAATATCAGACAACCTTAATTAATATATTTGGTATTAGAAAATGGATTTTAAATTTCACACGAACGGTTGAGAAGATCAACGAGTCCACTATTTATACCCCCAACTAGCAATTCCTCCCCCACTCCAGATTTACGCTAAAAAACCCTCCCCCTTGATTTATTTTTCTAACACATTCCGTCTCCCCTGATTTTTTCTCTAACAAAAACTTGGGGATAGGATTTACTAAAAGGAATTCGAGGAGGGGACGGGGGGAGGAGTAAGAAAAAAATTAGGCAGAGGGAATTTGTTTGAGGAATATATCAGGAGAGGGAATTTTTAGGGAAAACCCGGGGAGAAGAATTTCCGGTTGGGGGTATAAATAGTAGGCATATTCACCTCAACCAATCACTTGAAAAAGAGAGTAGTAGCTCCCGAAATATTGCGAAGTCTGTGGTACTCTTTTGATAATTTTCTTGGTAATCCTTTGGGTTATCTTTTTGCATTTGCACCAGTGTTAAACCTTGTTTGGTCATAAAATTACCGCCTTGAATTCGAACATGTACTTATATTTTTCATGGTGACATACAGCTTTAAAATTTTATAGCAATAAAAAATTTAAAAAAAAATGATTTTTTAACACTTTCAAAACATATATCTACATATGTACTATATATTACCCTCCATAGGCGTAACTTACTAGAGCAAAGGAGACAATTGCCCCCTCCCCAATATTTTGATCAATGATGGTAACTCTTGGCAATATTTTGGCAAATTAATTACGCAACATTTTATAATTTGACAGTTTGCCTCCCCCCCCCAATATTAACGGTCATGTTACGCTTATGCTACCCACTACCGTCATATGCATGAGGTAGAAAAGAAGATTGTCGATTTGCATGTCAAACTTTAAATAAATAATGTTCATGCAAACACAGGCCCATGCATAAGATTTTCCAATGGGAGGATTTTTAGCAAAAATGAACATTAGCCCTATGGGAGCCCAAAACATGGCCCCCATAAGGCTAATGTTAAATTTGTCTCCCACTGGCGAGGTTTAACCTTCAAAACCCTCACCTTGTGCCTGGGCGGGTGCAGAGATATGTATTAACAATTGTAAAGGAAAAACATCTACAGTTCCTAAAAAAACACCCATTTTAGTAGTTAACGGTAAAATATGTCAAATGTTAAAACTACGTTACAAAACTTATGCAATTTAATGACCTCTGAAATTCGTTGAGTTTTTCTAAATAAGCATAAATACGACCAAATATGGAGTATTTTACTTAAAAAGTTTCTATACAGAAAATAGGTTGGTTGAAATTTTCCTTTTATACATTGTATCTCTCTGCAAGAACCAACAACAGTCTCGCATCATTGCGCAGTCCCATCTTCTTTGATATTGATGTTCAATAACTGCAATATCCAGGTGAAAGCGTTCGCCTTGTTCGTCACTTACAGAATCTAAATTTTTTTAGGAAGAAGTCGCGATGCGAATGAAGGAAATGAATTTTGAGTGACATATTGCAAACTTATGTCCTGTAGTTTTCCAAGAGCTTCTCAATTACTTTAACGTAGCTGGGGTCGTTATTATTTCCTAAGAAACCGGAATTCACCTTTTTAAACGACTTCTATGCAGCCAGTTCATTTTTATTCCGTTTTATGTCAAAAGCTACATCGTTGATCAATTTCTTTATTTGTGGGCCAACAAACATACCTTCTTTCAGTTTTGAGTCACTTAATTTGGGAAATTTATCTATCAAATGCTGAAAACCTTGACCTTTTACATCAATAGCCTTCACAGAATTTTTCATCAATCCTAACTTAATATGAAGAGGAGGTAAAATGATTTTGCTCGCTTCAACTATTGGTACGTTCTTGACCTTGTTTACACCAGTACTGAAATTCTTTCTCGTTGGCCAACATTTTTTTATATAATGGTTATTTTTATCTCTGCTGTCTCATAAACACAGAAAACAGCAATATTTGGTGAAACCTCCTTGTAACTCCATGAGTATAGCTATAACTTTCAGATCGTAACAAAGTTTTCATTTATACTCATCGTAGTGTATGGAATTTAACACTATAGCCATGGTTTCATAGGTTTCTTTAATCTCTACAGCATGTGCTAATGGAACAAATGGCAATTCATCTCCATTGTATAAAAGTACTGCCTTTAGGCTGACTTTTGAAGAGTCCATAAAAATGCGCCATTCTTCAAGTTCATGCTGTACACTTAATTCACATGTAAGGCCATTGATGGCTGTGCATACACATAAGAAATCTTGCATTTCATAAAACATTGCAAGTACCTTGTTTCTTGATCTATAGTAAGGAATTTTGGTTCCTTCAGCTGAAAGATTCCATTGTTGCAGCCTGGAACCTAACGTTTCTGCTTATTGTTTTGACAGACTTAAGTCACGCACGAGATCATTTAATACACCTTGTTCGATAATGTGTGGCTGTTTGCAGTCATCCACTATATTTTTGTGGTGTGGAAATTTCATTTTCACGAACAATTTTAGGCGGAGATGCATCTGCGTTTTGAGAGCCACCATCATCTTTAGTGGGCAATGGGATGGGCAAATCTTCAGAGTGAGGGACAGGTTTGATTGCTGAATCAACATCAGCATACTTAATTCTGTGTTTGTTTTTAGTTGAAAATCCTGTTATATTTGTCTGACAAAAATAGCAGTCACTGTAATGATTTGTAGGTTCATACCAGATCATGGGAACAGCAAAGGGAAGCGATTTCCTATCCCCTTTATTTCATTTGGTTAAGGTTGAAGTGCATGAAACACACGAAATACGCGGAGCCCAGTCTTTACCTTGATCACCAAGATGACATTTAAAGTAACATTTCTCTAAAAGGTCCGTTATTTTCTTTCCTTGAGGTTTGGGTGTAAATTTACCACACACATAGCAAAAATTATCCGGATGGTTTATACATCCGCGAAATCTTGAGGAAGTTTCCATAGATGGCTTTAGTTGTGCATTTTAGGCACTAAAAAACTGATGTTATCACATTAAAAACGAAATACGATAAAGAAATACATTAATTATACCTGTATAGTGGCTACATCATAAATTGAATACGTAGGAGTTAGTTTTACGCAGAAGAGTGTCTTACACTGTGCAAAAATAAGTAAATGGCTGCTAGTTCGGTTTGGTTTCGGTATAACACTCGCTGCTGTCAAGATCAGTTGACGTCATGAGCAATATGTTAAATTTTCATGTCAACAGAGGACGTATTTATTTGTGTATAATGTCTGGAAACCGTTCAAGTATTACGTAAGCATCTTAGGGGAGGGGAAGTGACGTACGGTGGGGGATTGATAAAGGTCGTAACCCCCCAAGATATATAAGAACAGCGTTTATAAGCACGGCATAATTTTAAATTAAATTTTAATTTATACTAGTTAATCAAAAAAAATATTTTAGGCTATTCAATCTAAAAATGAACTTTTTAGAATACTCAAATTTAAATTGCTATTTTCATTCTAACGATGACAATCTAAATCAAGAAAAAGTCAATCCATATTTTTTCTATGATTTTTTTTTTTACAATTAGATTTTTTTTTTACAAAACTAAATTATTCTCAACATCGTCAGTTTTTTTTATTCCTTCTTAAGAAAGGGTTCAATTTCACGAGCATTTCTATAAATTATTTTCTGCCAATCGTAAATGTAAATTTACATTTTTGAAACGAAAAAATTACAAGTTTTATAACAATATAAGCAGAGTAGCTCTACGATTTTTAGATCCTTTACCGCTAAAAACCAACCGCGAAAGGCGAAAATTCCTGTGAAGGTTGACATATATATATATATCATCATCATCATATTCAACCATTATCTATCCACTGCTGGATGAAGGTCTCTCCAAATGCTTTCCACACAAGTCTATCCTGAGCAATTCGCTTCCATGTCACCCCAACCTGTTTTCTTATTTCATCCACCCATCTAGTTTGAGGACGTTTTCTAGGTCTTCGGTGGTCTCTTGGAATTCAGTTGAGAATTTCAGAATATATATATATGATATAGCCTTTTGTTTTTGAAACGCGTACAAAGATTTGTACAAACGCGTACAAATCTTTGTACGCGTTTCAAAAACGCGTACAAAGATTTCTTCGAATTTTTTTTAGAGTCCAAGAGATCTATAAACCCAACAAAAATAAATGAAATTGTCAGATAAATTCCTTCTAGGCCGACACCAATCACATGTTATCATTTTTACATATCAACTTCGCATTCAATGTACCCTTTGCCCTAGGCGTGGGCGCGATGACAGAAATGTACCAGAGCGCATTAGGTTGTTGCCACTTTGCTGGAATCTTTCTTTGAAAATGCCTCTACCAGGACATTCAATATTAATCTCAACTTCCCTAATCTGATCAGTAACTGATTCTAAGCTGAGAAACGTGAAAGTGGACGTTTCTTAATCCGATTAGAATGGGCTGGTCCGCTTTTTTATTATTTTTTTTCCGCACTTCTGTAGTTACCGTTTCTTTCTGGACATTCTTTAGTATTGTGACGTTTTAAATTACTTTCCCATCTTTATCTTTGCCTTCTTTCTTCGGACGAAAGCTCACAGAACAAAAATGAAAAAGACAATTACGCTTGGCGTTAATTATTAAAGCTAGTATGCCTGTCAATCAATGAGAAGAAAATCATATTTCGTGTAGCTGATGTAAATTGAATTTTTCTGCCCAAATGCCAATCAATGTCATTAAAACATTAATATTTGCTAGAATATTTTTCCATCTTTTTGATGGACGACAATGATTTTTGCTGCGCAATTTCATTTTTCCTCAAGATGCATAGATTTTCGGCGAATTTTCATTCGTCCGTCCGTCTGTCTGTCGCGAGGGAAGTAAATAAAAAACTACAATGTGATCTAAAATGCACTTGCTGTAGATTAAGAAAATTTTAAGAGGGATGATTATATAATTAGAGCCAAAAAATATAAGAATCGGTCATATATTGTTGTGTACAGCTGTGTTTGTAGTTGTGTCGATAGTACGGATAGTTTTTAATTTGTGATAAAATACTTACTATTCGTATCTTTCATTATGAAATATTTCGGCAGTTATCGGGGGCGGCTCGGGTTGATTTTGAATCCGGCGGCCTAGCGCTGATTGTCCACAACCTCCGGCGAAAATAGAAGATTTTTACAGATGCACAGTGAGCCATATACCCTATAAAAGTGGCCAAAAGTCTCTGAAAGAATTTCTCTTAAGATATATCTATAAAAATTTCTTTAACGATATCTCTAAAAATTTCTCTAAATATATCGTTAAAATTTTTTTAAAGGTATCTTTAAAATTTTTTTAAAGATATCTTTAAAAATTTCTCTAAAGATATCTCTAACAATTTCTCTAAAGATATCTCTAAAAATTTCTCCAAAGGTATCTCTAAAGCTTCCTCTAAAAATGTCTCTAAAAATTTCTCCAAAGATATCTCTAAAGCTTCCTCTAAAAATGTCTCTAAAAATTTCGCTAAAGATATCTTTAAAATTTTCTCTAAACTTGTTTCTTTTTAGATAGGTTTTCTACTGATAAGTAAATTCAAAAGAAATTTGAACTTGACTTTAGTTTGGCGCCCTTGTCTAAACGGGGCCACAGGTCGCTTGGTCTTCATCCGTTGCTGGCAGTTATAGTGAAGCTATTCTTCTCTTCATTTGCCCATATGTATCAGTGGCGTATCCTAACTTTAACAGTGGGTTACTTCCAGATGTTCGCCATCATCCCCTCGAATAAAAGCACCACAATTCATCATGCGTTATCATCAGGACGATATACATATCACATTTGTTTTGTTTTTTATTCGAGGAGGGCATGGTGAACAATTGAAGGTAGCCTACTTTTGAAATCAATCTATTCCCCTGATATGTATGCATTTACTACCGTCTTATTCATTAGTTTCAATCATCAGAAATCACAGAATGGATAGAAAATTATACATACTCATCGGGTTTCAGTTTCTCGTTTCGAAATTAAATTTGATAAATATTATTCTTCACTTTCCTCGTCTTTTACTGAATACTAATGTGCTTTTCACTTGATATAATTTCCTGTCTTCACTAGATCTCAGCCATAGTGAAATACAAGCTGAGGATGGCCATTAGCGGCTCATGAGAATTAGAAATTCAGAAGTTTCCAAACTGAATTCCAACAAATTTCCAAGCTCGTTTGTCTTCGCCTGACGCATAAACTGCCTCGCCATAGCCCCGCGCATTTAAAAGTTATATGTTTGGTTAATTTTATGGGGATAAAGTGGAAGTTTGATATCCCGGGATTCGCGAAATATCCGGCTATAGATAACAGTGTCTGCTTATATAAGCCCCGGGGGGACATTTGCATTTCTGGGATAAGCAGTCTCGATAAATTTTGGAGATTTCTCCAACATTATCCGGTGATGTCGCAATAGAAGCAAGACTAGTTGGAATTCTCAATTTTAGTGACTCTTATTGCATTTCATTTCCCGACGCTAAAGGTGAAAGCAAAATCGACAAATGAGACAATAGAAAAATTGAAAACGCACGGAGAAGGAAAGAAATTTTCAAGAACAATCCAACCGTTCGTAAATTGAGCGTGGTGGACCAATTTTTAATGGAACTCAAAAAATTTAAGTGAAACAATTTTTTTAATTCTGTGAAATATATAATATATTACACTTACAGTGTTAGTGCATACACCCCCGCTTAATAGACGTATCTAGGATGTCATGCCAGTAGGCATAAGCATACGCAGAAATTTCATAGGAGGGGTTACAGTCTTACAATGCGGATGTTACGGAGCTAAAACTGCATATATTCATGTATACATACAAAATTTCATCGTAAGGGGGATAGCAACCTCCATCGATCCCCCCTGTGTAAGCCACTGCCGTAAATGCACTATAAAGATCTTAATTTGAAATATGCCCTTTTGACACAAAGTCCACGGTATACAACATAAATTAGTAAAAAAATTATTAGATTAAAAATGCTTATTCCTTCACGTTCGTCAAAAATGAGGTGAAACGCAATTTTAAAAGTTAGATAATCATTAAGATGATGCATTTACAAAGGGCATTTCAACGATTATAACGGCTGTCTTCAGATCCACGGGCCTCAGTTCGACTTTCAGCGAGCATGGATGTCCGTAAATGTATCGTGGATTGGATGTCATGCTAAGTCACCTCTCCCATCTCAGGTCTGTCATTATTCTTTCTTGAAATATGCAAATATTCAAACCAAGAAATTCAAATCTTATAAGCAAAGACGCGAGGGCGAATTCTGAGGGGTAGGGAATTAGAAAAATTTACCCTCCCAAATCCATGAAAATGCGATGGAAATCGGTTATAGCAAGCTCCGATTGTAACAATCAACCGCATATAAAGTCTGAATTTTTGCAAAAGTTTGATTTACTAGTCCAAAGAAGACTTATTCATTAAAAGCTGTTAAATTTTTTTGTGCACAATCATTATACCAAACAAAATACCCATTTTCCTCGCTATTTCCGGAAAGTCGTTAAATGCAGGCTCATTATAAATGATTTCCACTGTATTTTATATTTCCTCCTAAAAATCCCTCTATGGATCCCCCCTCTGCAACGATGCCCGAAAAAACAATGTCAAAATCAACACCCGCACCACCACCAATCAGATCAATAAAAGCTTAATCCTATCAAAAAACGTATTTTACATTTAAAAAAATAATCGTCGTCTGAAAAAGATTTGTCACCCAGTGATATATGCCCCAGACAGGAAATGGTGGAAACGTTCATGGCTTGCTATTCCCTAAATGAGGGAATGAGATGGAAGAGGGAGGAAAAAGAAGATACAGTAATAATGATAATATGTAACTAAAGAAAGGTATAAATAGATAAGAAACGGTGTAAGTGGCTAGTAAAAGGTATGCCTAAATATTTTGCACATTTTATGTATTTGTCCCAATTTTAATCAGCATCGATCATTAACTTTTAAACAAAATAATTTTAGTCTTCGCGACATTTTGTGTGACTCCTTTAACTATGAAATCATTTTTAGCTTTTATCTAATATTGGCTATTCTCATCTAATATCATTTTTATATCGTTTCGCTTGGTACCTTTGTTAAGTTGTTTTTAACATGTTTTTACCTTTATTTTGTATTAAGCCTGTGTACATGTTTCCAACTTGTTTGGCGCATAATGATCCTTTCTGTCCTTGCGCCATAAGAAACACAACCAACCAACCAACCAAAAGTATACCGAAGAAGCAAAGGCAAGAGCTATTGATCGCTACACAGGAACTGAGGACGAATGTAATTAAATAAAAAAAAATCATAAAAGATCGTTTCTTAATAGCAAATGTCGTTTCTGCAAAGACGCAGATGAAACAATGGATCACTTGATCTATGGATGCAAGGAACTCACCCATAAAGATTACATGGAACAGTACAATAAAATTGTGCCTACAATCCATCGGAACGAACCTCTGTAAAAACTATACCAGTCAATAGAAACTAGTGAGGCAACAAATCTGGAAAGATTTATTGATAAGGATCAAGTAAACATTCTGTGAAACATCACAATCCAAACTGTCAGCAGGGCTGAGCTTACGGTATTAGCGGCCCTGGGCAAAGCAGATTTTAGCGGCCCTGGAAAACGCTTTGACAAAACAAAATTGATTTCCTGATACTTGCAATACATTTTTGGCGGCCCTGAGAAGCCGCCCAGCTCGCACCCTCCTAAGCACGGCTCTGCTGTCAGGCACCTTGCACATAATGCATCTGACTTGACAATAGTGGAAAAGAGTGAGTATGGATAATAGATGTGGCTGCGTCCGGAAACCTAAGAATTGAAGATAAGAAATTTGACAAAATTAGCAAATACGAACATCTGCAGATTAAAATTGAAAAGTTGTGGCAAGGAGAAAATCAATTACCATCCCCTTAGTAATATGAGCATTTGGTGAAAATCTCATCAAATCTTGAAAATCGCCTGAATACAATAGGAATGGGCAAAATCAGGGGCGGAACTGGGTTACCGACCCATGGGCCCTCTGGCCGGTGTGCCCTCATACATGGGCTTATATGGGCTCGTGGTACCCAAGCCCCTCCCCCCAATAATTTGAAATAAATTGCAATTTTACATATACTGTAATGTATAAATGTACAAAATATATGCTTGGGACCCCCAATAATTTTGAAAACTCTACGCTGATGCCCTCATGGGCGCTTCCGAAAGAAGAAGCACTCGCGCCCTTCGAAAGTCCAAGGTATGCGCCCTTTGAGAAGCCCCAATCCGCCTCTGAAAAAAATTATAATACACTAAATTCAAAAGGCCATCTTATTTGGAACTTCCCACGCCTTACGAAATTTCCTATAATACCTCAGTTTCTTGAGAAAGGCCGGATATTAAAGGATAGACAGTCCTCAAAATCATGGCGGACTCATGGCGCACACAACACAATAATATCCAAAAATAGTGTTCGAAAATAAGTCTTAAATATTCCGTAAAGATTTAGCAAAGCATGTGAATTTGAATAGCAAATTCTGGGAACCCGAAGATGATCATTTCGACATTGCTGACATTATAAATTTAGCTTTTTATTATGCATTCTCTCATTCGCTTCCCATTTGGAGTCGATGGCCTTTTCCTGAAGAGCAGTTGGATAACATTAGCTATTTTTTTCAGGGTTCTTGCATATGGAAGGAAGTTGGGAGAGAAAATGAACGTGGAAAGAAATGTTTCCAGAAATATCTTATTCCAGATGGAAGATTAAATTATCATATTTTTTCTTTCTTCTTTGAGTTTAAAGTCACCCTTTACAAAACGACATCTATTTGAATACTGGGGGTAATTTAATTTCAGACAACATATCCTTTCTTTCTTTCTTTCTTTTAAATGTGAATTAAGACATATTTAGAATGTATGACTAACATCCTGTAAGAAAAATGTCTCCAAATTTTCCCCCAGGGGTTGATACAGAAAAAACGGGATTTAAAATGTACTAGGTACGTATTAGATACATTTGGCATTTACATGCTGAAGTTCTAACTCGTGTCCGTGAAAGTTTTACAACGTTTCCATGAACTGTTCAGACTTCCCTATGAAAAATTTATTCTCCATCACGGTTAGTGCTTTATAGCTTATTACGCAATCAACTTTTTTTCATATAGCTTTTCTCTTTTCGTAGTGTGTTTTGCTTTTCGCAATTGGTGTCTTATAAGTCATTTCATTTTAATTCTTTAGTTGGAAATGTTTTTATGGAGCTTGGAACCCCAAAATGCACTTTTTGTAACCCTTTTCCGCACGGTGATGATGGCATCGCCTTGTCGTGTTGATGTTATGATGTGACGTCATGCTCACATCTGTAAATATATCTGTCAAATCTGTATATAATCTGTCAAATATCTGCAAATTATATCTGTCAAATATGACGTCGATTCGCTCTAATATTTTCAAGGTTGATTTATTTTCAATTTAATTGAACACTCATGTTTTCTCGACATACTTTTGTCATTTGTTTTCATTGCAAGCTTTTCGTAATTAATCTTTGTCCATTTTCTTGCATTTATAAATCCAACTTCGCCCATCAAAAAGAATGTTCACTCACCATTATATGTAAGAAGGCTGAAGCCAGTTACATCTTTGCAATTTTGAGAATACAAAGACAAAAGTATAACAATGAAGTTTGCACAGCATAGTCGCAAAGACAAATTATTTTTTTAACCTTACATTGTAATGTTTTATTCACCAATTTTCAATGTTTAGTCGCCAATAGCTGCCAGATATTTGGGATAATTCTTAACCCTGCATATACTAATGTATTAATGTACGTAGGGGTATCAAAAAAGTAAGGTTCCCTATTTTTTATTTCGAAGAATTTTAAATATGCAATAAAGAAAATCTAACATATATGAAGATGTATATTTATTTTATTTTCCACATAATTTCTTTGTTTGTTGAGGCATTTATCATACCGGTAGATCAAGGAATCGAAGCCTTGGTAGTAGAAAGATGCGTCCTGATGAAGTTGCCATGCACATTTGCTTGTGCTCTTCTGTTAATTGTCTGAGAACCCATCTACTGTTAACCTTTCGGTAGCCTAGACGCTGATGAAGAATATACCATATTATGCCATATTATGGTATAATATACCATATTATGCCACATGAAAAATGAAATTGTTTCGATAAATGACGAAGAGGGAATCGTCTGTTTTGCTTTATCGCTTCATCAATGACATCAACACGACTCGAGGAAGTTAAAGTCGCCCTGTTCTTCCCGAACGCTAATCCTTTCATTTTGAAATTCACGTCATCATTTTCGTACATGTTGTACAGTCAGTCTTAACACCAGTACCGTATACTGCAGTAATTTCATGATGGATTTCAGAGGCTGGCATCCCTTTTGCCCACAAAAAGCAGATTACAAATCGCACTTCTTCCTTGGACCATATGCTCAGTCTGCTCGCCATTTTCAATGGATGCCCAATGCGTACGCTTGATTTCAGATGCAAAATATAATATAGGAACTTCAACTACTGAGACACTATCACCATCTATTGGCGATGATGCGAGCGATACATTTGATGGAATAAAATAGGGAAACTTATTTTCTGATATACCCTCATATATAAAAAATAATATTAATTATTATCTCTCCCGATATTGTAAAAAAAGTTAAGGTTTACTAACACTAAAGCCAGGATTACTTAATGCCATGTCATATAAGAAATGACCAATTATGTCAATTTTTTTTAAACAATTGATCATGTGATAAATATAACATTGCCCGAAGCGGATTTACGATTTTGTCGCCTTTAATTTCTGACATATTGTTTTGCCTGTGTAGGCTGACGTATTTTACCGTCTAATCTCGCTAAGCTTAACTAGAGGCATGGCAGAGATTTTGGCAGTTTTGTCAATTTCTTAGTTTGATGCCTCTAGCGTTTATTTCAAATTCGTCTTTTCACAAGTATTGGCGAATTTGGCGCCTTTTTAAGCTCTCTCAAGGCGACACCTATGGCAGATCTCCCTTTGCCAGTGCCTAGTTTTGCCACTGAACGTAACAAATCAAAATCAGTAATTCAATTGGCCACCAAAAAATTCTCGCTTTTGGAAACTTCTTGGCGACAAACTTTCCGTCGGAAATTTCCTGCCGTAGATTTTAGCCTACTTAACCTATTGATATATCCACTACGACACACTGATATTTTAGATTGATGATTGGTGTGTATATAATAAATAACAAGAAGGTGATCTCTCATACATGCACTTTGTCCTGATTTTACTTAAGACAATAACGCGAATTGGAAGAGAGTGGTTTTCTCAAATTTCTGACATAAAACAATTAACAAAACAGACTGAAACGAATTTGGTTGATAGTTTGAAATACCATCAATGAAAACCAAAATCATTACAAAATTAAATTAATTATTTTGCGGGTATCTAATTAATTATTATAATTAATAAATTATTCCAGCTGAGAGAGCGCTCGAATGTAGTTGAAAATTCTCTGCATTCACTCAGATAATATACAATTTAACTTGCGTTTATGCATCGCTATTTGGAAATAGTCTATACTGATATATATTAAAGGATAGCATCCCCTTAAAAACATGACATTATACAGATTAATTTACAGGGTAGCCCCTCCCCCTTAAAAAAAAGCAACGATATTTTCCTTCCCGTTCTACACAGAAACAGGACATTTGGTTTATAAGTGACCTCAGTTCGTGTGAAGGTAGAGCTATTCACAATGAATGCTAGAAATGTCCTCCACCAATATCCAGCCACATTCGAATGTAATGCTTCACCTTATCGGAGGTACATAGCTTCATACCCTCATCAATAATTCAAATTGCTGCATTGTGTAATGTCGCTTTCTAATTCTTTTAAGTGCCAGTTTCATTACTGTAAGCATGACTCTTCAAACATCCCCTCATCAGAAAGAATCCAGTGAGGGTGAATATCAAATCGGGCAACCAAAACGGCCATATTCCTTTGGAGGTCACTTCATAGGCATACGCAGAAAATTCAAAATGGGGGGGGGGTTAAAGAGCTACAACTCACATATTCCTATGTTAAATATACAAAATTTCATTGCAATGGGGGTTACAACCCCCATCAACACCCCACCCCCTGCGTACGCCAGTGGTTCGCTCGGTCGTCACTGAAGAAAATGGAAATTTCCTCCATGCTCATATGTGACATGTAACACGTCCTTTCAGTCATTGGAGGTGCCACGTTGCCAAATCGATGTCAGCTAATTGTTCCACAAATTGTCTAACGATGATGAATGAACAAATATTATGTTTCTATGGAAAGTGAATAAAAAAATATAATTTTTTTTGCGGGGGCACCACCTGATGAAATATTCGGCGTACTGTGACTACACTGAAGGGCCAGAACAAATTAAAGCATTGAAATCAACAATGGTACAAGTCCATTTTTACTTAAATTGAGATACGAAAGGATTTGTTTTCGAGGAACCGCCAGTTTCGTTTTGGCCAATAGTAATATGGAGCCATGATGTAGCAATCAATTACAGCATGGAAATATACAAATGCTACAGACAAGAAGGCAACCCCAATAGATGGACTTGACTCAAAAATTTCCTTTTTGTGACTTATACCACTGTTTCAACACCTTGTGGTTTCAAGTATAATCCATATAATCAAGGTGTTGTTTTCAACACCTTGATTATATGGAAGTTGTATATACTCCTAATGTATACATGAAGTTCTATATTCGTACTACATGAAAAAGATCACATGGTCATCATCGATGTGGCAACTTCCTTTTTCTTTAAGTCGATGGTTTCTCCAACGTGCTTGAGCCTCAGAAGCTATTTCCCTTTGCTTTTCTCGCAAAAAAAGCTATTATTTTTCTAAGACCTTATTCGCTTTCGGACTTAACTATCTCATTAATAGAGGAAATTGTGATTATCATTAAGCGTTAACGACAGAGAAGTCATAACGAGTCATCACATCTGTTCCCGATCATTTAGGTTAATTCATGAGGCAATGTTTTTTTTTTCCCCTGTGCTTCCTCTAAGTGTTTAGGCATTGATTTGATGTTGAAGATGTCATGAAGATGGCCAACTCCCAACGAATAATTGATGGACTGTGCTTAACTCGTGTGGATCTAATCAATATTTGGGGCAAAGTCCCAACGTACGTGAATACACGCATATATATTCGCTCGCGGTTATTCCTATGACGGCAGTGTTTCCCAACCTGCTTCAAGTCTTGACTCCCCTATATATATAGTAGCCAAGTAACCCACTTTTATAGCAACCAAACAGTCAATTTTTTTTTAAGGGAAACATTTTTATTTCTCGTAAAAAAATAAACAACTTTTATAGAAAGCATTTTTTTTATTTAGCACTTAGTTTCCGAGATATTTAAAAAATAAGCTTGAATAAAGAAATTCATGCCATATTATGAAAAACTAAATTAATATTTAAAGAATGGAAGAAATTAAGTATGCTGTATTTTGGGAGACACTGTACACATAAATAAAAATAAATATGATTGGTTGATGCCATACAACCAATTTATATTCCCTAGAAAAATGGGAAATTGCGCATGGTGCTAACTGGTACCGAAGAAAGACGGCCGTTTGCTACCAGAATTCAGCCCTTTCTATACTTCCATCGTTTGCCGCCATTTATTCAATATAAATCATTTGAAAGTTAGCACTTAAGTGTTAAGATAAATTAGTTTATTAAGTTTTAGTTCCTTGTATGTTAAAAATGAAATACGTCTCTGTAGAAGAAAATGTCGAAATGGTTCTTATTCATGGGTGACTTTCAGGAAACTGTAACACGTGTGATATGGCATGAATGTCTTAAATCAAGCTTATTTTTTGAAGATCTCGGAAACTAAGCCCTAAACAAAAAAATGCCTTTTACAGAAGTTTTTTTTATGAGGAATAAGAATAAAAGTATAGGTTTCATTTTAAACAAAAAAAAAAAAAAGAGTTCTATCGTCAAATGCCCTTGAAAACCACCACCAAGTAAACAATAGATAATGAAAAATACTTTTCCCCACTTCAAAACTAGCAACTTTCGTTTCAAACATTTTTTTGTAAAACGTTTATTTTTTTAGATATTTTACATTATCAACTTCCCGTGGTCCACCCCGTTTCTTCTTTTTATGTCACCTTCAGCCTTCGAACCCGTTTTCAAAGATCCGTTGAATAATGTCTTAATGCGCAATATATGCGCAGACATCGTAATCATCTCAAACAAAAATTTCTATTTGGCCATATATAAGTTAACACCGTTCGTATGCCACAATAAAATTCTCATATCTACAGCCTTTGACCCGAATTTAAATCCAAAAAAACATGTGCTATTCTCAGGACCATATACTGTGTTTCAAAACAGAAGATTTTAATGAATAAAGAGAAAAGAACAAGGAATTTTGTTGACATCAAAATTTTTCCTTTCGAGAGATTTCATTTTAAACCTAATATCGTTCAAATGGGATCGGCACCCAAAGCCCCTTTCTTGTACCCGGCACTGGTTATAGTTCGACGACCATTTTAATCCATTTGTCATTAGCCTTTCTGTGAAGCTTCATACTCGAATTAGGGAATCCGTGACATAAAGGAAGCTTCGTTTACTATGCTCGTCCACGTTGCCAGAAAATTGTGTTTTGCTTTGTGTGTGTCGCAAGGATAACTAAGGCCATGGCACACCAGCGCCTACAGTTTTTCTAGAAGTCTGAATCTTCATGGCCCGGGGAATCAAACCTCGGGCTGCCGATATGTAAGAAGAAAGGGAAGTGCTGAGCAAAGCTGAAGAGAGGGGGTGCTGCGGGGGCTGCAATCCGGGGCCGTGGATGAAGTCTAGGGGCCGGCGCTAGCAAGGACCTATACCGTGGGGGGGGTGACTCAGGGAAGGAGTAATGGGGCCTGTCAAAGTGAGCCTGGAGGGTCCGCGTTGGCTCTCGGCTCCTCTGGTGCTGAGTAGCATCGAGAATCAACAACTACGCAATTACATGACATATCTCTATAGACATAGTCGTACTCAAAATGTTTATGAAGGGGAGAAAGTTTCAAAGGTACAATTCCATATATTAACATGTATATATACAAGATTCCATCGCAATTTGGTTTCAAACCTCATCAACCCTTTCTCCCCACACACGCCTGTGGTTGTAGAAATTGAGACCTTAATATATTTCTTGCTTTTATTTATGTAGCTGTTTCCTGATGTTAATAACTTACCATTAACCTTTCTAATATACCATTACCAATTGTGGAGAAAAAACTAAGGAAAATGCTATTAATGGAAATTTAATGATGATGATTCAAAGTATTGAGAAATGTGAAATTGCTTTACTTCATTCTGGAGGATTTTTTTCCCCTTCAGATCTTGCCTTTACACTTTTGTAAGGCATCTCTATAATGAACTTCAACCTCCTCAAAGTAGGCGGGGGGCAAAGTAGGCATGCTTGTCTGAGAAACCGTCTTCCCTATTAGGAAAACACTTTGAATAATTTTCTCTTGCCCATTTCTTTTATAATCACATTTCGTGGCAGGATGCATTTACAACCTTTCTCGTCTTCAAAGATGCTGAAAAACTCTTTTCCATTATTTAATTATTAAGCGATCAAACGTCAACTGAACATTATTGTGCTCTATACTGATTATTCTTCTCTAAAGGAAGTCCATACGAACGATGATAAAGCGCGTTAAATAATATAATCAGTTCTCCAGGAAAAAGTACATGCTAACATTTTTTACAGAAAATTTTTCGAGAGGGTGGCATTGAATATGAGTTATGGACCATGCATTTTAATCAGTTTTGTATGTCATTATTATAAAACAATTATCCCTGGTTATAATTCATTATTAGTAAATAAGATATCCTCGTCTAATTACATTTAAAGACTATTTCCCGTTTTGTGTATGTACTTATATATGTGCAAAAAAGAAAATTCTAGCCTTAACTGTATTTAATTCGTCGATGACATTGATTTATTAGTAGTGAATCACAAGGGCTAATTATTTTACAGTAATGACAAATAAAACTGATTAAATGCCTCATCCATAACTCATATTCCATGTCACTTTCTTAAATTAAAATTAAATCAACAAGACAATTCCAGAATCTTTAATAAAGAAGTTAGGTGCTTGATTAAGTTAAATATAAATGAACGTTGAAAATGTTTTGTTTTTTTTTCCAAATTTGGCGAGAATTGGCGAAACGTTTGGCATGAAAATGTGACCAGAAAATATTTCAAACAAAAAATTTTCGAAAAAAGTGATAAATCTTATGGATCCAAATTCAGAAAAATGTTTTTAACATTAATGACAAAGATCATTGATCATTACGCAGATATTTACTAATAAAGCAAACAATTAATTAGAACATTAATGCAATAAACTTTCAATTATTCGCAATAATATGTGTCACCAATGGCGGATTTACCAATGTGCTAAGTAAGCTGAAGCCTAGGGAGGCAAATTTTTGACAGCGGCAAATTTTCGACGAAAAGTTTGCCGCCGACAACTTTGTAAATGCGGGGCTGAATTTTTTGGTGCCCAATTGAATTCTTAATTTCAAATTGACATATTCAGAGCAGTAACTAGGCATTGGCAAAGGGAGAACTGCCGTGGGTGCCGCCTTGGGTGAGGCAGAAAAGGCGCCAAATTCGAAAATACTTGCGAATTTGAAATAACCGCTGGGAGCGTCAAATTAAGAATTTGACAAAAGCGTCAAAATCTCTGTTACGTCGCTAGTTACGCTTCGTAAGATTAGGCGGCAAAGCATGTCAGGCTACAAGCTGCAAAATTGTACATCAGCCTCTGTGTATGTCAAAGTGTGCTTAAAAATTTCATAACGGGATTTCATTCATACAAATGGGGGGGGGGGGATACAGAGCTACAACCCCGTATATTCATATATACCAAGTCTTCATCGCAGTGAGGGGTTACAACCCCATTAACTCCCTCCTTGCATGCACCAATGATCAGGACTACCGCAGATAATCCGAAAATCGTAATAAAATAGCGGAAAAA
Source organism: Dysdera silvatica (assembly GCA_006491805.2). Lineage (NCBI taxonomy): Eukaryota > Metazoa > Arthropoda > Arachnida > Araneae > Dysderidae > Dysdera > Dysdera silvatica. Next base: position 62,245,407 of record QLNU02014802.1, read on the forward strand.
CCATTAAAATTCCGAAAAGCTTCTTTTTATGGCTAAATTTTTATTTTTCTAGGCTCACTATTGATAGTGAGTTAACCAAATTGATATCTGAAAGCGAATTATCAGTCGCTTCTTACAGGGGCAGCGTACAGGTGACTGGGAAGCAGCGACTGATAATTCGCGCTCAGCAGGGGCAATATACAGGCGATTGATGTCACTTCACGATATCTTTACATACGACCAAGCTTACGCGGGAATCGAACCCAAATCCAAAGAATCAGAAGGCGGTGACTGTATCCCCTCAGACGCCCATTACTAAAAATATACAGAGTGTTCTTAAAAAAAGTACATTACTTCAAATTTTATTTGCATCGAAACTTAATTAACTAATTTCCGATAGCGTCCATTAAATATGAAAGAAGAAGTGGAAAAATAAGGACGAAATGATAAAAAAAAGTATGGCTAATATGGACTTGAAATGAAAATATGGACCTTTACGTTTAAAAAACTGACCAACTGTAAGCCCAGCTCGAAGTGAACATCAGCTCTAGGTTTTGATGAAAGTTATGAAGGACTACTGAAAAGCCTATCCTAATAGCAAAGAGAACTTAAAAATAGTATTTAATTTTATATATGTAGATAAATATGCCTTGTGGGTTAAAGAAAATTTAAAATGTAAATGATAAATTTAAT
>QLNU02014802.1:62246178-62266493 GCA_006491805.2 Dysdera silvatica
CTGTTGCCACTTGAGATACGAAATGGCGCAAACTTAAGTACGATTTCTAAAATTGGCAATATGGCAAATTATTTCCTTTTATTTGACGTTTTCCAAATATTGTACATAATGTCACTTTTCGTATCTAGCAACGAATATTTTGTATATAATTTCTTTTTACATATTTGGCAAGAGTATGTATTTTTGTTTTTTATTTGACGTTTTCCAAATGAAGTACATTTGGGGAGAGGAATATTCCATGCTCTGTGGTAGCTATGAATTCTATGCCTTTAACCTGAGTGTGTGGTCTATACATAAAAAAATTTACAAGGTTAGTATTTACTTTTTACAAAATACACACCTGAAAACAAATTACTCTTACCTGAATCAGAGAACGGTTAGTGAGGGAGACCCCTCCACACTCCCCGCTTCGGAGTGAACCCCTCGCTGTCCGTTTGGATGGACTTCATTATGCCTGAATAGTTTAAATGTGGTGACATCATCACTCTTGGCCACACCCTCATAGATCAACTTAAGAACAACCAATCAGAGCATGGCAGAGTATCTGGCAACAAATATTATATATAATTTCTCTTGGTATATTTGGCAACAGCATGTATTTTGTGTTCGGAATTCTAAAATAATAGGTCAGTCTTTAGTATATTATTGATGTGTTCAGACGTATCTCTCCGCCAAAACAGCATGCTAATTTCTCTAACATTGTAATCGAATTAATTTACTTGTTGGCGTGTTAATGAACTATCCTAAACTTTTAAAGCGTTAATAAAATATTTAACTTGGAACCGTTACCAAACTTGTGAATTGACACAACACGTTGTAATTGATGAAATATTTAATCGAGGATTAGAAAATATTAATTATAAAAATTACATCTCGTATCGTGGACCGATGATTACGTTTTCCTAAAGTGTTTAAAAAAATTAAATGGCATTGAATATTTAATACATTTTTCAACGTTCTCACATTCAATAACGATTGAATATGAGACAATGGGGATTTTTTTGACTATTTGTATTATTCCACTATATTATTTGAATATTATTAGCCTATTATATAACGGAATAGTATAATAGCTTGTTATTTTTAGGACAGTAAATTTATCCCACAGATGTATGTAATTTATTTAGGGCCTGTGGCGAAAATTTAGTGAGGCAGGAGTTAAGCCAATTCACCAAAATACATTAACCTAGGTATTTACTCAATCAGTGAAACCGGTTTCTTGGCGAGTATAGACCGTAAGGCTACTCATTTTGGTAAATTATCCTTGTTCTGCCTCACTTAAATAGGGCCATCGATCATCCACTGATACGTACATATAGGGCTTGTTTTATTTTTTCGATGTAGGCGCCCTGCATTTGACGCAGTGATAAAGCGTCCACCTAGCGTACTATTAATCCGGGTTCCATTCCTAATGGTACCAGAAAAAGAGAATAAATGCTAACTACTGACTTCAGTTAAGGGGTTGGTTTCCTTGGCTTTAAGAGATTCGGATGTTTCGGTAAAATATGGGTCCACTACCCTGCTGCGTCGTGGTGGTTATGCATTCTATTTAGCCAGCCATTAAGCCGGATTCATCTGTCTATGTTATCGTGAAACACGTGTTTTCCTACACACCGTGGTCTAGGGTTTACTTTTATTGGCAGTGGGCCCTGCGGTGGCGCAGTGTGGTAACGCATTCGCCTATTGTGCGGCTAATCCGGGTTCGACTCCCAGCAGTGCAAAAAGAACGCTTACTCAGAGATCTCATAAAAGATCGCACTGCTCACTGTAGTCCGGGGTTTGGTTCCCCAGGCCTTAAGAGGTTCGGATTCCTCGGAAAACTGTAGGTCCCGGCGCAGCATGACCACTGTAGTCTTTGAGCCGTAAAACCACAAACAAACAATCCTTGGCAGTGGAGATTTGAAGGACTCCTTAGAAACCTATGATTCCTGGTGACATTAAAGCACAAGCAAATGATTTTCGTTGTTACTGAAAATACGTCTGCATTTGCGTAGGTAATACTAGAGCCCCTAGAATCATAGGCCGATGCATCAGACGCCATTTTATTGTACACTTCCGGTATCATTTACCTTGACCATAAACGTTTTTTGCTTTGGCGCAATGATCTCTATTTTGGCATAAATAATCAACAATCCGCAATCAACACTCTCAAACGAATGTAAACATTGGCGCAACTTTTAAAATGTCGCCAATAAATACAATTTGCAACCATAACTTAGGCATCAAAATGACGGATGGGCCAGCTCACTTTTTTAAAAGCCTTGGGTAATACTATCAATTAATGGTGCTACCTTCCAATGCGTAATGTAAAGCTCATAGAAATCTCCACCTGTAGAAATAACCCGAAGGATATTAAATTCTGAAATACCGATTGAGCATAAATTAATACATAATATGTGCGAATAAAAATAATATCGTTAGACAGTAAATGACTCTTAAAGAAAAGAATGATTTTGAGGCGCTCCAAGCCCTCTTGATTGCCGCTCAAATACTCTACCAACTAAGCTGCAGGCGTCCACCATTTCCTCACGCACTATCATATATAAGGCTTGTAATATGCTCGTAATGAAGGAAATGGTGGATGCCCGTAGTTTAATTGATAGAGCACTTGGCCGGCAATCAAATGATCGTGGGTTCGGGTCCCACCAGGCGCCGGAAAATCATTCTTTTCTTTACGAGTAATTTAACATATATTGTTGTCACATCATTGGCTGATGTAAAAAATTGCTGATTTAATAAAATAAAGTCTTTGTTTGGTTTCACGAAAACTTTTGTAGCGCATTCTAAAATTGTATAAAATTATTTCTGAGTCCAGACTGTGTGAAAATTATAACTGAATAATTAAACTTAGAGTTTGATAAAACTGAGTACTTTGAGTATTCAAATTCGGTTAATATTTTCACACAGTTTGTACTCGAAAACTTTTTTTTACAAAATCTTCTTTTGTCAGGAAAACTTTGTGTATGTTTGATTTATTATCAAAATATTATAATGACGCGCATTATTGAAATTGTACGTACGCACAAGCTCTGCTTCAGAAATTCCTGCTTCCTTGGTATTATGTATAATTGGGCTTTTCCAAGCACCGTCAAGTCTTTCATATTAGCGAAATTCCCTATCAGTTGTGTCGGATTATATACATTAAAAAATATTTATTACGTACATAAATCTGAAAATCCATTGACTTTTAGACAACTTTCATTTCCATATCCAAATTCTGCGAAAACTCTAGACTGATTTTATTTTTCTTCAACTAATTTTTCATCTAGAAAGCCGATTTAAGAACTGAGACTTTCCGCTCATACGCTTCTCGATGCACGCCAGTTGGAAACTCCATTACAACCCATCTTCCCGGCATTTCCAAGCCAAGAATTTCGAAAAACATCGCAACGAAATTTTTATTCGTAGAAAGCAGCATCCTAAGTCAACTTCTTACATCGAACTTGGACGTAGTCTTGTCATAAACCCCCTCGCCAAACCCATGTCAAACGATATCGAAGAACACTCTTCCTTTCATTCGATCCCTCCAATTCGAAAGGTTTCCCAATTGGGTTTCTTTTTTCTTTCCTCGGCCAGATTCCAGAACTCGCAAAATATTCCGAAACAATCTTTTCCCAAGATCAAATAGTTTTGGAAACGTGGGAGAAAAGACGAAGTGTGAAAAAGGAACGAGATTCAGACGAAGTAAAAAAAGGAATGGGCATCTATCAGTGGAAAAGTTTTTCCAATTGAAGTAGCCTGGAAGTTTGGTGAAGCGCCTGTAATACGCTGGAATTCGATATTTTTTGAATGGACAGAAAAACACGAAAGCAGGGCATGCTTCGTTGAAGTGGATAACACAACCTGCTACTTTATAACACGTTGTGTTATCCGGTGGAACCGGTAGGAAAACATGTTATATAAAGTTTTATATAAAATCCCAGTGTTCTCACAGAGCCCCAATGCAAAATTTGAATTATGTAACATGTGATCGAATGAAAAGAAATCATGTGTGGGGATTTTGGTCCAACCGATAAAATAAATTGAGATGCAAAAGAATTTAGGCGAAATAAACTGAAATCTGCATGCAACTTTCACTCCTGAGTCTATAACTCATATTTTTCTATATGAAAATTGAGCAATGAGGAAGATGCCGATGAAACAAAGCTGAAGCACTGGAAATGCAGGCTTTAGGAAGAATGATGAAAATGAAGTGAAAACTGAGAAGATATCATGGGCAGACATCTTGATTAAAGTGGACTTTAAAAGATGTATCATTAATATAATACTTAAAAGGAAATTTATATAGTGTCATAAAATAGTGAGAGAGGAAGTATAGAAAATATACCGCAATAATAACTAATAATACTAATAATTTATTCCACCGGAGGTACGTATTGAATCGTGCATACAGCATGTACGATGCAATTGGCAAAACAAGGCAATATCGTGAGAAATAGACTTAGAGGAAGGAAAAAGAGAGAATGGGTGAAAAGACTTGGATGGGGGTAGGTACGAATATAAGTGCGACGGGACTAAGTCAAGCATGCTCAGTTATAACAGAGTGCATATCCATAATTATCGTTATAACCGGGCATGCTCGTTATAACCGAACTCATATCCATCATGCTCGTTATAACCGAGCCCCGGACAGGTATAACCGGGCAAGTGACTTGTCGAGCAAACGTACCAGACGTGGAAATAAATATGTATAGCAAAAGACGAACGCTTCCCTCCAACTCGAGAACTTACGACTACTGCGAGGAACGGGGTCAACTATGAAACACTGCGACGATAATTTGATAATTTGAAGGAAATGGGATGCATAACTTCTAATGGAGTCGGCATGTATCCTTGATTTAAGATAATATCAATGCTAAGTATCACTCATACAGGCCTGTGGCCATATTGAAGGGGCTACTGGGTCACTGCTAAAATCACAGGATACCCAAGGACTCACAAGTGTAAAATACTTAGCAAAAACGAATCAGGTTTTCGACAATACGTTACTGTGAACCCAAATAAATTTGATGCTCCTCTGATGGCTGCTTTTTTGGCGACTACAAACACTTAAATAGCATAATTAGCATATATCAAGGTTTGTATTTTAAATTTTATAGAAGGGGCAATTGAGTGGGAAGGCATTTATGTAGTAACAATTTATACAAATATACATAAGAACAGTTTATACAAATATACATAAGAACAGTTTATACAAACATACATAAAAACAGTTTATACAAATATACATAAAAACAGTTTATACAAATATACATAAAAACAGTTTGTACAAATATACATAAAAACAGTTTGTACAAATATACATTAAAACAGTTCGTACAAATATACATAAAAACAGTTTCATACATTAATAATGTGGGAGAATTCAAGTATTACGTAAGCAATATTTTGGCCATTTCAACCCCCCCCCCAAGTAAGCAAAAATTAACATTGGCTAACATAGGAAAATAAGACCAACACTAACCCCCCCAAAAGGTGCTTACGTAACACTTAAAACCTCCCTGTTTAATAATTTTATATATTTTAATATTGTATTATTACTATTCTACGTATATATAAATAGCTCGATGGGGCACCTGGGGCGCAAGCATGGGGCAACTGTGACCACGCCCCTGCTGGCCACGGCTTCGCTGCAGGCCTGACTCGAATACTAAAATATTGCGAAGTAATTTATTGGCCAGTGCATTGAAATTTTAAATTAGGAATTCATTCTATTTTTAACAGCAAAACGATCCCAGATATACTGCATGCGGAACAGCGCTATGATTGCTTTAAAATGCAAAAAAAAAAAATCAACTGAAAATGACCCCAATCTCCGAATATAGATCCTATTGAAAATTTACGGCATTTGTTGGATTTTTAAGGAAAAAAATTTCCAGCAAAACACTTTTACACGAGTGTTTACGCAAACACTTAACGATGAATAGTCGAAATTCAGTGCAGAAAGAACTAGATAATTAGTAAAATCGATACCCAGGCAATTGCAATCTGAAAACAAAATGCAAATGTTCTGAGTACAAGTAGAAGTTTTTAATTTTGAAAATATTTTCTTTTTGCTGTTAAGTGTTCAAATGCTTTTTTGGCATGAAAAAATGGGGTTTTATTTTTTTTATAAATTTATTTATTGTGAGTATTAAAAAAAAGCAAGCATATGCATAGATGCTTATTGCAGAAGTAACCCAATCATTAAATTAAAAATATTTCGTCACATTTGCATTCTATTCCTATTTATGCAACATAATGTAAGTGAGCAAATACTTTTTTTACCCACTGTATATCATAATGCTGATGATGATATTGATATATGCATGAATAATGCTGATGATGATATATGCATGAATAATGCTGATGATGATATTGATATATTCATGAGTAATGCTGATGATGATATTGATATATTCATGAATAATGCTGATGATGATATTGATATATTCATGAATAATGCTGATGATGATATTGATATATTCATGAATAATGATGATGATGATATTGATATATGCATGAATAATGACTTTTATGATGAACAGTTGGAGATTGCCCACTTTTAAAGTGAAGCTACACAATATTCATGAAATTGTTCTATTGGCAAGGTGTTTATTTATAATATTATAATATTTTTCCAGTTAATTCTATCATCTTTATTGATTATTGTCATTGACTTTTTCCGTATATTTTTAACATATTTCTATTAACTATATAAGTAGTATAATTGCATATAGCTTGTTTGTAACTTTTACGTGATTGCGCGGCGTAGGTTATATATGAAATGTATGCAAAATCAAAGTAACATATATAGGTACACCGATTACGTATACATTTTATATACCAGAAAGTTGTTTATAAGTAACAAAGCCAAATTTATAGAGAGGACTAAACTAAATAATTAGGGCATGATTATAAGATTACGACTTCCAAGGTTAGAAAGAAGATGGTTGAATTTAAGCAGCCATCCTCTAATCTTAAAAGTCGTAAAAATTGATCCTTGAACCTCTAAAATAAAATCTTATTCTTCGACGCCATTAAACATCTTAAATACCAGCTTCCTAACAAAATTTTGTGTATTTCTCGTGTTTTACAAGCGTTGCTTTTTACGGAGTTAATTTCGCAAAACCGTATTGTCTTATAGTAAAATGTTTATTTCAAACAAAAAAGACAAAACATAATCTAGAACGGGGATCTGCAACCTTTTTTGGCTGCGGGTCAAAATCAACCAAAATGTGCGTATTAAAAAGTTTCGGGTCAGTGGTATTTTCATTTTAAAACAGTCTGTTTTTGGTGAATAATAAGATAAATTTTATTTAAAATAATTACAATACGCTTTAAATTTTAAACACAAAAATTAAAATTATAATTATAATTATTATAAAAACAAACGTAACTGAATGAACTTTATTTTTCTCTTCGATAACAATGGCTCCCCTAATGCTGAACTTGTGACGTCAATTTAATCAAGTCTAGCTTGTAGTTAGTCGTCTTAAGACGATTACAATTATCTGAATTTTCGGTAGTTAAGCTGCATCTGTTCTTACTTAAAATAAATTTCATGTGTGGAAGTATTTTCTCATATTTATAAGCTGAACGGAATGCGGACAAAATGGCAAAGTCAATTTTTTTTTTCAGAGACTAAGAGAAAACTTCGTAGGAAGTAATGCCCAATACGTTGATATCATGAAAAGATCATAACCTTCTGATTTTTCTTTGTTATTAGATGCCTTTCAAGGAATTACGGATCGGGGTTGCCAAACTTATCGATTTCTCCTTGAAATTATGTTAAAATTTTTATTTTTTAAAAATAAAAATGCATGTCCGTTACTGCAACTTTGTAATTAAACAAAAATGTTATTGTTTATTTTCAATTTATTTTTTATATATTCTTCAAGTGTTCATCCCATTTTTATGTTTTATAATTTATCTTTATATATTATACTTTATTTTCGGAACTCAAATGGGTCACTTGAAATTTTGAAATCGATCATTAGTCGACCCGCGGGCCATAGGTTACCGAGGCCTGCTCTAGAACTGACGCCAGCATCTACCTATCTGTCTAATCCAATGGCGTAAGCGGGGCTGTTGATGACGTCATAAGCCTCCTTACGATGTTGTATATATACGTATATGAATATATTGAGTTTTATCTCCATAATTTCCCCCCTTACACGCCTGTAACATCTCCCTTATGGACTTCCTGCCTGCGCTACTTACCTGATTAAAGCTCAATTATATTAGCGTAATTATAAATGCCACCTAAGAAATTATCACAGCGCCACGCACTTTTATTCAATTTCTCCTCTCTTAATCCTCTCTACCTGACTATAATAAAATAATCTTTAAATAAATACTCCTAGTACCTAGCGCTCTCGGTATTTGTGTGATTTGTATCTTTCAGATCATTGAAACTGATATCAATTCTACCACGATGCGGATGAATTGACCTCTAAATGTTATAACATGTGGATGCTTGTCTAAGTTGGGAATGTCATTGAAATTAGAGTGAATTGTGGAGAAATTTCGGCGGGACATGATCGGTAACGTCCCACACTCTTACCAATGATTTATTACTGGCTCTATAGATCACTTGATCTTTCGCTCCGCACGCATATGTTCAGTAACATTAAAATCGCAACGTGCCTTGTATACATTTCCAGCGAAGTTGCACGGTTTTCCTCGTACCTTTTGACTAACTTTTGATCAAATGTGACATATAGATGTAATGGAAAAAATAAAAAATAATAATAATTAGGGAAAATAGCAAATTGGGTAGCGAAAACAATCCAAATTTTCCCTAATTATTATTATTCTTTATTTATTTTTTCCATTATACCTACACGTCTTATATATATATCTCTCGTCAATTCATTTATTTGCAGTTGGTGTGCAGTATCCGGTTATGTAAATAGCATATTTATAGTTTTTTGGAAAATTTATTTTATTTCAATCCCACTTGGATGAATGGAGATCGATCGATCGAACAATAATAACATAACTTTAAAATATTGAAGAAAAAAATCAAATATTAAAAATTAATTATGAATAAAACTGTTTTTATATAATTCTTACTATCCCACCCAATTCCCCTTCTATAAAATTTCAAATACGAACCTTTATATATGCTAATATTACAGTATTTGTAGCTTCAATAAGCGAAGAATAAAAAGTCATCAGAGGAGTGTCAAATTTATTTGGATTTATAGAGACATATTGTCTAAATTCTGTACCGCTTCTGACAAGTACTTCACATTCGTCAGTCCCTGGCTGCCCCATATTCTCCAGTTGCCCTTTGCCTTGCGCCAGTTGTCCCTTGCCTTGTCCCAGTTGACCTTTGCCTTGCCCAAGTTGACCTTTGCCTTGCCCAAGTTGCCTCTTCATCCTGGCTACAAGGACCCAAATCTAGCAATATCCCGCAAAGTCAACATTGCTTTATTCTTTAGGCTTTCTTCTTGAGAATAAACCATTTCGACGCAAGTCTCAAAAACAAAAGAAAAGATGGCGACGCCTTTGTTTTCATTACTAGTTAAGAGATTATCCCCAACCCATTGTATTTACTTTGCCGGGACACAACGGTCATTCAAAGTAAATGGGCAATGTCCCACCTTTATTGTTTTTCCCTGTTATCCTCTCTTAACGGGTGTTAAAATAACCCAGCAGAACCCGTTAACGGTGTTCCTGTATCTGTCCTGGAAAACTCGGGAAAAGTTCTCCGGCGATACTCTTATCCAATTCCCACTTGAACACTTTCTGCCGATGCGAGAGTAAAGTCGAGTAAGGGGACATTCTTCAAATAAATAATTCCTACTCACTTCGGCTCTGTTCCTCGATTCAACAGGCGGTAATGGTATTTATTGCCTCGGGAAGAAACGAGGCAATTCGAGGACGTTGATGAGAGCCGGTTAATGACACGTAATAAGGTAGGTTTAATTGTGTACACTGTGTAGGTAAAAGTACTAGGACATCATGATTTGAAGGAGGAGGGGTCATTTACCAGCTGAAATTGGAAGGTTGTCTACTCCTTACGGCCGTGATAACCTGCATTTTTTTAGCCATGATTTCCAAACGGTATTGAAATATTTTCCTCTATTTCTCTTCCAAAACTTTTGCCAGAGCTTTCGTAGAGGAAGGTCCTGGGGATCGAAAGTTATCTGATGCGGCGTTTCACCTAGTCCTATGAGAGATCTGTGACCTACGTACACTTGTTTGTGCTTTACCGCACAAAAGCATTTTATTAGATGTTACAACGGGACGACAGTTCTCCGAGGAATCCGAACGTCTAACGTTTAGTAAAAAAACCTCAAACTACGAATTTGCAGAAAAACTGAAAGTACTGTGTACCAGATATCTGAGACCCTGCGGTGGTGCAGTGGTAACATGTTCGTTTTGCGCGTGGTTATTCCTGGTTTGACTCCCAATGGGTCTAAAAACAACCCTTATCTACTAACTGCTCACTGTAGTCCGGGGGGCTTGTTCCCTATACGATAAGAGGTTCGGATTCATTGGAGAAACTGCAGATCCCAACGCAATATGGCCCTTGCTGTCCTTGCGCCATTAAACCCACAACCAATGATTATCTACTTGGTAGATAAATTCGGTACATCTACGCCACCTTGCGGCCAAAACTTCTGTAAAATTACGATTCGTTTCATATTATTCGGTAACCATACAAGAAACGCGTTTATATTCATGCGTTGTAAACCGTGGAAAAGTTATTTATTTTTATTAATTAATTAATTAAATAAATTATTTTTAATTTAATGTAAGTTAAAATTAAATTTTTAATGTAATAAACATTTTTTCATTTAAGCATTGCGTACCTTGGAAGCAAATTAAACACTTTTCAGTTGTTAGCAATTAGAATTTTCGAACTTTTTTTTTTATTCTACCATTTTTCAGAAAATCGATTTTCTATTGCAAAAACTTTGATCACATTCAGGGCCAAGTCTTTAGTTAAATAAATTTTCCGTTCAAAGAATTAATTTATTAATTTGAATTAATAAATTAATCAATCTACACTTTATAATATTTCGATAATTTAGTTAAATTTGGAAAATACAAATTGTAAGTGGTTCTCTGAATATTAAACAATGATTCGCACGCAGTATGTAGAGAAGGATGCTTTAAATTATCGGATGGAAATGATGTCAATCTCACATATGTCAATCATAGTCAGACTGTGTCAGTCACACACATGTCAGTTACAGTCAGACAATGTCAGTCACACATATTTCAGTCACAGTCACACTATGGCAATCACACACATGTCAGTTACATTCAGACAATGTCAGTCACAGTCAGACACTGTCAATCATACATTTGTCAGTCACAGTCGGACAATGTCAATCACACATATGTCAGTCACAGTCAGACTATGTCAGTCACACATGTCAGTCACAGTCAGACATTGTCAGTCACACATAGTTAAATGTTAATGGCGCAAGTAGAGCAAAGATCATACTGCTTCAGAAAATAAAGTAATATGGTGCTGCAGTACCGATATTTCTTATAATCGCAGAGAAATGGCTGGGAAATACTCCTTCAGTATTTTCAGAATGCTTTTGCGAACAAATGACTTTAATGTTGCCCGATATTTATATACATATGTATGATTCTTATACGTTTGTAAATACAGGTCCCATGCATTGGGCTGTCATTAATTCGGCCATTCGTCGCATAGAAAGATGTCGTATTAGCGAGAGTGACGTATTACTTGGAGTGTATAAAGAAATTAATTTAATTCTTGATTAAATCTTTCGTGACGTCATGTGGAAGTGTGGCTCCGCCCTCCTTACGTCAAAAGTGAAGATCGGATTATCGCGGCGGCAAGGATCGACGAGGATCTATTCTAATCTCTTTGTGGAATAAACTTTTTTGTGTGGCAGAGACCAAAGCGAAAGAAAAGAAATAAAATCATATGGATACCTACATTTTAATCATAGTTACACATACGTACATTTACATTTTAATCATAGTTAAACGTACGTACATTTACATTTTAATCATAGTTAAACATACGTACATTTACATTTTAATCATAGTTAAACATACGTACATTTACATTTTAATCGTTGTTACACATAGGTATATTTACATTTTAATCACAGTTACACATATGTACATTTACATTTTAATCATTGTTATACATAGGTATATTTACATTTTAATCATAGTTGCACATACGTACATTTACGTTTTAACATAGTTACACATACGTACATTTACGTTTTAATCATAGTTGCACATACGTACATTTGCGTTTTAATCATAGTTACACATACATACATTTACGTTTTAATCATAGTTACACATACGTACATTTACATTTTAATCATAGTTACACATACGTCCATTTTAATCATAGGCGCACGCAGAAAGTTCATAAGGGGGTTATAGGCTCAATGGGGGGTTACAGAGCTACAACTCACATATTCCTATGTTAAATATACAAAATTTCATTGCAATGGGGGGTTACAACCCCCATCAACACCCCCTGCGTACGCCAGTGATTTCAATATTTAATAGATTACGCCAATACCTCTTAATAAAAAAAAAAATGAAAGTAACATGAATGCAAGTGAAATACTTATGCGTATTTCATGTGCAATTCCGATCTAAATCTCAATACGACATAGCGTACAATTTTTCTGTTGATTCCAATTACATAGTGAAAAATTTTGCATGGTAGTGCACATTTTTACATTTCTTCACCATCATCCAGTGGCATAGAAATGGGGGGTGAAGCCCCCCATTGTATATCGAAACGCATTTTCTCTAATACCATATCACATAGTCTGCTTTAAAACTACATAACTCTCCCCACATAATTTTTGAATTGCTTCACCACTACCCATAATTAGAGGGTTTCAATAGATATTAAACCCACTATTGCTTTTGGTTTTTCTGTCTGTACGCAATAAAAAGGGTAAGGCAAAGGTCTTCCGTAAATGCAATAATGATGGCTGTTGTTAACGCTGAAAACCTACCGAGTTACTTGAGAATTAGAGAGTTGCGGTAGAGAGTTGCGAATTAGAGAGTTGCGGATTAATGTTAATTGAAACCCGCTAAATTTAAATATCGACCTTAGGCGATTTTCTTTCACTTGCTTCGTCTTAAACCTCTACACACTGAAATTACAAATTTCGTTTGTTTTGAAAATGTTTACTAATAAATGTGCACTAATATGTAGTCATATCAATCAATGGATTACGATAGCTTCAATGGAGATGTAAAAAACGTGTGATATATGAAGGTAAAGCCTTATTAAATAGGTAAAAAGTGGGGTTGGTAAGAAATTACATCAGGTCTTTAATAACTTTGTGTACAATTTAAATGTATGTTTAAAAAGATTCGCTTTTAATTTGGAAAGGGCCCCATTATAATTTATCTGCAACTAGGATGGCTTTTATTCCAATGACGAGAGTAGAGAAATACGGACCCATTGGAAATAAGCAACCATTATGAGAAGTACACCCAAGAGATTCTTTCTCCTTTCTCTGTTTCTCTGGAGAAGCCTCTCTCTCTCTCTTTCAAAGTATTTCCGAAACGTACTCTTTGAAGAAGGAGAAAAAAAAATTTGCATCTTTGTAGCCTCCATGCCTCTTCTCGGTAATTTTATGAGGTTACGCATCGCTAAAAGTTCGCCGTTCTGCTTGGGTGGGTCCGTTGTCGGCACCGTCGATCCTTCAATTTCGAAGAATTAACTATGATCGCCCATCTGTAAATGCAAGTGATCAGCGCAAACAACGTTTTGTTTCAATGTACGCATTTTCAGCTAATCGTACGAGTAAGGGTCCGTGTAAAAAAAATGCCGTGATTTGAATTTCTTTCTGCTAAAAAAACATCAATAAATGAGATTTCAAGTATTACCTAAGCAATATTTCGGCCATTACAAACCCTCCCCTTCCGGCAAGCATTAACACTAACATTGAATAACATAGGAAAATAGGCGCAACGGCAACCCCCCACAAAGATGCTTACGTAATACTAATTGGTACAGCATTATTATTTGCTTTCGCGTTTCGGAAATTGTTAATTTTGAATCGGGCGGTTTAAAATTATGAGAAATTTTACAAATTTCATATCGATATTTTTCAAAAATTGAAATGCTGTTTAACTGTATAGTTATTTTGTTTACTTACATAATTATACTGTTTTATTATTATGCAATATAGGATGTATACCCAAGGTTAGACAATGAGAGAGGCATGGCTTGAGTACTCCTTTATCGCTCTGCAACGTTTGCGTTTTATCAGCTTGATTTTTATGACAAGATGAAACATTGGAAACAATTTTTAACAACGTTTTTAAGAGTAGTAATAGTAACGCCGATATAATAGAGTATTTAGATGGTGAAACGTTCGTAAGGAAAAGAAATGTGTTTTGCATCTGGTGGGGTCCCACGACCTTCTACAATCCGGGAAGGTGCTATCACCAACTGAGCTACAGACGACCAAACAATCAATTCCCTACGAACGTATTTAAAGCGTATTTTTCGAAACCGTTTGTGTAAACAAAAGATAAAACATATTTTGAAAGAAATCCGCCACCTTTGGAAAGCCCACATAGTTAGTTCAATTTCAATGGCGTGGAGATTACGGTGGTCGTGCTGCTGCAAAGAAGCCTACAAAGACACCAATGGCTGTGGTGTTTGCGCATAGTCACATCTTTACTTAAGCGTATTTATGGTACTTAGCAGAATAATCTTGTTCTTAAACTACGATATGAAATATTTTTGGATGCTAAACCTGGGAATTTGAACAATTAAATATCTAGGATATTGGACTGGTGTCCCATTTCATGTAAATCTGAATTTTGGCCATATCACAAGTTGGAGGACTCTTCACTGATTTCATCTTCAGCAGCCTAAGAAAAATCTTTAAAACTCCAACCTTAATAGTAATTAACCTGATGCTCCAGACGCGAATACATAATCCAAATGTGTGAAAAACAGAGAAGGTCTCTCTAAGGCTGAAGAGCACCAATCACAAGTACTCTTATTCAGCTGTCGATTCTTTTAAACTAATATGTGTATCAGACCTATAGCCAGGATGAAGGGGCAACTTGGGCAAGGTAAAGGGCATGTGCTGCACAGTACAGTGGGGGTTGTTTTATATATGTAAATAGCTCGATGGGGCAACTGGGACACAAGCATGGGGCAACTGGTGCCACGTCCCTGCTGGGCCCGGCTTGCCTACAGGCTTGATATGTACAGTGTGACCATAAAAGTCCCTATTTTCAGGAGGGCTTTGGAAAATTATAAAACACTGCCCTCTTGTTAGGTACGATACAATTACATCACTTGATGTGATACAGTCAACCCACGTTAACGACCAACACGCTTAATTCTAATTACTGTTCTGTTAACACGAATCGCTTCCTGAATTCCTGTCGAATTCGTTAAACTTAGTACTACGATCCAATTCTTTCTGAATAAAGTGAACTACTTTTAACGCGAACAATGTTTTGATCATCTTGAGTGGTCGCGTTAACGAGGGTCGAAAGTATTAAGACGTGTTCCTGTGATGGTAGTTGGAGTACGGGAAGTCACTCTTACGTATTTTTATGTATATATCATGAGCGTAGTAATTAAAAAACTATGGGGGCCCAAGAAGCTTTAAAAAAGGTCACACACACAAGTGATTCGACGTTCAGGAGAACAATACACTTTGTTATCCTATTGGATAATAATACAGTATCAGGAGTCTGAAGGACACCTTTCGAAGTGACATGGTGAACCTCTTGATAAGAGACATTACGGGGCACTTCCGATCAATGTTCGAGGTGCGAAAGTCGCCATACTTTCTTTCCGATTGTCTCCCAAGGGGGGCACAGACCAGGCTGCATCGTTTCAGAATTGGCTGTGCATTCACCAACAAGTACCTCCACCGCATTAGGCAACTCCCGTCGCCTGTGTGTCTCCAGTGTCAGGAAGGTGCTGACGAAACACTGGAACACATTCTTTTGCGGTGTCCGGCCTACGGCTACCTCAGGGAGGAGCTCCTTCTCGCCCGCCGCCGTTTAGGCCTCGCCTCGCCACCAGGTCTGTCCGACCTCCTGGATCCCACCGGATCCCCCCGCCTTCGCGCTGCCTCCGTGGCTGTGCTAAACACCTTCCTTTCCGGTCTTGGCCGGTTCCTGTAGGTTACTCGGCTGGCCCATGGGGGTGTCTCCGGTCCTGCTGCCTGGGCCGTGGCCGTTCCCCGTGACGGTTCCAACGGCTGCTGGTTTCGGTGTGCGTTGAATGACGACTTTACGTGAACGTGCATCTATGAATGCCGTGTTGATCGGCAATCCATCTCCCCCTCAGCCGCCTCGGCGGCTGATTACGCTGTTCAAGCGTCCTGTCTGGGATTACAGCGCCGCCCCCGGCGGCCACCCTTCCCAATGAAACCCTTGCACAATCCTCCTCCTCCTGGATAATAATACACTTAGTTGTCCAATAGGGGACTTGAGCCTCTTGAGCCCTTCTCTCCTACGCCACTGCCCTTGTCCTCTCCCTAGTTACGCCACTAAATGTGGCAGACAATGGCGGTTCTTGGTTAGGGCAGGAGGACCATAGCCCGCCAAATATATTTGGATTTCACTATATTGTATGGGCGCCACTGGCGGCGCTCTTGCTCATGGGCAGGAATTTGAGTCCCCAAATTTCCTTGTCTAGGACCACCCCTACTGGTGGGGGAAATCAATTTCTGTAGAGAACAGTATATATGACTTAATGAATTTACAACGTGCCCTGCGGTGGCGCAGTGTGGTAACGCGTTCTCCTATTGCGCGGCTAATCCGGGTTCGACTCCCAGCAGTGCAAAGAACGCTTACTCAGAGATCTCATAAAGATCGCACTGCTCACTGTAGTCCGGGGTTTGGTTCCCTAGGCCTTAAGAGGTTCGGATTCCTCGGAAAACAGTAGGTCCCGGCGCAGCATGACCATTGTAGTCTTTGAGCCGTAAAACCACAAACAAACTGAAAACTGAATTTACGACGTAGAAGGTACACAATATGCACAACGTTATTTAAATCTCGATTAAAAAAAGGAAAAAATCTTGGAATAAATGAATGATCGCAAATTTAGCTCTGGGCCTATGACGTCATCAAATTATCCGCCTTAAGGACAGATAATGTATAGTGACGTCATCACTGTCTTTATATTTCAATTACTTTTTTTTATAATTAACAACCCAAGACCTTAGTCTTTTTTTTGCGTAATTATGAAATTACTTTAAAATTTAGCCAGATGGGCTTATTTCGGGTATAAAGAAGAAACTACATGCGCCGTTTCTAAATATAGTTCCCGTGCTAAATGTGGGATCTATCAAGATATTTATAATAAAATAAGGGAACGGGTGATGTGGATGATTTTTTTATTTCCAAAACTAAAAAAAGAACAAGAAATAAAATACTGGTAGACAGAAAAAAAAAAAAAAAACGTGTACAGCTGTTTTGGGTCTAACTAACAGAGATCTCTTATTTATTTGAGTAAGACGCAAAGGAAATAAGTTGTATGAAACTGGCTATAAAAACACGCTTAACCGTGAAATAGACGAAATTCCTAAATTTTGGGGTTCGGTCGGTTCCTTGTTCCTTCCCATCCACAGGCGGAAATGACGACGTCAAGACACCACCGGAAACGGAACTATGCAGGACACTCTACAGTGCTGCCAGAAGACATTTTTTGTGTCCTACAAAAACTTGGAGATGGACGACGATGTACCGGGGATAGTTTTCGCTGGGTCGTTTATCATTTTTGGGCGTTTCGACCTAGCAGGTTACTGGGTCCCGGCTCGTTAGAGCTTTAGGGGCAAAAAGTCGTATTTTTCTCCTGTACCTGACCTTTGCTCTGATCACCGACAACAAAAAGGGAAAAGAGACAGAAAAGTATAAAAAAAAATAATAAAGTCCCAAGTGTATCGGAAAACAAAACACAGAAGAAGTTTCACTCCTCCAGGGAAGAGAAATTAATATTTATTCGAACATTTGATCGATGTTTCATCCTGAAATACCAATAATTACTGGATATATAATAATGATTAATTTTGGTAATAGATGAGGATATCTATTCTGTGATCTCGTGTCTATTTCTGTTAGTGTATCGGTGCATTGCGTTCAATTGAATTTAACTTTCGATTAAAACATTTAGTGCTTCTCTAGATATGGGTGTCAGTAATGGACATTTTATGCTTGAGCCTAGATTGTCATTTGCCAGAATTTTGGCAAATGACAATATTTATGAAGAATTTTTCCTAATGCTCCTTGCTGGTGCAACCAAGGAAACAGACACAGCACACCAGCGTTTGTACTCTGCTCTGAATGTCAGATCACTGGCGTTCGTGAGACGACTGAGGAAAACCTAGTTTTAAGCTTTGCATTTTTTGTTCTCTTTCATTTCAATCTTTGGTCATTTTCATAATTCAAATGAATTTGCAATTCGCAAAATTTGCGTCTCTTTAAATTTCTCTTCATACTTTGTATTACTCCTGCCAGTGATCTCATGTCGTTTGGATCCACATGTATTTGAAAATAATGGCTTTCTCAGACGAGAGATATTTTGCATGCATATTAAAGTCCTCAATCAACTTCTCACTCAAAACCCTTTATAAAGACTGCAAATCACTAAATACACTCCTGGTATCAAACGGTCAAGCAGTGCCGGTTTAAAGAGCTAATGGGCACCCTGGCTGGAAGGAGAAAATGGACCCCCCCACCCCCTCCAAAGATTGTGACCTTCCGGATTTTCTATACAAATTCGTGATTTTTTTAGCGTTCTGGTTTTTCAATAATGCAACTCGGACACTTGGAAGTAAACGAGATTTAAATAACCCTTAAATTTAAATTATATGGATGCCCATGGGGAAAAGGCCCCACATAATCGAGGGGCCTAGTACCATCTGTAAATTCAACACATGTAACAATGACGATGATGAATAGATTAACAATGATGATAGATTAACAATAGAACACAATGAATGAATAGAGTAAAATGAATATCATCAACTTGAGTGAGTGAAGGTTAACTCCCCAAATGAGAGAATGTTTGCCCAACCTCCGTAAGGGTTTCCGGTCCTTGATCCATAAATATAAAAAATATATTACAGATATATAAAAAAAATATTTCTGTGGCTTGTAGAAGTCTTAATTTAACTAAATTTAATTAGTTTATATTTTAATTAAGTAAAATCCTTGGGTTTCGTGGAGCAAAAGAAACTGTGTGAGCATTAACTAAGGGTTTGTTTTTAATTGTATAATAGACTTATTCAATTCCATCACATACTCACGGTTCGTTTAGAGCATGTACTCATCATGACACACTTTTGAATTAGAGTGTGCTCCAAATTTCGTCATCATGACCTCAACTATTTTGATTTGGAGAAGTGGAGTTCATTAAGAAAACTTATCTGTGACCTTTAATATTAGAATAAGAGTCATATCTGTTTTAATATATGTATATTTTAACATATGTAATGTATGTATGTATAGTGCCAAATTAGCAAATGCATATATGAGATGAATAGTGCATATAAAAAAAAACTTTAGGGCGAATTAGATGTATAAAATTGGATAGAAATTAAGGTAAGAAAAAGGTAATATAACAATACAATATTCAAATATATACACAACATACAAATATGAACTTACAAATATATATATATATATATATAAAAGTTTTCCTCGCCCATTCTTGGCGGAAACAGGCTTTGGGACGGGCAGAGCGCCATGTTCCCAAGCCTCTTTTTACATCACTTCTTAATGTGCCATGTCTAGAAACTTCCTGACAATGTGACACGTGTTTAGGATTGTGGCTTTTTGTATTTCAATGTAGGTGTTTGGGTCAATGTTGAGTATCTCCAAATTCGTCGCAAGCGTTTTTGGTACTATCCCTGTTGCTGAGATGACTAACGGGATGATGAGGATCTTTTCCATACCCCATATATCTCGTACTTCATGTCTGAGATCTTGGTACTTGGTGATTTTCGTTGTGTAGGTTGTCTGTATGTTATTGGTGTTGGGTACTGCTATGTCGATTAAGTACGTGGTCTTATTCGATTTATCGACGAGGGTTATGTCAGGACGGTTATGTGGGACTGTCTTGTCTGTTATGATTGCTCTATCCCAGTAAAGCTTGTGTGTTTCGTTCTCATGCACGGTCTCTGGCTCATATTTGTAGTACGGGCATTTTTCTGTCAGAAAGCCAGCATTCGCTGCCAATTTCTGGTGGACTATTTTCGCTACTTGATCGTGTCTATGTTTGTAGTCTGACTGCGCAAGGATCTTGCATCCTGCCATCACGTGTTGGATTGTCTCCGATGCCGCATGACAGTGTCTGCATTTGTCGC
>QLNU02014802.1:62266593-62311021 GCA_006491805.2 Dysdera silvatica
CTGAGATCTTGGTACTTGGTGATTTTCGTTGTGTAGGTTGTCTGTATGTTATTGGTGTTGGGTACTGCTATGTCGATTAAGTACGTGGTCTTATTCGATTTATCGACGAGGGTTATGTCAGGACGGTTATGTGGGACTGTCTTGTCTGTTATGATTGCTCTATCCCAGTAAAGCTTGTGTGTTTCGTTCTCATGCACGGTCTCTGGCTCATATTTGTAGTACGGGCATTTTTCTGTCAGAAAGCCAGCATTCGCTGCCAATTTCTGGTGGACTATTTTCGCTACTTGATCGTGTCTATGTTTGTAGTCTGACTGCGCAAGGATCTTGCATCCTGCCATCACGTGTTGGATTGTCTCCGATGCCGCATGACAGTGTCTGCATTTGTCGCTTTCTATGTCTTTTCTCTGGATGAATTTCTGATTGTTCCTTGTTGCGATCACTTGGTCTTGGATGGCTAGCATGAATCCTTCTGTCTCTGGCTGGAGAGTGCCTTTGGCCAGCCAAGAATTTGATGCCTTTTTGTCAACGTGTGGTTGTTGCAGGTCATTGTAGTGCCTGCCATGTAATGGTTTTCCGGCCCAAGTTCTCAGTTTCTGTTCGTTGGCTGTTTCGAGGACACGCTCTTCGGTACTACACAGGTTTAGTGGCGTGTAATTTGCATCTGCTTGTATTATGGCTTGGATGAGTGGCGATCGGGGACTCTTCAACTGGAAGTATTGCCTCATGCTCTGGATCTGCTTGTCATGTAAGTCTTTGAGGTCCGCTTGTCCGCGTCCTCCTTCTTCCCGGGGTAGTGTTTGCCGTTCAATTGCCGTTGCAGGGTGTAGTTGTCCGGCTCTTCTCTGGATGGTTCTCATTTTCCGCTGGAGTTGTTCTAGTTCAGTGTTGGACCATTTGATGATCCCGAAGGAGTAGGTGAGCACTGGTACCGCATATGCGTTAATTGCTTGCGTGGTGTTCTTCCCGCTCAGTTTCGTCTTCACAATGCTTCTAAGTCTTTCTTGGAATGCTTGCGTGAGCTGGACTTTGACTTTCTTGTGCTCCTGCTGCCGTTTTTGCATTATCCCTAGGTATTTGTAGGTTTCGCCCTCGTCCAAGGTCTTCAGTAGTCTCCCGTCTTCGAGTTCGATGCCTGGTAAATCTTCTTTGCTATTCTTCTGTATTTTGCACTTATCGAGGCCGAATTCCATTCCTATGTCCTTGGAGAATGTCTCTGTTATACTGATGAGTTGTCGGAGTTGGGTGATTGTTGGCGCGTATAGCTTGATGTCATCTACGTACATGAGGTGGGAGACTTTATGTAGGTTTCTCTTGTCTTTCTTCAGCATGTATCCGTATTTACTTGTGTTCAGCATCCTTGACAAGGGGTTTAACGTCAGTTAATTCCTACATGATTAAAGGGAAGACTTTGAATTACCCTTTCTTGAGGCAAGTTTCCCATTAATTGTTGTGCAATTACAGACTTTGTTTTAAAACAAATTATGCATTTATGAACGATTTTTCTGCAGAGGGCCCTGCCATTAATAGGCCAAAATCTTTGACGTACAAAACACAATAATGATTGAGCCCCGACATGGAAGTTTGTTTCGTGAAAAGATCTAATAATTAGCTTTGTTAAATTGTGACCAGAAGATAATACAGCAAGGTGGCGGGCATCATAGTTGAGATTAAAATTTTCTGATCTTCCACCAACACGAATGGCTCCTTTGTCATCCAAAAATGGATTAAGAAATCTTGGCTTACCTGAGACAGGCAGTTGTTTTTTTAAGTCTTTTACCTCATTTACAAATTTTATGGCTTGTCCAGCTTTTTTTAACTAATTTTCCACATAATCCATTTCCTTTGGCTGTATCTTACCTGTTTGTTTTTTTAACTCTTACTGTTAACCATGACCCTAAAAATATAACTTAAAATACGAATTATTTTCACATGGTTATTTGATAGAGCAAGAATATCACTTACAAGTGAATTTTTTGTAAGATTGAATGCAACGTCAACTTATTTCTTTAGTTCAGATGAATAGTTCATCAGAAATATTCTCTGAATTATAATATTGTTCAGGAGTAAATACGCAATTTATTGTTAGGAATGGGGGACCAGTCCACCATAAGTCACTCCCCAGCATGCCCGTGGCTGCCATTCCTCTTGAAATGAGGTCAGCCGGGTTATTTTTTGAAGAGACGTGCAGCCATTGACATCCTATTATGAGAGTTTGAATTTCTCCCACTCGGTTACTGACAAAAGTTTGCAATTTAAACGGTTCTGTATTAACCCAATATAGCACTATGGTCGAAACCGACCAGAGATAGATTTGGTTAATGGAAAGCTTGATCGATTAGATCACTTTCGGCACAAGTCGGGAAAGGAGGGCTCCACATAACTCGAGGCGAGGAATTGTTATTGGCTTAAGAGGTGATACTCGGGATTTGCTGCAGAGCAGGCGAGTTTGCACATACCCATCTGGTGTTTGGCAACGAAGGTATACTCTTGCTCCATAGGCCTTTTCTGTAGCGTCACAGAATCCATGCAATTCAAGCAGAATTGGGTCATCTCCGAGGACATGCGGTGGGACCATCACTTGATTCAACTAATGAAAGTCTGATAAAAATAACTTCCACTCATGGCAAAATTTGCGGAGCAAAGGCTCCTTCCAGTCTATTTTCAAACGCCATAGTCCTTGCATAAATATTTTTGCTTTTGTGACGACAGGACTGATGATACCGAGAGGATCGAACAATCTGGTTATTTTGGAGAGGACATCTCTTTTTGTGTAATGATCTCTAGGTGTAATGGATACTTTGAAAGATAGGTGATCGGCTGTGGGCTTCCAGAATATCCCTAATGCTTTGACTTCTGTTTCTGAATTGAAAGAATATTCCTTTTCAGATGTAAGGGGTATTTAACAAATCTTTGTGATTTAAAACCCACTTATGTAGGTTCATTCCTCCGCTTTGTAATAGTTTTATCAACTCTGCTTGAAGTTCTGTTGCTTCATCTAAAGTGTTTGCTCCCGTAAGGACATCATCATCCATGTAGAAATCACTTAACGTTATTGCTGCTGCCGCGGGAAAAATAGAAGCTTCATCCAACGCAATCTACTTCAACGTGTGAATTGCTGAAAATGGTGCACTGGACGTACCATAGGTTATAGTGCTCAATCTATACTTAACTGAATCTTCCGAACGTGATGCTGTCCACAATATCCTGAATAAGTCTCGTTGACAAGGATCAATTAAAATTTGCCTGTATATTTTTTTTTTGTATATCAGCAATGAAAGCAGATTTGTGTTTGCGGAAGCGGATTAATATATCAAATAAATCTTCCTTGACTTCACCTTTTAAAAGGTAATCGTTTAACGATTGGCCCATGTTCGTCAAGGCAGGCGCATTGAAGACTACTCGGAATTTTATTGCAGTCTTTTCGGGCTGGTAAACTCCGTGATGTGGCAAATAATACATCTGTTAAGAAGAATTATCTTGACTTACATTAACCTTCTCCATATGTCCCAGATTCTCATACTCGGATATAAAATCTGTATACAAGGTACGCATTTCTGGGTTTCTATCCAAACGATCCCATAATTGATTTAATCTTGCTTCTGCTAATTTTCGCGAATTCCCCAGTTCTTTTATATCATCTTTAGGAGCCATCTGCACTATATACCGTCCATTTTCTCATCTATGTGTTTCGGTGAAATGAGCTTCACGGTATTCCACTTCCCGTCTGGGAATCGGCCCTTCATTTTCAAAGGCTTCGAGCTCCCAGAAGCGCTTCATTGTTTTATTCAAATCCTCTTGTTCTGTTAGAAGACCACAATAGGCCTTACTCGCATCATAACTGGGCGATGACCCGCTAACCATATACCCGAATACTGTATCATGGAGAATAATGCACCCATTATCTAAGGTTATTTTATTGGATCTTAAAATATCAAAGAAAATATTGGCTCCCAACAAAATACCAATTTTTCCGGGTTTTTCAAATGTAGGGTCAGCTAATGCAATATTGTGAGGCCATTCGAAATCATTCACCTTTACAAATTTTGCAGGTAAAATTCCTGTTATTTTTGGTACTACTAACAGTTCCACTGATTTCACAAAATCTTTCCTTTTATTCGAAATATGGGCCTTAATCTTAGAATTAATAGAAATAGTTGTTTTACTTAAATCGGAAATTGAGACGTTTATTCTTTCTGGTTTTATTTTAAGTATATCGAAACATTCCTTTTGAAATAAAATTATTTTGCGAACCAGAGTCCAGGAGGGTGCGGAAATAAAAACCTTTTCCGTTTTCAGTCCATACTTGGGCTGTTGGGATAATACCGACTTCTGGATTCGATGTAGACGCAGCGCAAAAGCTTCCACACTCTTTTTGCAGCTGTGTTTGCACTTTCGTCGATGCTCCCACCACTGTAATGTTCAAGCGAACTGTTTTGGGGTGTAGATGGGGATGCAGTTGCCTGCTTTCTAACACATTGGTGATTAATGTCATGCAAAAAAAAGTGTTATGTCTTTAACCGCATTGTGAACATCTGTACTTTGCCTGGCACTCTTCTACCCTATGCCAATCGCTTAAACAATTTAAGTAAACGGAGTAGACCATTTCATATCTTTGTTGCACTGGCATTCTTTTAAATTCTGAACACTGATAAATGGCATGCAGTCCTTTACATACAGGTCATGTTCGTTCATTTGAATTTAACATTAAGACCTTTGGTTTAAAATTAATTTTAAATTCGCCATTTTCATCCCAATTATACCTCGTTTTTGCCAAAATACTCTGATTAATATTATTTAATATTTGCGATCGTTTTTCTAAGAACGCAATTAAGTTATCCAGTTCTTGAACATCATTAGAATTAAGACTTAATTCGAACAGCGTTCGAGATTGTTTATCAAGTTTATATTACAAAATATTTAAAATAAAAGCATCCGACATTCCATTTCTTTCATACTTCAACGTTTTCAATGCCCGAATATTTTTCTTAACATCTACTAAATTTCTTAATTTTTTCTATGACTCGTGATTAAGTCTTTCCAAATTCAATATTGCGTTTACATGCATTTCGACAATGAGACCTTTATTTTCATACCTCTGTTCTAAAGCTTTAAACAAAGATAGAAAATCGTCCGCTACTGTCTGTAAATTTTTAACTTCACCGGTAAGAGAGGCTTTCAAATAATGCAACTTCTGTTGCTCAGGCAGTTGAGAATTTGTGCAAATTACTTTTTGGAATCGTACTTTAAAAGTACTCTAATTTTCCATTTCTCCATTAAACGTAGTTAGTGGGATTTCT
The DNA here is from genome assembly GCA_006491805.2 of Dysdera silvatica. NCBI lineage: Eukaryota > Metazoa > Arthropoda > Arachnida > Araneae > Dysderidae > Dysdera > Dysdera silvatica. The sequence continues at coordinate 62,271,891 of QLNU02014802.1, forward strand.
GGTAATTTAATGCGTGCCTACCCACCTTGCACTACCAGCTTTCGTGGTACTAAACTAGCTTTTATTTACTGTCGCTTCTAAATTTTTTTTTTTTTTTTTTTAACTTTACACTTAGCGCTCACAATTTTTTCATCGTAATCTTCACTAATGGTTATTTTATCTTCGAATTCATTCGAATCCGAAATTAAATTTTCAATTTCGCTATTTAATGCCTTTAATGAGTCTTCCTTTTTCATTAATTGTTCATTAACTTCAAACCATTCTTCAACATTTTTATTGTCTATTTCTAGTAAGTTTTCGATTTTGTTTATTATTTTGGAAACACCTGCCCTCATAATAGCACGTTTCTTTTTTTTTTTCTAAATTTTCCATATTTAAATCGAAACTAATTAGAGTTCAATTAATGAAATTACTTTCTTACCTATTATCTAGAATTGCAGCTTTTAAGTGCTTGTTTCCTCGCAGACGGACCATGTAAGGTTTCGTGATGGATATGTCCTTTCGGGTGTCCTCTTATTTCACTGGTGATAATGACGTGCACTTTTCCTTAATCGGTGTAATGGACTGTAACCTTTGAATTTTCCATGAAGGACACAATAGTCTTGTACCATAAAAGGCACTATAGCCTTATTCCGTAAAAGACACCACAGTCTTGTAAATAACGTCACTACAACTCAAGATACACAGATTTAACAAATAAGATAACAACGTATTATTTATTTCAAGCGTGAGAGCTCTTACTCCCACGAATTACCAGATACAACTCTGTACTTACAAAAATTACATGTGCTAGCTTGGCGAAGGGTGGCAAGAAGGGTTGTACAGTCACCAACATATACTACTCCAACAATATGCATAAAGGATTTGCATGTATGAATGTTTATTCTTCACGCCACCATCATTACTACGCCAAATTAACCACGCCAAAAGGCTGCCAAGCTATAACCTTGAAAAAAAGACGCTTCAACTGGAAGGGTCAATACGAAACTAAACAAGTCGCCATCTTAGCCTGGATTGCTTATATCCTTTAATGTTATAATGTCTAACCAAGCAGAGTCTAGAGAAAATTTTCCTTATTACTAAGTACCATTCACTATACATGCCATTACTGCATTAACACTAAAAATCACTTACGTAGAGACAAAAGGATGCGGACTTTGCTTTTCGGAAGGATTTCTTTAAAAATTTTTTGAAAATATTCGGCTCTGTTTCCACTATTTGAGCATAAACCATTTTCGAAAAGCGTTTGTATATTTATATTCTTTTTTACACCTCTACATATTTCTATTTTGCATGTATCAAATGTATCTACGTATGATTTTCTATTTTATTGATTTTACGTTTAATTTGCCTATATTGTACATATTAGTGTTTATACTGTAATATTATTTGGATTTGTACATTCTGGTTTTTTTTGGCGCCTTTGAGTCTTGGGTATCTCGCTAAATACATCTGGCTTATCTGATTTACTTGTATTTTGCAACATACCTCCAGAAAAGGCGCCAAGCATGTAGTCCTAGAAAAGGCTGTCTGATGACGGTTCTGGGTCTGCATACTTATATTACGTCGTATTTATTATGTGTGTATACATATATTTGTATGTTTATATTTGTATATATATATATATATATATATATATATATATATATATACGTTTGAATATTGTATTTTATATTAATCTTTTCTCTTATCTTAACTCTATCCAACCTTATTCATCTAACTCATCCATTTTACCCTATAACTTATCTATTATATAACAGCGACTCAATGCGCTCTGTACTTAGATAATTACACATTTATTTCTTCTTTATATTTTTCTTTTCTCCAATTCTAATTTTACTATATTTGAAACCTCTCCATATATATATATATATATAATTGATATTGTTGCTCGCTTTGATTTATTTTTACTTTTTCCTGTAGATGCCTTTTAAGCTAATCATACAACATAGGGCAAACGGCAGTCATGTAATGAATAAATTTCTTATTTTTGAAAGATAATAAATGCAACTTGATAGTTTAATGCGAATTTAAAGTCCATTACTTGCGTTTTTCATTCTAGCGATAAAACAATAATCATAATTAAACCAAAATAAATCGTCATATTTAAATTAAAATAAATCGTCATATTTAAATTAAAATAAATCGTCATAATTAAATTAAAATAAATTGTCATAATTAAAGTCAAATAAATGGTCGTGATTAAATTCAAATTTTCAGGATTAATTTCAAATTTTTGTGATTAAGTTCGAATTTTCATGATTAAACTCAAATGAATTGTCACGATTAAATTCATATTTTCATGACTGAATCAAATTTTCATGATTAGATCCCAATAAATTAATGGTAATTAGCCTATGACAGAGAAACAATGATATACCAAGAGAAAAAAAACGGTGCAAAGAAGTTCATGTAAATTGCACATTAAGAAATTCATACAGCGCCCTAACGTTAATAATTGTCGTATGAAATGTCCATCGTAAAACCGAGTACTGTCGTATAGGCTATTTACAAAATGCAATTATTTTCGAAAGCTGTCAGTCTAAAACAAAAACTAATATAATCCTTCCCCTTTAGTTACAATTACTTTTAAGCTAAGATAATTACAACTACTTTTAAGCTAAGATAATTACAACAACGTTTATTTGCATATTTTAATTGGAGAACCAAGCCATAAGCTCCTCTCTAATTAAGTAAAAACCTAAGTAAATATGGGTAATAACATCTACGTCAAAATAAAACTAAAATAGTTTTAATTGCGTTCCATGATTCGCTACCTTCAAGTACCAAAGGAAGATTCCTATTGGACATTGCCTTTGCCCCCCGTGGTCTTCCAGTAGTGGGAAACGAGGCCCTCATTAGCCCAAAAGCTTTAACACAAATCCATTTAATAACACAGCTGGCTGAACGTATATATTCGGTCTAAAGCCCCTATGCGTCCCTGGTCGCCAGCGACATGGATTTCCCTTCCATGACCCCTCCTATCGTCCATCACGTCTTAACGGCTACACGTGAGTGTAAGTGATAACGAGAAAAGCACTAATGTATAAGTGAAATGGCGTTTTCTTATGTGTTCTTGCAGCGTGCGCTCGTATATGGTACGCAACGAAACGGGAAGAGGAGGGGCGCCTATAGGGAACCGGAAATGTAGGAAGAGGTCCCATCAGAGGGGGGCGTTAATTTGATAACATAAATCTGGAAGTAGATCTTTTTCAGCAAAAAACGTTAACCTTCGCACTGAAGTAAATGATTGGCAAGCGATGTCAGACTGTTAATTAGACGGTATAAAATCCTGTATCTTAACATTATGCCGTAGAAGTTAATACATTAACTTTTATATTTAAAACGTATAAAAAGAAGTGTTAAACGTGCGAAAGTGAAAATAGTGCTATTGGTTTTCCAGAAATCTGTCATTTCCAAAACATTAGCTAATATTTAATGTCCATTTTTTATTAACAATATGTGTACAGTGTATATCTGTGTAATAGCTTAGTATATTATTCTCTAATGTAGATTTATACCAATAGTGGGTCGTTTCTTTCTATGTTTAGTATATCTTCATCATTATAATTTAAATTTCTTTTTGATATTAAAACCGTTGTACTGTCTCACCTTGCCTGGCGTAAAATGACCATTGTTGTCCTTGCATCATAAAAATACAACCAACCAATGATCAAAAAGGTCTTCAACCGGAATATTTCATTCCATAATAATTCTAAGCAAATTTCACTTTGTAAACAATCCTTAAATTGACAGTTTTCTGTTCCAAATTTAAAATCACAAAAAAAATGGTAACCTCATTTTCTATACTTACGATGTATACCTACAATCAGAGCCGACATAGAAGGGGGCAGCAGGGGCCGCAGCCTGGGACAAGGATGAAGTCTAGAGACCTGATCTGGCAAGGACCTATGTAGTGGGGGGGGGGCCGAACCTGCGAAAAAATATCTACGCCACTGCCCAGGGAAGGAGTCATGGAGGTCCTCTTTGGCTCTCGGAGCCCCCACCTACAATATACGCTCTCAAACACTAAAATGTACTGACTGAAGAAAGTTCCTTATAAGATCATTGTGTCAAAAAAAATTATTCAACGCTCAACATTGTAGCACTAATCCTTCGTTATGTACCCAGAGTTGGGATAATATTCATTTATTAGTAGCCCAACGTTTTTGGCAGAATCGGCTATTGTCATCTAATTTTATGATGATAGTCATTTGTTGATGAGCCCCAAGATTGTGGCAGTAAACATTGTTGTCAAATCTAATACTCTAGCAACAATTTTTCGTTGTGGGACCAATCTTGCGATAACAGTCCTTTATGGACTCTGTATTCAATTCTAAAGAATTTTCTCCTTTCTTTCTCAGTCTTAAGAGTCTTAAAAATAATTAGGATATCAGAAAATTGTAGGAGCTTTATCAACTGTTAATAAAATTAGTCCATGAAAATATATCTCCAAGGATATGGACAGCCTTCACCTGATCCTTAAGACAGAAACGAGTGAAAACGCCGCTATATCATGGCAGTGTTAGGGTATGGAAAAGGACAAGTAATAGTAGTTGTCCTTTTCCATATGGAATGGGCATATATATGCCGATTGAATATCAGAAACTGTATGAACATCCTTGGTATGGTCTATGATCATGCTCTGCGACATAAACTCATTTATTTCAACTTATAAAACACCTCTTCCATCATAAAAATTCTTGTCCAATGAATTTCCGTATCTTCCAATCCTAGGAATAGTTCCAATCATCTATTATTATTATCTTTATATTATTAATACAGTCATATGGCCAAGAGTCTAGAGACTAGTGCAGGATGAAAAAACAATATTAATGTTATCCTTTATTATCTAATGTTGTCTTTCAGTCCAGCAGGAGACGGTTCCAATACAAAATAACCTTTCGTAAATGTTATCTTTCTTTGTTATCTAATTTAGTCATAACGTAATCGAATTTCGAGTAAGAGCCTTTTTTCCCACAAATTATTACAACTAACCTAACTAAAGAGATTTCTTCTAACCAAACACTCTTCGTTTTCAGTTATAAATATCGCAAATAATTTTCCCATGTACTTTCGCTAAAGGAAATGCAGTTATCCATAACAATGTTCTTTTATGTTTAAGATGCTCAAAACTCTTAAAGGATTTGGTAACTTTCTTCGATCCTCAAATATTTTGTTGGGGAATCAAACACAAAACTAAACGTCATTTTCTAGACATGAGATAATATTTTATAAACGTGGAAATAAATTTTTGTTGTCCCATAAAAATGTTTTGTCTAGTAACTCTTCAACATTTTTCCCCCTTATTCAAATATCGTTTGAGCTTCTGAGGAAACTTGAGATTTAAATCAACAGCCCTTTAGGATCTTGAGGGTATGGAAAAGGACATCTACTATTACTTGTCCTTTTCTATATGGAAAAAGACAACCACTATTACTTGTCCTTTTCCATATCCTTACACTGCCATGATATAGCGGCGTTTTCACTCGTTTCTATCTTAAGGATCAGGCAAAGGTTGTCCATATCCTTGGAGATAAATTTTCATGGACTACTTTTATTATCAGTTGACAAAGCTCCTATAATTTTCTGATATTCTATTTATTTATTTCCATCTTAATTACCCATCTAATATAATTTTTATAGCTTAATTATAATTATAAATTTATAATACTCCTTCGTCATAATTGGAGAATTAAAGGAACAAATATTCCACCTCTATGGAGACAAAGAGCTTGTCACAGAAATAAGAAAAAGAAGACTTAAATAGTATGGGCTCATGGAAAGAATGGAAAATGATTATGAAAACCAGGGGCGGCTTAAATGCCAGGCCGGATGGGCGAGCCCCGTTTGAATAACGGCGCCAAACTGAAGCCAAGTTAGAATTTTTTTAATTGACCCAACAGTAGAAAATCTCTCTAAAAAGGGAAAAGTTTAGAGAAATTTTTAGGGACATCTTTAGAGAAATTCTTTCAGAGACTTTTGGTAACTTCTATATGTCATATGGCTCACTGTGCGTCTGTGAAAATCTACCATATAGCCAGAGAAGGGGCGCTAAAAAGCAATCCATATCAGACCGTCCAGATTTAATATAAACCTCGAACGGCTCCTGATGAGAATCAACACAAACGGACGAATGAATATGGGACGCCCTGAGGAAAAGGTGGTCGCATGAAGTAGTGGAAGTCTTAAAAGAATGCGAATAAAAGACTAGTAAAGAAAAACTTTGTGCCGAGGAGGGTGGGCGACAAGATTTAAGGAAATACAGGTCCCTCTGGGACTGAAACTTCAAAAAAAGAATACTGTATTTCTCTTATTATAATGAATTAATAATACAGTAGTGATAATAATTGAGTTGCTGATTTATAACCTCAAGGTATCTAATACTTCATTTTAGATTTATGCATTCGAAAGGGTGTTGTATTTGTGTATGTTGTATTTTGTGATATTGTATACAATATATATTTTTTTTCAGTTTTTTGAATTTATTGTCAACATGTTACTTACTGCCTGGTCGAAATTAAATAAAATACTCTTGTGCATATCTGGCAAAAATGCACGCACTACTTTGAAACGTTATTTTTATCTCGATTAAAAATTAGTTTCAATGAGAACCTCATTAAACATCGGTCTGCAAAACGATTCTGACAAATTCTGCAAAATGTTTTGCTTCTGCAAAAAAGATTTAAACTCAAATATTCAGTTTCTCCATCTTCAAATATTTGGCTACTTTAGAAATGGCTGAATAGAGTGAAAGAAAATAAATGTTTCGGTAGCTGTGTGTTTTATATCCAGCTATTTTCGTTGAACGTAGCTATTTAGGCAACTATACAGATATAGGTAAACCTACACTGAAAAACGAAACCTATAATAAAACTAGCTATAAATGCACTGCTTTTAAACCTTGAGAATTCGCGATAGCTACAAAAGCATACTTCCTAAACCATCTCCTCCTTATTCAAAAAAAATTAAATCGTTTTCACCTTATAGATCAGAAAAGGGAAAACCCACTTTCTCAACAATATGATTAAAAAACCATTTTTCATTTTACTTTCGAACTTTCCGACATCGCCTGCAGCTCTCTCGAAAATAATAATAAGGAAAAAAATCGAATAATAATGGGAAAACGGGAGATTCATCCAGATGTGTTTACTCCGAAAAATAAATTTTTAATCCGCAAACAAAAATTTTGTAGTGGATTGTGGTTAGTTAACGTAAATTAAAAGAAGAAATACGATTACCGCAAAATGAAAAAAAAAGTATAAAGCAGAAAATAGAAGCCAGAGCGCAAAGAATTATTGACAGATAGTTGAAAGAAAATAAAAATCCACGATAAGAACTTTTTAGCCATCTATAAACGCTTTAATATTAATTTTGCTGCTTCAGGAAAATCCAATACCCCTTTAATTTAATACCTTAAACTCATAATCCCGAACAAGTACCCGATATATTTTTTATCTACAAGCAATTTTTGGGAAAAAGTTGTAAAAATTATGAAAAAGATGCTAAAAGGTACAAAAATGTAGAAAAAATGAAGTAGATGTTGTAGAAAGAGAAATAAAGTATATTTGGCGCAGTTGACACAACCCTTACTCTTTTCTACTGTGTTACACAATAAATGGCGGAAGTTTAACAATGTCTGATACTTCGCAAAAAATGGGGAACTTTTTTTAATTATTGCAACATAGTATATTGGATCTAACGAACTGCATTTTTTTTATTTTGCTCTAGAAAAAAAATTCGATATCCCTAAGGTATGTTTTGAATTATATTTTTGAGTTCTTCTTATTTTAAAGATGCGCACGCACGTACGCTAGAATGTGTACAATTTATTTCCAATCAGCCCAACTTAATCGAGTCGCAGATAATGAAATACCCGTTATAAGAATAAAATTTATGAGAACCAAATGATTTTTTCCATAGAATTAATGTAAATTTCCCGTTTTGACGAATAAACTTTGCGGACCGTTCTCGGATAATCGAATACAGACGACAATTTCTTAGCATGAGAATCAATGCTCAAGTAAATGAAAACAAGTGTGAAGAGACAAATTTGCCTTTAAAAATGTCCTCCCCTGCCCCAGGTGTGTGAAGACCGTTAGTACAACCTTAAAAATCCTTTAGGGATAGATTTTCCAGGGTTAAACCATTTTAAGTTCTCCTTTATTTGTAAGAGACTACAGGGGTATGAGGAGTGTCTGGAATTTACAAGAAACCTTCTCCGAGAGTTCTGGAATTTACAAGAAACCTTCTCCGAGAGAAAAGTGAAACACATATATTGTAATTAGGGTTACCAACTTCGGTTAATAACATTATTCTCTACTATGTGAGCACTCTTAGAATTGACAAACTGAAACTCAATATATATGTAATAAAATATATAACTTACGTTATATTTTCAACTGAAAGTGATATAGTTTAAAAAAAATTATAATGGAAAGTTTAATTTTATTTGCCATCGCTCACCAACCACTGGTGTATGGGGGAGTTGACAGAGTTTGTAACCCCATGCGATGGAATTTTCATATATACATATGAATATACAAGTTGTATGTTGTATCTATATAACCCACTTCTCTTTATAAGCATATAACCCTCCTTATGAACTTTCTGCATACGCCTATGTACATGGGCGGATTTACCATTTTGCCGCTAAACTAGATTTTTACGCCCCCTTCCTACCCGTCCGCCCCAATCAGTGGTAGGAACATAAAAATTGTTACATTCAATATACGCTACAAAAGTTTGTATTGACAATAAATATGTTGAAAAACAAACTCATAAATTGAAACATAAACATTAAACAATATTAACTTATATTGAAACACTATTTATTTTTGGTATATAATAAATCAAATTCAATTTTATTGAAATAAATTTTAATTTTAACAAAAAATAAAAGCCCATCGAACACTTATATTTAAATGGAAAGCATGACGTCTAGCTTTCTTCTCGGCAAAACATCTGATTATATCATCGTATGGTATTGATTTTGTTATATCAGACTTCATACACAAAATTTTGCCGCCCTAGTCTATAGCCTATTGAAAAATGTGGCACTGCCTATGTAGCCCACTATGGTATAGTTGTCGTAACCAGATATATTCTTCCGAAAAGCCGTACAAAATCCGCTTTAGGATAAGAGGGAAAAGATGAGATATCGTTGTGATTGAAAATACAATAGGCAGCGAGTTTCAGATGTTTATTTTGCATTTACTGCAGTACATTTTAACTTGTATATATATATATACATTTTTGATAATTTTTGCTTGGTATTCACACTTGTTTATCTTAAACATGTTGATAGAGAACGTAGCATTAAATGAAAATACAATTTTTGTTAAATGACAACTTAAATAGAAACCAATTTTTATGACTAATGTTGATATTTGCGCTCTAAGTTGGATCTTTTTCGCTGACCACGCTTTTTTTGTCCTCATTACTTCTTGCCAAAGAGAATGCATATTCCATGAGTTTACTAATGTGCTGCTCGTTGCAGAATTTTCACGAAAATGTTTCAATATTTAAACTCAGCACTTTTAGTTAATTGTATAACTAGCAAAATGGATTACCCTCTAATTCCAAGCAATTATGCGCCCTATAGGGGATCTTGGGTACTTCGGGACATTATAGTCTAAAGAGGGACTGTCCGAAAACAGGTCTGTCCCTGAGACGGGACGTTCAGTTACCTTATACATGGTGAAACGTTTTTTCCCGTAAAATTTCAATTTTTCGAGCTGGGTGACTATGTTACAAATATGCAATACCTAGAAGACGAATCTTCATGCAATAATATTCTTGGCATCGGCAGCTTCCTTATTAAGCTGTCTAAGTTGATTTGGTTGTTCGAAAACTAGTTTTCCGGACTGAAAGGGAAAGAGGAGTCGTTGGAAAATGTGTTCCACGGTTCTCTCATTCCATTGCACACACACACGATCGCAGAGAAATAATAGCGTTTAAATATATACTATATATCTTTGAGAAGAAGCATTCTCCATAAGGAAACGAATAAAAGCGGGCGTAGCCAAGTTTTAAAGATCTTTTGAGTTGGTTATATGATGTCATCTTTTAATGGTTGTTGAGGCGTGTGGTACCGTTTGTGGGCGCGCGTTCTTTCTTTAACTTTTCCCCATGAGTTTTAAACTATGAACATCCATTATGTATGTGTAAACCAAGCTTTCATTGAACTAATAGCTACGAGCGCAGAGAAGGTCTGCATGGAGAGGGGGTTGCTCGCCCCCCCCCCTGGTGTGAAAGCTCATGGTGAAAAGGATCTGTTATTTTCAGCACAGTCTTAGTATCTGACTATTAGTTTCCTTCACAGATGTGTATCATCACAAATTATATTATCAATCCTTTCCGAATGTCATACCTTTTCTCTGTGTCCCCGCTGATGAAATGATATCCCTTTTGGTTAAATGTACGTTTTTAAATGTTCTTCAAGTTGTATTGGAAAGTACGCACCAATTTGGATACTTCAATATTAGGAATGTCTAACAAACACATGACATTGGAAATCTTAAGCGATGAGGGCGCAACATAAATCATATCCTTTCTAGATGTATATCAATGATTCTGAAGCTTTCAATCTTACGGAACACTTTACTTACCATCTGCTTAACCACAGAATCTTTTATTTACCATATGCTTAACTACGGAACCCTTTACTTATCACATGCTTGGCCACGGAACCCTTTACTTACCACATACTTAGCCACAGAACCTTTTACTTATCAAATGTTTAACCACTGAACCCTTTACTTATCACATGCTTAACCACAGAACTCTTTACTTACATGCTTAACCACAGAACTCTTTACTTACATGCTTAACCATGGAACCTTTTATTACCACATGCTTAGCCACGGAACCCTTTACTTACATGCATAGACACGGAACCCTTTAATTACGTACTTAGCCACGGAACCCTTTACCTACATTCTTAGCCACGGAATCCCCATAACTATTTTAAGAAAAAAGGGCTATTGTTTATCACTACTTGAATATGAATATAAAACTGAGCAATAAACATATCAGTATAAAAGGTAAGTAATAGTTTTCCATTGTGACTGGATATTGGCTGTTGTTAGCTAACTCTAAGTGGTCATGCGAAGGAAATTTTAGAACTTGCGATTTTTCTCGAAATTGTCGACAATGTTTTACAAGTTGCTTGCAGAACTCCTTGGGGGTCTTCACGGACCCCTGGGGTTCTGCAAAAGGCACGTTGGAAGCACTGATGTATAAAATGTTAATACCTGCGGTACTTCATGAATTTAATTGGCGTAATGTTTAATTAACTTATGTCAATTACAAATATGTTAAGTGAAGAAATTTTTTTTGAGTTGTTGCTTTCACCACTGAATATTTTGACTCAATGCTCTTTATTGTACCACATAATTGTCGGCCCAAAATTACTTTATGTTCTTTTTACCTTTCTTTTGCTTTAAACATTTTATAGGCCATTGTTGCTACGTCATGGAAAAGTACCTATTTTTTTTTCATCATCATCATCGTGTCTTCAATTCAACCTTTTCAAGTCCGAGGGTTAGAATTCTGCCTACTTTTAGGAACATGGACTGGCTTTAAGGTACATTATTAGTTTACAATGAACCATGTTCGAACTCATTCTCCATTGAATCCAATGGAGTCTGCTTTTCCGAAGAAAAGGAATTTGGCTTTTAATGCTGGCTGAAGAGGCTGCCAATTCCTCTTTTCAAAAAGTTAAACCCATTCGCTTTGCAAATAAACTTCGCCCGCAGAGTGGAGATGGGGCTTGAAGCCATAACAAAAGATTCCTCAGTCCAACACCCTTCACCGCATATTTCGTCGCTGGAGCCAAAATAAACGGCAGCCCATTCATTCTAAAAATGCCCCCTCGAGAAGATTAAAATCGAGAAATCTTTACAAAGAGACAGACAGAGTTTCTCAGAAAGAGAGAGAGAGGGAGTTCCTCAATTCTTTTCTGTTGCGAAGATTTAAGGTACGCTTGAAACTAGTTTTAACGAGTTATGCGCGCAGAAAGCACTAGAAATAACGCCACGAAAGGGATCTCGACAGCAAATTATTTAGCGGAATTAAATCTGGATGATTTTCCGCTTGCTCGCTAGCGTTTGTAAGGATTATTTTCTTCCTCTTCGCCCAGAAAGGACGGAACTTGGGTATAATTGCTGTAGATATTTACGCAGCGATTAGGGCACAATAAATTATACTAATTTTTCAAGTGCAGAAGAGCAGGAAAAAGGGGGAAGCTTGAAGACGAGGGGGAAACTGCGTCAAAGAGTGGAATTACAGAAACACCAAATAATTTAGTTCGATTGATTTTACTTTAAAATGACGGCTTTTACTTGGAAAATAAACCGTTACTGCTTATTTTTATAGACTGCAATGAAGTTAGTATACAGGGTGAATTTGACCTAATCTGCCAAACGAAAGGGGGTGATAGAAGAGCCCATGTGGAGCATAAAAAAACATTGTAACGTCCTATCTCTAACCATTTCCAAGTTACGTCGGAAAGAAGACAACTACGTCATGTCTGAAAAAAACAAATTGTGAGGTTACTGAAAGATCTACACTCTAAATAAGCACATATTTGGAAAGAGCAGAAAATGTCTTATAAGACGACGTTATTTCCGTCAGGATATCTGAATTTAACGGCGAGCTACAAGCGCTGAAACATTGGCGAAGTACAAAATCGAGTTGTCGCCAAAATTTTAACCAGCAATTCCGCAAACACCCTTCAAGATGTAATCAGCCAAATTTACCAAAAACTTGTCCATTCTGCAAACTTTCAAATAAGCCTAGAATAAACCATATCGGTATTCTAATTCAGGAAAAATTTAGCCTTTTGTTTGCAATACATCACTGAAATCGTTCGTTGAAAAATTCCTGAATTAGAATACCGGTATGATTTATTTTATGCTCACTCAAAAGCTGGTAGAATGGACAAGCTCTTGGTGCATTTGGACGATTGTAGCTAGAAGGGTGTTTGCGGAATTGCAAATTACAGGTTTTGGCGACAACCCGATTTTGCACTTTGCCAATATTTCAGCGCTTGTAGCTCGTCGATAATTTAGATATCGTGATAGAAATGGTGTCATCTTATAAGATTTTTTCTGATCTTTACAAATATGTGCTTATTTTGTACTTAAATCTTTCAGGAACCACACAAATTTTCTTTATTTCAGACTTGACGCATTTTTCTTCTTTCTGCCATAACTCGGAAAACGGTTAAAGATAGGACAAGGCTGCAATGGTTTTTTATACCCCACATGGGATTTTCTATTACCCTTTCGTTTGGCAGATTAAGTCAAGTTCACTTTGTATTTGAGACTAACTTCGTTTAACTTTTTTTTTAGGAAATTAAGAATTTTCAAGCTCAGATCAGTCGTGCAAATGTTCAGAGAAGAGATGTGTAGGAGAATTAAAAGTCTCCATGCTGCTTTGTAGGCTTATAGCCAAGCCGGGGCAAACAGGGGCGTGTCCCCGGGTGCCCCATGCTTGGGCCCCATTTGCCCCATCGAGCTATTTACACATATATATAGAACAATCCTCGTGTGCCCCTTATGCCCTTTACCTTGCCCAGTTGCCCCTTCATACTGGCCACAGACCCGCTGCTTTTTATCATAAATGAGAAATTATGGAGGAAATTAAATTTTGTACGTATTTTTAGCACTATGAGCAGCTGATACGAACACATTATGATGAAAACTAACAGAAATAAACATAAATATCCGTAATCTCTCTCTCTCTCTCACTCACAGAAAAAACGATGGGAGATTTCAAATATTTCGTAAGCAATATTTTAGCTATTTTATACATCCCCATTGAGCAAAAATTAATGTTGGCTAACATGGAAAAATAAACACAATAGCAACCCCCTCCCAAAGGTGCTTACGCAATATTTGAACGCCCCCAAGCCAGGTAGAGTTAAATAAATAAATAAATAAATAAAGTCTTGGGCATTCAAACTTCAAGCGTCAGTTCTTCAACAAGCCACTATTAACTCAACTTCATTATATCGAAAGACAGTACTAAACAGCCGCATTGCAAAGGATATTACACTGCTCTATCTCTCATTATGGGAAAGTTCAAGTATTACGTAAACATCTGGGGAGAGGGGTTACTGTTGTTCTTGTTTTTCTATGTTAACCAATATTAATTTTTGCTTACTGAGGGGGGAGGGGAGGTCAAATGGCCAAAATATTGCTGAAGTAATACTTGAACGCTCTCTATCCTTATATTCAACTTTTTTTCTCTCCACTTCTCTCGGATGAAGGCCTTTGTATGTATGTGGCTGCGTCCTGGACAATTTACCTCTGCGTTACTCCAATCGGTTTTCTTATTTCATCTTTTCCGAGGGAATATTGTATGCCTAGTTTTGCCCCATCGTGTGCAATTCCTTCATAAGTATTGGCTTTAAAATTATGGTTACACTAATAAGAACTTTTTATACGAGCACATTAAAAATTATTATTAATAGCACTAATAACAATCTTTCGCATGCACGGTATTCGAAGGGGTACTTAATAGAATGAAATGCTTATATTTGTTTTGCGCTGTTTTTGTTCATGTTGATCCCTTCCATCTTGCTTACAAAAGGCTTGGTCGCCAAATGTAGAGCACGTCCATTTAATAGCAGAAACATAAAAGGATAACCCTAAAAAAGAACCCCTTATTTAACTATATTCATCTTTAATCGAGGGCAATCGATCATGTTAAACCCATTTTGACACTTTTCGTACTCCCCGGTTCTTTCCACTTACAATACCTAACACACTTGATGAATCTCTATCAAAAGATTTGGGAAAAAAGAAAACGGGAATTTTCTGGAAGAGGTGATTTTTTTTTAAATGCAGACTATAAAATTACCGAAACAAAATTATAAAATGAACTATATTCGGCAATTATGGAACAAATTTTGTTACAATAGAATGTACACGATAACGCGTCGGACGAAACGACAATACGAGAATTGAAAACATCTCAAAGAAAAATGGAGAGATGTGTACGCGTTTGGTATTCTTAAAAGGGATAACAAAAGAAGCACTTTTAATTGGAGGTATTAACTACGGTTGATGGCATAATTAACGTTGAAAATGTTTTTACGGAAGTCGACTAAGAAAGCGTCACATGTTTTCGCTATTTTTTGCAGGACATTTTCATAAAGGTAGGATGTTGTTGCCACTTTATTATGATAATATTAATAATACAATCATTTGTGTTAAAACCAATGAAAAATAATTGTTGCCACTATATTCCTATGGGATCAATAATATCTGCATGAAGGAATGTCGGTTGTGCTTAATTCTTTTTCTTTTTTTTAAATTTTGGTTGTCATGGTAACCAGAAAAGAACGAAATTCCAGAGGGCGCTTTTCCTCTTTTTGTTTATTAGTATTCATTCAAGTTTTGACGGGTACGCACGTAGTTTTTCTATTCCGCTTAAATTCGATTGTTATTCTTTGTTCACCAATGACAAAACTGCTAAGAAAAATCTTCAGTATTATTGAATACATTTTCGGCGTTCTAATATTCAAGGACGTTAAAGACTTTTTCATCAATAATGGATAATAATGAAGTAAAAATCCTTAAATGGCAATGGAAAGACGTGAGAACTGATCAGTGATTGACAAATAAGGTTCTTAACTTCAACCCAATGTAACTTGCGAAGACCAAAGGAATATTTTCAGACATATGTCAGAAAGAAGGATAAGACGTCGAGATAACATGGCAGCGAGTTTCTTGAAACAGACATGCATGCCCAGTTGAAACTGGGTGGACTTTTTATCCATCACTAGACAACGATGGATGCAGTCTCTTTCTGTACTGGCAGAGAACAACCAATTACAACTAAACTCGGTTATAACTAGCACGGCTATAACGAACCATTTCACAGATATAACGAACCATTTCACAGATATAACGAACCATTTTGCAGATACAATGAACAATTTCACAGATACAACGAACCATTTTACAGATATAGCGAACCATTTCACAGATAATAGCGAACCATTTCACAGATAATAGCGAACCATTTCACAGATAATAGCGAACCATTTCACAGATATAGCGAACCATTTCACAGATATAGCGATCAGTTTCACAGTTATACCGAACCGTGTCACAGATATAACGAACCATTTCACTTACTAGACTTCAAAAAGAATATTTCCACCTCCTAAATTGTCAAACCCATTCTTCCAGAACTACAAAAATAGCTTACGATCATCGGATTTTGTTCATGGAAAATATATTTGCCTACAAAACTTCCATTTTCATGTTTAACACCATACGAAAAGGAGCTCATTCTGACCTCATTTCATTACACTTTCTTGTAAAGTAGGCATGATCAGGTAAGCTTAACGATCGGATACAGAATATGAAATTAACTGTTCGTTGTTATAGGAAAGTAAGGTTTTTGATAAATAGTTATATAAAATGATGCTTATATAGAACGAATAATGGCTATAACGAAAAATATATTCCGGTCTCTTGATGTTCGCTATAGCGGAGTTCGATTGTGTGTTAACCCTCTGACGGCTCAGTTTTTTATCAACATCGCTTTAAAATCTGCATTTTCTTTTTATTACATATTTCAAATCTACATGTATTTGAGAGTTAAAATATGTAGCACATTTTTGTAAACGAAGATGCTGAGAGATAAAAGATGGGATAAATTGCATACCTGCGAATATCGCGGATGAAAAATTTGTTTTACCTTAACTTTGCCCGTGGAAATCGCGGGGTAAGAGGTCAGAGGGTCATAGGCATACGCTGAAAGTTCATAAGGAGGGGTTATATGAATAATGGGGTGTTATAACAGTCATCAACCTCCCCCTGCGTACGCCAGTACAGAGGATTAAGTATAATAATCAGTTTTGGTACATTTGTAATAGACAGAGTAATCAGTTAAGCTAAATGAAACACTGTTAAACTCCATTTCAGCATTTTGCCAAAGGAATCGCCACTGAATTTTCAAACACAGGTTATGTTTCTTCAAATTTTTCATCGTACAAAAATTCTATTATTTCATGATATAGATCTTGAAAGGCTTTATGTAGGAAATCTAAGTTAACCTTTTTTTTTTTGAATCGCCCTTTTCTGTTTCACCCGGCATCTATTTCCAGAAATATGGTCCTTTGCGAACGTGAGTTTCAAATTATTTCCTTACTGAAGGTAGAACTACAGCCAATTTACATTGGAATGGATATTGCTTCTAGACGAATAATCGATCGCCAAGTAATCTGCAAACTACCGTAATTATTGAACTGCTTTAAGAGCTATCTTGTTCCGAGACTAAGCATTATTCGATACATTCCAGACCAATTTGAGTGTGGTTTCACCATCGGAAACTACTGCTCTGTTATTTGTGACAGCACTTGCAAATTTGACCTACACCGATTAGGAGCCCTGGCGATATCTCGATTTCTTCGATGAAGTAAAGATCAGATCATTTGCATAATGGCCACGGCTGTTATAAATTTCAATTATCTCTATACTTCCGTACGCAATTAGCTATTTGGTGAGATCGTATAATGTTATTTGAAGAAGGAAAATAAATACTTTTTATTATATGAACTTCTCAATTGAGTAAATGTGACAAAAAGAGCAAGCGGTTAAACTTTAAGGAAAAGCAATCAGTAAGAATTTACAGATCTTTCTACTTCGCGTTTTATATACAATATTTGTACGGCCTTGTACACAATTTCGTATACAATGATCTTCCTGGCAGAAGTGCACAATGTGCCCCCCGCACGCCTTGGCGAATGAACTCGGTAACCACTGCGAACTGTCTATTTTATTATTATATTATTTTTTATCGCAGTGTCAAAGAAAATATCGCAAGCATACAGCAAATACATTTCATTTCATGAAAATAAAAATTGAAAAATGATTATCTTTTACATGGTAATTGCATAAGAATAAGACTGTATATATGTGAATGAAATATTTATATAAAATAGAATATATATTTATTATATCTAGTGAAATCAATCTATAATGTTATTCTCTGTAACGGTAATGGACAGTTCAAGTATTACGTAAGCACCTTTGGGGGGTGCCGTTGTGCTTATTTTCCTATGTTAGCCAATGTTAATTTTTGCTTACCGGTGAGTGTGTGTGGAGGTGGGGAGGGGAGAGATTGAAATGGCCAAAATATTTCTTACGTAATACTTGAACGTTCCTTAATATTGCATGTCTATAAACATATTTTTCCCCTCGTCACTTGACTATCATTATAAACAGATTTCAGTGTCCATGGAACTTTGAATAATTAGGGAAAAAATAGTATCCTGGTAACTTGGCTATATCTTTATAAATAAAAAAGGCATGCAATTTTTAAGAACAATTTTGTCGTCCTCGCCTTTTTATTTTTTTCGTCCCATTGTTATCTTATGAGCTTTCTAGGACAGTGATAATGCTATAAATCAGCTAATAAGGGAATAATAATTAACAACTGTTAACAAGTTAATAATAAGCAACTGGTAGTAAATTAATAATAAATGATTGATGATAATTTAATAGCAAACGACTGATAATAGAATTAATCGATTTTTTACTTTTTTCTTTTCTCTTGTGCACAAACATACACGCATCAATATACATTACACTTTCAATGCATAAGAGGTTGATAATAGTGTTTAAAAAAGCTTTTGATGGAATAAAACATGACAAGCTAACTCTTCAAGACTGGTCTGGATACCAAAATTATCCATATTATTAAAATAGCATATTGGAACCAAAAAACAAAAATCAAAATCAAAATCGACAACGATAAAATAAACAGGGTGGAAATAAAGCGAGGAGTCAGACAGGGATGCGTTCTTTCTCCCATCCTCTACACTCTTTACTCTAAAAAAATAATTCAAGAAGTCATGGAAGAAAGGAAAGAAAGTTTAAAGATAAATGGAACTATTATAAATAACTTGAGATATGCTGATGATATGGTAATAATGGCTACCTCAAATAAAGTTCTATAATCACTCATCAATGAAATTGATGCAAAAAGCGAAGAAATGGGACTTATCATTAACGCGATGAAAATGAAAAGTATGTATCATAGCATTATAAACTTCATCACTACTTCCCGTTGTAAAAACAAGACCATAGAGCAAATAAATTCTTTTTGTTATTTAGGAAAACGTTGTTGCTACAATAATGATCAAGCAAAAGAAATTGGATGTGGAATTGGCCTGGCAGAAACAAAATTCAGTGAAATGCAAAAGGTTTTGTGCGAGAGAAAATTAAATCTGCATCTCAGAATCCCAATTCTAAAATTCTGTATTTGGCATATTCTGTTTTATGGTTGCGAGATCTTGGCATTAAAGAAAAGACGCCCGGAATAAAATCGAAGATTTTGAAATGTGGACCTTTAGAAGACTATTGAAGATATATAAAATGGACTGATAAGATCTCCAATCAGGAAGTGCTGAACAGATCCAACACAAAAAAAGAAAAACTATCATCACTTCAATTCTGAGGAGGAAGTTGGCATATTGCGGACACATAGTGAGGGGAGAAAATAACAAACTACCTCAATTGGCATTGGAGAGAAGCATGATAGGGAAGAGACCTAGAAGCAGAAAGAAGAAGACGGATGACTTAAAGGCTTGGACTAGGCTAAGCACGGAAGACATTATCCATGCCAGCAGAGACAGGAAAATGTGGTACATATTGGCCACCAACCTCCGAATCGGAGATAAGATAATAAGAAAGCACTCGATGATGATGAATTGAGTTTAAAATATTATGTTTATGGATTTAGTAAGTATAAAGATATGTATATATAAGGGTCGGCCGAATGAAAGTGAGACTGTTGATAGCGCATCCGCGTTTTGGAAAGGCAGAACGCTTCATGTGCTCAAAATCACTAAAACGGTTCGTACCATGGATGCCTTCAAATATTTTCAATATTCAGTCATTCAATTTTTAACGACGAAAGATATGAGCGCGGGTGAGATTTATCGTTGTATGCAAAATGTGTATGGGACTGGGTGTCTGTCACGTGCTACAATGTTCCAATGGTGTCGCAAATTTCGTCAAGGCAAGCCAAAACGGAAGACGGCACAACTAGGATAAGCGCACGTGATCATCACACAGAAAACAATTACTGTAGTGGAAAATCTGGTTGATGAATCACCACTCACGAGACAGCAGAACAAATTACTATCAGCAAAAGAAGTGGTCACATAATTCTATAGAAGAAGCTGAAATACAGAAATGTGTACGTCCAATGAGTTCCCAAACATCTGACTGCAGAGCAGAAGGCGTACCGGATGGGTGTTTCCATGAAACAACTTGTGCGTTACCATGAAAGGGTGGACCATTTTCTTTCACAGATGGTTGCCGCTGATAAAACGTGGTATAATCACTTCATTTCGGCAACAAATCAAATGAGCATGGAATGGCGACATTCTTCGTTTCCTCGTCCGAAGAAATCTGGTTCATCCATGACAGCTGGAAAAGTTATGCTTACGTGCTTCTTCCATATCAATGGCCAGTTGCTCTTGGATGGTCTGGCTACAAGCACTGCTGTTAATGAAACCAGCTGCTGCAGCACCTTACAGAAACTGAAAACAGCTACCAAGGATCGTCGACAAGGCACGCTCTCCAAAGGGGTTATTCTTCTTCATGATAACGTCCGCCCTCGTGTGGCTACCGTGTTCAAAGATACGTTGAAACGATTTCGATGTGAAATCCTGGGACATCCCCCCATATATCCCTGACATTTCACCTTGGGATTACCATGTCTTTGGACCATCAAGAAAGCTCTTAAGGGGAAGCGATTCTCAAACAATAATGAGGTCCAGGCCGCCGTTGAAGAAATGTTTCTCAACCAACCCGGAGATTCTTCATTCAAAGTATTCATAATCTCGTGGACCGTTTGGACGCCAATTTAATCTTCAGGCCAAGTGTGTCTAGTCATTAGGTTACATATGTATCACTCTTTATTCTGTATCCATAGCACACTGTTGCCATTAAACCATTTATCAAACCGACAGCAGTCTTACCTTAATTTGGACGACCCATATACATTGTGTCTTCTCTCTCTCTCTCTTCACAAACTTGCTATAAAAAATATCTCTTAAAGTGGGGATGGGGTCTTCAGTCAGACCAACGGCAGGTTTGAACTTCTTTGCAAACAAGATGGTGTCTTTATAAGCAACATTTGAACATCAACATCATGTAAAAATTGTTGGTTATTTGCAGTAGCTAAAAAGTACGGCGTTTATTATTTATATTCTGCGCATAGTGTTAAATTCCCTCTTTTCTTGGTCGTGAAATAGCTTTCTGGAGTCATGTCCCCGCGTTTTGCAAATGTTGGCAATTCTTGATATTTACGATCCCTTTCTTTTCGTTCAAGCAGTATTCCGGATCTTGTAATGAGACTCCTGACTGCACTGCCTGCGATTTCTATGCAAATTATGTGCATTAGTGGTTTGGGATCGGGTCTCCAATTAGAATGCCACACGTTGAGGCTCAGAGATACACTAACAAGTCGTTTAGTCAACAATTCAAGCCATAAGAAATCTTTTCTGGGCTTTACGAGACACCAGGTCGAGCAGATTTCTGTTGCATATTTTATCGACGGCTAAAAAGTTTTCTTAAAGGTAGTTTCCAAACCGCTAGCATTTACGTACGATCGCATGAATGAAGCTCAAAATAAATATGCATCTTGCAGCCAATTACAAAACAGCTTTGAATTGTTCCATCAGAAACAAGAAATTTTTAGCCCAAGCCCGCTCCGACGATTCCAGCATTATTGACCACATTTTCTACGGTTGGAGAGAGAGAGTTTTAAACAGTTCAAGATACTGTACATAAAAATAATATATCTGCGATAGTTTATTCTGTTTTTAAAGTAACCTGTTACATATCCGTGTCTGGATAGTCTGAGTACTAACTTTGGGAGAACAATTATATTACGTTATATAAATTATGAAAAGCAATTTACGTAAATTACGTAGCTCACGTGGTGCTCACTATCACATTACGTAAAATGTGAGTAATTAAAACTTTTAAGATATTCAAGTTGGTAGAAAACAACCCACTCACACATACTTCCCGCAGTTTCTATCTGCTATTAAGGTTGTAATGTAAAAATGCATATATATATATTATATAGCCTGCTTTAAATTATTTTTATTTTATATTTTCCAAAGTCACCAGACTTGGATCCACTCACTCATTTTTTAGTGATATGGGGCCGTTCAAGTATGACGTAAAAACATTTCTAGCCATTTTATGCTCCCCCTCCTTATAAGAAAAAATGAACAAATACCTGAATTCCCCCCAAAAAACACACACACACACACTCTTCATGCTTACGTAAAATTTTGGTTTTCTATTACTGTAAAAACTATATATACTATATATATATATTACTATTAATTAAATTGAACTGCATGTGTGTGTGTGTAGGTAAATGTTGGAATAGACAAAAAGAGTATGGAAAATACCTATGATACTATTATTACCTATAACACAATTAATGAAAAGGGGAAGGGGCATGTTAAAAAAAAAAGGATAAAACTATCAACTACAGAGTGCCTGGCTGTGCTTTATTTCTGTCACCTATTAATCTGGCGTTGAATATAGTACCAAGTAAGACAAATTTAAAATTAGAATTAAAGCCTAATTTTTAGACGAGGCATCTTTTTTCACGAAATGGATAAAAGGACGTTGTGAAAGATCATTTAGCAAAGACACAAAACAAAATATGGATCAGTGCTTTACTTTTATCGACGTTTGTACTGCATACCTTTAATAATAATTGTCAGGGAATTTTGTACCGTTTTGTTAAAAAAAAAATAATGACGTCAACAGCTTCGCTTATTTGTCGAGGTTTGGTGATTAAAACGAATTCCGGCGCCAGTTTGGCAATGTTTGGCGAGACAAATAAAATAACGTTTTCCAAGTTAATTCATTTCTAATTTAATGAAACTTCTATTTTCTTACGTTGCCTATTCTAGCTTAGATTTCATTAGGTGCTGATGATACTTGAAAAGTATGCACTTGATTATTTAGCTGTGCTAATGATAGACTCGAAATCAAACAATAATGCAACTAAATTGAGAGAATCGAAGATCGTTACCAAGTAGTTAACTAAAACTTTAACTTGCAGTTCACTACCAAAATTGAGACAATATTGTTAACGAAGAATTGATTGATTTTCCGTGAGATCGGAGAATTAAATTCAAAGTAAACTATTTTTATGTGAGATATTACTTCTTCCTGGAAATCTATTTTCGAAATATGTCAAAGCGTAACCGCATTATTAAAATGGATACACACAACATTCATTATTCTTGACAATTACCTTATTCCAAATCATTCTGTTAACTTTCCGATATATTTGCCGATTAAACTATCCATAAGTTTTTTTTATTGGTTATTGAAAATGTTATTAGTTTGTTCGAACAAACCATGTCAATAGCGTTACTAAGGAAATGAAAGGACTGTTAAGTTATTTATTCGATTCGGATGCCAGTTTTGGTGGTCGTCTTAATTTTATTGACACGCATTGAAAACAACGAACAGAAAACTAATATAATTTAGATGGCAATTCAAGTTCCGTTCTAAAAATCGATGATTTTTAAAATTCAGATTTTAAATCAGCAACTTCTTGAGAAATTGCTGAAGAAGAGATTGTTTCAGTTTTAATTAGAGCCGAGGAATATTCAACAAAAATTAATCAGGATATTCAGTCTGCTCATTACATATTCATCTCAAAATCTTCAGCTCACAAGGAAATTCCATATTCTGCTCATTTTCAATTTAAATTACATTATTTGCATCGCTTTCTTTTCATCCCTGTGTTTAATTTTGGACTGTGGACAATCCGTTTATTTTTAAATTTAATTTAATGCTGACATTTTCACTGAATAAATGTTTGTTTTACATTTGCATGAATTTCCTTTGCTTAAGATTTCGAAGTAGCTTTTAGAAAAACATCCACTTTGTTTTCGTTATTTAAGTTTCCAAAAATCCTGTTATTTGTCATTTCCGTGCTCGTCTCTTCTTTTATTGCAGAAAGAATTAATTTAACTTCAGAAATAAGAAGAAATGTATTTTTGATTTTGATAAGAGCTTATATTTTTTGTAGTTTATTTTAAATGTGAGAAGACATATGCATTCGTGTACATATAAATGTAAGTTACTGAAAAATCAATAATAAACAACTTAGTCAACTTTTAAATGATTACAATTGTTGAGCAATGAAATTATCACACCAAACGAACAACCTTGATGTGCGGTTTCAACGCCGAACAGATTGAAATTTCCTCACTGTCCAATGAAAATGTCCTTTCCTGGTGGAAGATATTAATCCTTATCTTTATTTATTTTCTTAATTCTCATTGAAATTGTCCTTCTTCGTAGGGGAATTTCAATAACGAGTTGGGCATCCGGATTTTAAATGTTAGTCGGTAATGGCAACATGTTTCAGTAAGTCACTTCATGTCATGACACATTTTGTCCTACGGAAAAGAAGGTAACGTAATACGTCCTTAAGCGACATTGACGTGTCATTACGAGACATTTTATGTCTCATGTAATGGATATACATAACTGATATCCATATCCTAATTTTATGCCCACGGGTTTCATATCACGATATTAATCTACTCAACATTGAAATTGTCTTGCCGCATATTGAAACTGTACTTCTGGGTAGAGAAATTTCAATGACAAGTAGAGCATGTGGATTTTAAATGTCCGTCAGTAATGACAGCACATTTCAGTAAGTCACGTTACGTCATGACACATTTTGAGCTACGGAAAAGAAGGTAACATAGTACGTCCTTAAGCGACATTGACGTGTCATTACGAGACATTTTATGTCTCATGTAATGGATATACATAACTGATATCCATATCCTAATTTTATGCCCACGGGTTTCATATCACGATATTAATCTACTCAACATTGAAATTGTCTTGCCGCATATTAAAACTGTACTTCTGGGTAGAGAAATTTCAATGACAAGTAGAGCATGTGGATTTTAAATGTCCGTCAGTAATGACAGCACATTTCAGTAAGTCACGTTACGTCATGACACATTATAAGCTATGGAAAAGAAGGTAACATAGTACGTCATTAAGCGACATTGACGTGTCATTACTAAACATTTTGTCTCGTGTAATGTACATACGTACGTGAGTAACTGCGTGATTGATTCCATATCCTAATTTCAAGCCTACTTTTTCATATCTGATGACAATCAGTCGATCATGGAGGAAGTTTTATTGTTTCGTAGCCGCGTTAAGCTATCTGTCCGGTATCAGTTGGGATGTTAAGCAGTCTTAGAATATGAAACTCGAATAAACGAGTTGAGAATATGGCTAAATATACAAATTATTTTATGGGCAAAACAACAGCGATTGTTTATCACTTATTTAACCTGACTTACGGAGGAAGTAGCCATGAAAAACTCCATGTATAAAGTATGAAAATGCTATTTCTATGACTATATAAACGAAAAAATGGAGATCTGAAATGAGCATGCAAGGTTGTGAAATCGATAATGCGCGATTTTGCTTTTATGAGATATTTTCTTATGCATTTTTCTGTGAACTTTACATTTTACAGGTGCACTTTTTTCATGCATTTTTCATGTGAAAAGTCTCATGAGCATTCAGTATGTTTAACTTATTACAGTTATTTTTGTTCCTCCTTTTATAATTTGAATATTCGTGTGGAATTCCCTCTTCTGTCTGCTTGTCTCGTTTCTATGATCCGAGGTGCTTGTCCTCTCGAAAAGATGTTTGACGTTAACAGATTTTGATTATCCAAAACGTTTTGCAATCTTCGTAAACTCCGTTAATGCAAAAAGTATAGTACCAATAACGAGTACTGCATTGTACTGTGCTTTATCTATCAAATCTGGGTGGAATATTACGTTTTCTGCTCATTTAAGACATGAGTCCATTTCTAGTTGGGATACCACCTCTCCCTACAATATTTCACTTCAATTATAATTGTGCAGTGATGATCAACATAAAAATGGAAACTGATTAGTGTCAAATGGGCAACTGCACTTAAGAATAATTTTTTTTAATGTGAGTAATAAATAAAAGAATCAGTTTCTTACACTCTGGGAAACACCTATTGGTCTACAAACTTACAATTCTGACTCATAAGAATTTGATAAAGTGCACTCATGCTAGGGGCGTAGCTATTCAAAAATTATGGGGGGGAGTTCAAGAAACTTTAAAATAAATCAAGTGATTCGGTGTTAAGGACAAGCTCATGGCTAGACGCTTGTTACAGGGGAGGCGAGTCTGGAAGTTAGGGGGACTCAGAAAGCTACAGGGGGGCTTAAAATTCGTAAATGTTTTGATATATTTCATTAATATATTTAATAATACTAAATATATAAGCAGATTTATATATTTAACGTTAATAAATAATTTTCCTAACGTAAATTTTATTAAAACCTTGTAAATTTTAGTATACTTCTCTCTCTATAATTTCCCCAATCCTTATTATAAAGTATATGAAGATTCAAACGTATATAAAAAAAATTACATACACAAGATCTACAGTAGAAAGCTATTTTGAATACATTTTTAACGTCAAAGAACAATTTCCATTGTCATGTACAATTTCGTACAAAATAAAAAATTTAAAATAAAATTCTACAATATTTGATTTTGAGAAAAAAATATTTTTCAGAAGGAAGGGGGTGGGGGGGACTCAGCACACCTATAGCCCCTACCTGGCTACGGCTCTGGTTGAGGAGAACAATGTATTTTATTATACTACAATGGGGAGCTTGTGCCTCCCCACCCCGTCTTTCCCTTTTCTACGTCATATGATGAACTCGAACCAGATATCGTTGGATGCCTTTCTCAATGCTTTGACCACTAATCCATAAAATTTATCCTTAAATGTCCAATTTTTTGTACTAAAGTTTTCTTGCAGGTAACGTCCCCGGATTTTTTTTTTTTTTTTCAAAAAGCACATCGAGAAGGGATAAATCTACAAAGTAAATTTTCTATACACAGTGATATACATAATTTCAGGCTGTATTTTTTTTAATCGTAAAAGCCTGAGAAGAGAGAGAAAATAGAGCTAGTTTCCTTCTATTCTCAGACTCTTATGAGTCATAAAAAATAAAATTCTAATCGGAATCTATACCCGGGAGTTTTAGAAATTCAATTTCTGATGCCTCACGATAAAAAGATTCAGAATATAATTTTATTTATTCCTTCTCATAAGAGCTGAAGAAGATGGAAAGCAAAGTCTTTTATCTTCTCAGAATTGCATGGCCCAGCAAACAATAAAATTAAATTCTAGATCTATAGCGTGAGATATTAAAAAACAGTGATTTCTGATTCTTCTACACAATACAGATTTAGGCTGTACTCACGTAATCTTTTATGTTTTCCTTGTGAAAGCCTGAAAGGAAAATATATTCAGTTTTCTTTTCTTCTCAGACCCTTACAAACAAAAATAAATGTATCAGAAACGTAGTGTGACTTCGAAAGTAGGCCGCCTCCAAATGTTCTTCGTCCTCCTCCCCTTAAATGGTCTCTCTTCATATATACAACAACAACAATCATTTTTAATCCACAGCAGGATGGAGGTCTCTCTGTTATCACACATACACGTAGTACGGTGAAAGAAATACAAAGGAAATGGCCTTAAGCGCAGAATGTTGGCCAGACGGGTTGGCAAGCTGGACCTACAGTTTAACGAAGAATCCGAACTTCGGTCACCACAGCCAAAGTTCTGCACTAAGGCCGGACACGTTGTGTCACCCCCCCTACGGGGTGACTGCCATCCATGCTGCTTGGTGCTCGGTCGAGTGCCGGTATATATATATCATCATCATATTCAACCATTATCTATCCACTGCTGGATGAAGGTCTCTCCAAATGCTTTCCACACAAGTCTATCCTGGGCCATTCGTTTCCACGTCACCCCAACCTGTTTTCTTATTTCATCCACCCATCTAGTTTGAGGACGTTTTCTAGGTCTTCGGTGGTCTCTTGGAATCCAGTTCAGAATTTCTGTTGTCCATCGTTGATCAGTTCTTCTTGCAATATGCCCAGCCCATCGCCATTTCAGCCCTTTTACTTTAACAATGATGTCCTCTACTCTAGTTTGCTCTCTCACCCAAGTGTTTCTTTTTCGATCTCTCCTAGTTATTCCAAGCATGCACCTCTCCATGCTCCTTTGCGTTGTCTGTAACTTTCGTATTGCTCCAACTGTTAGACTCCATGTCTCTGATCCATAAGAGAGGACTGGCAATACACACTGGTTGAAGACCTTTCTTTTTAGACACAAAGGCAATTTCCCCTTCAGGATAAAACTGTTTCTTCCAAATGCACTCCAGCCAAGTTTAATACGTCTGTTGAGTTCTTTCATAATGTTGCCATCCATTGAAATCAGCTGGCCAAGGTAAATATATGAATCAGCAATTTCTAGCTCAATGTTGTCAACTTGTATTTTTGTTTCCTCTACAAAATTATTGAACATGATCTTAGTTTTTTGTAGGTTCATCTTGAGTCCAACTTCTTTACTTCTAGTTGAGAGCTCCTGTACCATGTCTTGGAGTTCTGATGGGTTCGTTGAAAAAATAACAATGTCATCAGCAAACCGCAAATGATTTAAATATTCACCATTTATTTTTATTCCCTTGTTATTCCAATTTATCAGCTGAAAAATCATCTGTAAAGCTGAAGTAAAAAGTTTTGGAGAAATGGTATCTCCCTGCCTCACCCCTTTGCCAAGTTTGATAGTTTTGGTATCTTTATGTAACCGAAATTTTGCACTTGCATTTTTATACACACGTTTCACCATGTCAATGTACACATCCTCAATGTCTGTTGATCTTAAAGAGTTGATGACTGCTGATGTTTTAATAGAGTCAAAGGCCTTCTCATAGTCAATAAATGCAACACACAATGGAAGTTCATATTCATGTGTTCTTTCAATTAATTCTCTTAATACTTGAATATGGTCCACTGTACTGAATCCACTTCGAAATCCAGCTTGTTCTCTTGGTTGAGCTGCATCTAATTTTTTCTGCAGGCGATGTGTTAGCACTTTTGTGAAGATTTTATAAATAGCAGGTAACAAGCTAATTGGTCGGTAATTTTTCAAATCCTCTTTATCACCTTTTTTATGCAAAAGAATTACTGTTGCAGAATCCCATTGGTTTGGTATGTTACCGCTGTTAAGACATTTGGTAAAGAATTTTGCAAGTATGTCTTCTACATATTCTCCAGCTTCTTTTAGGATATCTAATGTAATACCATCATCGCCAGGGGCTCTTCCTTTCTTCATACTTTTTATTGCAAATGAAACTTCTTCTTTTAAGATTTTAGGAGCTGTTCCTTCGACTATTTCAGTGTCTTCGTTTAATCCACTGTTACTTTCATATAGTTTTTTGTAGAATTCTTCAACTCTTCTAAGTATTTCTTCCCTATTTCTTGTTACGGTGCCATCCTCTCCTTTTAATGCAATGATGTGTTTCTTCCCAACAGATAAACTTCCTTTAACAACCCTAAGGCTCTTGTTATTTTCAATGGCCTTCCTTACTAACTCACAATTGAATTTTCTTATGTCTTCTTTCATGCTTTTGCGCAGAGTTTTACAAAGTTCTATGTACTCAATCCTGGAACTGGTATTTCGATTGTCCACCTTCATATCTCTTCGCCTTTTCATGAGCTGTTTCGTCTTCTCAGATAATTTGCTATTGTGCTTTTTACAGGTTACACCACCAATTTCCCCAGCAGTTTCAACTATTGTCTTAACAATGTTTTCATTTGCTTCTGAGATATCACTTTCATCAATAAGTCCTTCCAGTGCAGAAAAGCGATTTTTTAATTCCAACTTGAATGCCTCGGTATTTTCTTTTAATTTCTTTAAATCCACCCTCTTACTTACTTGTTTCCTAATGAGCTTCTGTCGTTCTAATTTAGTATTTAAGTGCACTTTACATCTCACCATTCGATGATCACTTCCAGTATTAAATCTGTTCAGTACACTGCAATCTTCAATAATTGATTTCTTGTTTGCCAGGATATAGTCAATTTCACTAGTTCCCCCATTTGGGTGTTTCCATGTCCATTTTCTTTGCGGTTTCTTCTTAAAAAATGAATTCATGATGCTAAGGTTTTCAGCTTCTGCAAATTCGATGAGTTGATCGCCACGTTCATTCCTTTCCCCATATCCGTATTTACCAACCGATGTCTCTCCTTGTTCCTGTTGTCCAATTCTTGCATTGAAATCCCCCATGATGAGCTTGATATGTTGTTTCCCTTTGGTGTGTAACTCTTTGATTTCTTCATAAAATTCTTCAACCTCTTCGTCGGTATGGCTTGATGTTGGTGCATATACCTGTACTATTTGAAGTTGGTATCGCTGGGTTAGTTGAACAACGAGCCTCGCTGCTCGATCTGATGTACTTTCAACTTCCAGAAGACAGTCTTTAATTCTTTTGTTGATTAAGAAGCCAACACCACTTGTTCTTCCAGTTTCCGTTCCTCTATAATAAAACAAATGTCCACTTTTAAGTTCCACCAACTCTTCACCTTTTCTTCTAACTTCACTGAGTCCTACAATGTCCCATTTGATCTTGTCTAGTTCCTCTTCCAATTCCTGAAGTTTTGCTTCAGAAGCAAGGGATCGTCCATTAAACGTAGCCAAGGTCAATAACAAACGGCAGCCTGGGCCATTCCAGTGATTCTTAGCACCCCCTGCTTTCATGCCACACTGACCGCTGCCTTGATCAGGAGCACTCCAGCACCTGGAGACTAGGGGCCATGGTTTCTGGTGTGTCAACATAATGGAGGAATTAGCCATAATTTCACCACGCTGGCTAGACGGGTTGGTGAATTAGCCCTCCCCTTCCGCCTTTCTATCCGTGCAGCAAATATTAATTTGCCACATAAATAGAAAGCTCAGCCTGCACCACTTGAAGGCGGGGTAGGACACTAGGTTACTGGCCTGGCCGGTTCCACACATCGTCACATACGTTCAGCGTGTGGGTCTCCTTCCAGTTAGATACCAGCAACCCTTTTGCAGGCCATATATATATATATAAATCATGATGGTGATAATGATATAATGATGATGTTTAATAATATATAATTGGCACCTTTTCGAGGGTGCTGGAGAAATGTCAAACATTTGATAGTCGATGAAGTCACACATGCCACTGATATATATATATGTATATATATATACCATGAAATCTTATCGAAGGGACAATAGGAATTACCCCTATCGATAGGCGTAACTTAGGGGTTAAATGTAGCATGAACGGAGGGGCAAAAAAAACAAAAAACTGTGCAAAATTGTATTGGAAAAAAGTAAGATTTTGCCTCTTTTCTAAAAAAAACTGGGGGCAATTGCCCCCTTTACCCCCGCTAGATTACGCCTATGCTCTCATTTATGTCTATTTCTACTTTCCCGATCCAATCACAGTTTCAGGAAATTAGATTTTTTAGAGTTTCCGGAGTTGCAATCCATAATTTCGGGAGTTCCGGAAATCAAATAATCTTTAAAAAACAATACATTTTCGGATATATTTATCATAAAAAAAGTAATAACATTAATAATTTACGCATATTTTTGTATTAAAACAAGAGAAACAAACATTTATACGGCTTAAGTAGTACAATAAAAGGAATCTTACATATTTAGTAAAACAACGTTTTACACGTTTCGCATTTATACATCTTTTCTATTTATACATCGTTCTTCTAAAGTCCTAAATGATTCCCAAACACCAACTTCATTTTCGATTATATATCTTTTTCAGTTATTTCAGTCATTTTCAATTGTACGTTGTTTTG
Source organism: Dysdera silvatica (assembly GCA_006491805.2). Classification (NCBI taxonomy): domain Eukaryota; kingdom Metazoa; phylum Arthropoda; class Arachnida; order Araneae; family Dysderidae; genus Dysdera; species Dysdera silvatica. The sequence goes on from QLNU02014802.1 coordinate 62,303,705, forward strand.
ATTCGATCCCTTAAAAACCATGCAAATGGTGCTTCACTGCATATCAGTTTTTACCTTCATTGTATTATAATAAATGTATCATTAAAATTATATTGTTTTTTTATGATGCTTCTTTCCTTATGCAAATTCCTTTCCATGTTATACAATTTTGGTTCAAGTATCTTCCCATATCTGTCATAGCCTGTCGACATTTTATTTACGATTTATTAATGATCTTAATTATTGTTTAGGTATGATTGTAAGTTTGCGATTTTTCCCAGATTGGTTACGATTATTCTTCAAAGTAGTGGCTTATTATCTACATAGTGCATTATGAGAAAGCTTATGACAAAGTTATGTTATAGTTAACCAAGTAACACTGCAGAGTCATTCCAAGTGATAGCATTCACCTACTAAGTTGTGAATGTTTATTTTACTATATAACTAATTAATGTAAATCAAGTAGATTTTTAATTCTAACAATCATAGGCGGAATTCTATTTTTGCTTTAAAATTCCTCTACGTATCGTGGGTTGCTGATCCCTACTCCGCGGACGAGGGCTTCACATCATAAAAATTAAAACATTTTAAAGAAGCATATTAGAATCAAAAAACAAGAATCAATACCGAAGTTTTTAGGCAAAAAATCGTATTACCTTAAAATAAAAAATTTCAAATAAATGCTTAGAAATTTTTACGTATTAAAAAGAAAAAATGTACAGCTAAAAGTTTTACCAGGCAAGTGTGGAATGATAATTTTATTAAAAATTTTTGTCATTTGCAAAACAGTAACAAAAACAGCAATCGACTGGGTATTCACGGAGCTGACGAGGGAGGGGGGGCAGCAGGGACTGCATCCGGGAGGGGGCAGGATAAAGCCTAGGGGTCCGCTCTGGCAAGGACATATGCTGTGAGGGGGCCCGACCCAGGGAAGTAGTCATGGGGGCAGGTTGAAGTGAGCCTGGGGAGCCCGCGAGTACTGTCGGCTGCCGTGGGTATTCATACCGGCTTTATATCAGCTGTTAACCTATATATATATATTATATATTATTAATATATATATAATTTGCTAGTAGATGAACTCAAGCATAATCATAAAAAAGAACTTAGGTTATTATTTTCGAGATGTAAATGAAAGTGCATTTTTGAATTTCTAATTTCTGAGATTCTTCCAAACATGCGTCGTGAAATCAACCAATCGCATACGTTTAAAGAACAACCTATTGAAAGTTGATTCTGGCGACTGAGAAATGGACGTAATGTCAGTTTCCTTAATTTTCTTTCATTTTTTTTTTTTTTCGGAGTTTAAAATTTTGGAAACGATCAGCGTTTATAATTAATAATAACTGAAAAGGAACAAATCGATCAGGTGAACTTTCCATTAAATTTTCACAGTGGAAGAAATTTTGAGATTCATCTTCTAATTGCCAAGAAGTAAATTATTTCACATTAAAGCTTGACTAATGAAAAGTCCCTTTTCGAATGGAAGTACCTGAAAAGTCCCTTTTCAGGTACTTCCATTCGAAAAGGGACAAAGGATATTTTATCTAAACAAAAATTTCTCTATCCTCAAGGGGCTGATTTAGGCGTAAGGTAAGGCCATAGATTATCGCGTTTATCGATATTCGTAAATATCTAGTGGTATTTATCGATGTTTAAAGCACACGTGAATATAAAGGAAGCATTTTAGACTTACTTTAGATGTAAAGGGCTTGAAAAGACTTAGCTCGTTTATGCCCATGACATTAATTTATTTTCATTGACCTCCGTTGTGGGGGGACGTGTCCAAATTTCTGAAAGATAGGTTTTATGGAACCACAAGGTAAAAGCTATATTTATTTATTTTATACTCGATTGTTGATTAAACTTTAATTAACAGGGCTTACCCAGCATTCATAAACTGGGGGGTGTTCAAGACTTTTAGGGGGCATAGACTAGATTTTATTAAGTTATTTTTATTAAACACATTGTTTGTTCAAGATTTTTAAGGGGGTGTATCAAAAAATCTGGAGGAATGTTAAGGAGATATTGGGGGTGTATAAATCCCTCTAATCATTAAAGATCTAATAAAATACAACCAATTCTTAGAGAATTATTTTAACGGGATACAGGGTCAGAGTGGAGTGATTAAAACGATTTTAAAGCACTAAAAGATGTTGGTTATCAGAGCAAAGGTTAAAATTACCGAATTTGTTTTTGCTTAAAAGTGTCGAAACATCATTGCGAAGTCGAGTCTTTCAATTTCTCAGAAATAAGAAAATAATATAAAGTAGCATATTTTGAAAATAAATTATTATATATAATTAGACACATTTATTAATTTTTATGGCTATGGATTTGGAATCTTTGATGCATATATTTTCATAAAAACATGTTTCTAATACACTGATTTTGCTAGAAATATCTCCCATGTTACATTGTTACTAGACTTTGGATATACTCGTATGATAAAAATATCATGATTTGAAATTAATTATAATTTAAAAATACATACACTGCCCGAAGAAAGGCATTATATGTCGGTACAGCCGGAGCGCAATATCATCATTAACCAAAGCATCATATCCACGGTTCGCACTATTAAATGAAAAGCTTTGTGTATGAATTGCTGGACATTCCGGGTAGGTCTACCAGAAAGGGGATCTCCAACGTTATTAGGATTTTATCTATCGGCATTCACAACAAATAGATGCCATTCGACGCATCTCGCTGAGTAAATAAAATATGTCAATGGGCGCAAAGCTGTCAGATCATGCAGTCACGAGTTACAGGTCGCTAAGGAAGAAGGCTAACTTGTCGGTGGTCGGCCTCTACCTAACTGGAGATCCTCCTCATAGGGTGACCTTCTATGACCTCTAACTCGTGACTGCATGATCTGACAGCTTTGCGCCTATTGACATTTTTTATCTACTCAGTGAGACCCGCCGAATGGCATCTGATTTGTTGTGAAACGCCGATAGACAAAATCCTAATAACATTGGAGATTCTCCTCACAGAATGACCTTTTATGACCTCTAACTCATGACTGTATGATCTGACAGCTTTGTGTCCATTGACATATTTCATCTATTCAGTGAGGCGCGTCGAATGGCGTCTGATTTGTTGTGGAACGCCGTAGGCAAAATCCCATAGACATCTGGCATCGTCCTTCCTTGATACAATGCTTTGGTGATAGATGCCGTAGGAGAAAGACTTATCGGCGGATGTGGAGGACTAGCATGTCTTACAAATGTTTTGTTGCATTAATCCGTACTTCGGATCTGCTAATCTAATATCTGGAGATCCTGCTTGTTAAACCTTGCTTGGACAAGAAATCTGGGATAAAGCTTAACCTTAGTGGAATAAGCAAAAATCCATACCGAAATACCCTCATTGATAAATGGTGATAACTTTTTCAAAATGCTTTTGTTTCTTATGAGTATTAGACTGAAGGCACTGCAGAACCAAAAGACCAAGTCCATTCCACGATAAACATACCCTTATATTATTACGCACACCACTTGCCCATGAAGTACTAGTGTTTGAAAACCTTTATCTGCACAGTGTAAAATATAGTGCTGCACAATTTTAAGAAATGGTACTGCATAATTTTCAGAAACAGCATTGCATAATTTTAAAAATTAGTACTGCATATTTTAAAGAATAGTGATACACAGTTTAAGGATGTTATTACATTAGATTTGATCTGCGAAACTTAGGGAATATATATATATATACACACACCTAAAATGTTTCTTTATATTTAGAAACCAAAATATTTATAACATTTGTGCCAATGACATTGCAGGTCGAAGTCGAATAGTAAACGATTAATTAGTTTTCGCTGTTTGCCGAATACAAGTTTCTGTTATTATTTTTTTTTATTTAAAATATATTGTGTAGTTCTGTCTCATACAAATGAAAAATGTCTATACCGAATCTGGAATAATTAAACGTACCATTATATTTAAATTTTTCATTTTTGTCTGCCATCCAAATAAATAGTTTTCTAAAACAACAGCGAATTCGAAAGATTTTAGCACAACTAAGTAAAAAAAATAATAATTTCCTTTCCAAAGCCTCTTCCAATCAAATATATTATTCGTAAGAATAAACGAGATATCGAAGTTTCGGGGCAAAGATTCGAGCGCAACGTCAGATCTGCTCCAAGATTATTCCCCGGGTTTCTCCATCATTATTTTACTCTGATTATGTGTCAGAAGCGCAAGCAACATCCCGAGAACATCTGATGAATCCAGAGAAGAAAAATGAGACAATGCCTATCGTCAATAACGTTTGCATAAAATAGAAATTTTTGGCATAAAAAATGGGACTGGATAAATATTTGTTTTTCGTTGGCAAAAACCAATAAACTACATGGCCGTCTGTCATTACGTCCTTAATTTTAATTCTTCAGGAAGAACGTAATTTTTTTTCTTAAAACTTCAAACGTAGAATGAAGAAAGAGGTGGGGAGGGAGCAATTCTTGCCAGTTTCATTTCGAGTTTAAAGGAAGAATATTATGTGTGCTCTTCGTTGTACCAAAACGTGTTTTATATCAGAAAGCCTTGAAAAGAATTGTTTTTTACTGAGAAACCATTAGAACGTTACTGACGTATATATTGCGTATCAATTTACATAGGTATTCCGCACTGTTCAAAAGGAAACGTTAAAATATAATAATACCTACTTATTTTTATTTCTCTAATGCATTTACATAGCTCACAACTCTAAGAACTTGAAACATTGATGTCTTTATCTGGTCTTATCGATTCCGCTCAATTTTCATCCAAACTCTTTCAGTATATCTTTCTATTGCGTATATGCAGTGCACATACGCATTAGAAAGATATAATGCGTATATGCAGTGCATTTTTAAGTACTTCCTAGAATTATTATTATTGATATTTCACAGTTTTGCAGTAGTCAATCTTGTATATGGTTGCTTTCTTTCACCCTTCCAGAAGCGTCGGGTAATTAACAACGTTTTCTTATTGTACAGATTGGTCCCAGAAGTGTCACTTCCTTCTTTTTAAATCTGATGACTGAGCTTTTTCGTCTATTTTAAGTATGTTAAGATGCTATTCCATTTTTTCGAGAATTACACCAAATGCTCTCACTGCAATAGGAATAACTATAGCTTTCTTTTTCCAAAGTTTTTTCACCTTAGTTGTGTTATATATCATTATTAAATCAACGTATTCATAAAACTTGGATTGCATTTGCTGTCTGTTATTTTTGCTAATTTCCATATTAGGAAAACGAAAGAAATTTGACAGCTATAGCCACGACTCCAATTTGACATGACATTAAAGGACTATCAGAGGGGGGGGGGGGCAGGAGGGGCTGCCTCCCCCCCCCCCCGCAGCTTCGCAATATTAGGGCCCCTCAACTTGGTGATTCAATATATGTTACACTTCAATTATGTTGTCAATTTTGAAGGGCCTCTAAAATATTAGTTACCGCGACGTCACAATTTCTCAGAAAGGCCCTGGTGACAAACATGCTGAAATGTATATTTAGCAAAGAAATTATTTGTCAGCCTGTGCCAGCCCTTCTTTTCTCAACGTATGTAGCGATCTCTTATAAAAGCATCAGATTGAAAAGCTGAGGTTTCACTTATATATGAAATTATATATATGCAATAAAATTATATATATATAATTTCATTGCAATGGGGGGTTAAGACCCCCGTCAACCCCTCTTACGTACGCCAGTAGATAAACCTTCCATCATACTACAAGACCAGGTATGTCTTGGGAACAAAGGTGTAGGTACCATTTTCGGGGCTACCCATGCAAAAAAATAATGGTGCCTTAAAAATTTCAAAAGTCAGACAAAAGCTTAATCAAATAGACGTTTACACTTGTTTATTATGTGCAATGTATTAAAATATTTTTTCATGGGGTAAGGGGTAATCAGAGAAAGTGAACTTTGAAATTTTTTCCTAAATTTTCATAAAAATTGACTCGGTCGAAAAAACTGAATTTATTTTATGCGAAATATAGTAATTTCTAAAAAAATCAGTATGCATTTGAAAATTAGATACATGAAGGAAGTTATAAAATGAGGTCCATGAAATAAGTTACAGTTTTATCGCTTAAAATCCCATGGATATAAAATATAATTTGTTCTGTAGAATTGTTGATATGTGTTAGGATTTTATTGAAAATATTTCCAAATTTTATTTGTGTCCGCAATTTTTAATATTTGTTTTATCTCATTGGATAGAACAACCACATATTCTGAGTTTCCCTGTCATCCAATAGCCTGTGGTAATTTCTGGATCTTTTAATGGGGATTTTAAATTTTATGTCCTACGTTTATGTATAACTGATTATATGTTTCGTTTCTACGCTATTATTTGTAATTAATTCAATTTAATAATTATAATTACATGAAATGCCAGCACGCGTGTGTTGTGGTATTTTCACTTATTACGTTAATGTTTTTAGAGCACGAAATATATGTATGAAGATAGCTTGGCTTATAGTGAGTAGTTTAGAGATTCGAAAATACGTATGGAGATACTTTCTGTTTATCTTATCATAAGTATTTTAGAAATTTAAGTATATGTATGCTGATAATTGGCTTATCACATACGTACCTTAAAGTATCACATTTTATCGTAAGTGCAAGCGTGTATTAAGATTTAAAGCGTGTATTTGATAACTTAAAGCCCTGTTTTGGAGTTATGTGGTATTTTTACCCCAATTAGCATCTACTGTTGATGGATGGATGGATGGATGGATATCATTTATGAAAGGCCCTACGGTATCGCAGTGCGTTAGCGCATTTGCCTGGTGCGCCATCAATCCGGGTTCGACTCCCAATAGTGCAAAGGACGCTTACTCAGAGATCTCATAAAGCTCGCACTGCTCACCGTAGTCCTGAGTTTGGTTCCCTAGGCCTTAAGAGGTTCGGATTCCTCGGAAAACTGTAGGTCCAGAGGTTCGGATGCCTCGGTAAACAGTAGGTCCCGGCGCAGAATGACCACTGTAGTCCTTGAGCCGTAAAACCACAAACAAACAAACAAAAATCAATTATGAAGTTACATATATTGTAGAACAAGAAATAAAATCATATATAAAACATGGTAACGTAATCTCATCATTAGAATAAATGAAAACGTTCGTTCCGGATAAAATTTTGTTTTATCCGGGATTTGGATTCTCAGCTGTCGACAAATTTATTCTTGGCCAACATCATGATCCGGAAAAACTCCCGGACTAAAGCTATCCAAATAAAACCAAAATTTTCGTAAATCCGATCCGTCTGAACACTTCTTTAGTATAATGCCCAAATAAGTCTGGGAGACCGAACCCAATTCCCGAAATTGTATTTCCTCTAGGATGAAAG
>QLNU02014802.1:62314145-62339735 GCA_006491805.2 Dysdera silvatica
GACCCATTGCTGTGTTTGAACTCTTAACTGAAATAAATAGTAATCTGTCGGTAAACCTGTGGCCCAGTCAGTGGGCCACGCTTTTTCTTCTTTGTCTCTAGAATTCTTAAATAAAATCGAGCTAATTTTGCTGTAGTTTACGCTAGACTATATATGTATAGGTTGAATACATATGGCACTTAATTAAGAACATTAATTGGACATTGTAAAGTAGTGAATTGTAAGTTATAAATTAGGGAATTTCAAATTTTAAATTATGTAATTGCAAATTTTAAATTATGTAATTGCAAATTTTTAAATTTGTAGTTTTTAAATTTGCAATTTTTAAATTTACAATTTTTAAATTTGTAATTTTTAAATCAGTAAATTACAAGTAAATAAAGTTGAATATACTGAATTATAAACTGCAAATTAGTGAATGTGTAAGTTAGTGAATTGTAATTTAATAAATTAGTGAATTATAAGATAGAAACTGCAAATTAGTGACTTATAAGTTAGTGAGTTATAAATCTATGAGTTCTAACTTAGAAATTTGTGACACAATAAACCACAGGATAGAGCATGACACATCCTGTGAATGTCGCAGTTCTTTGAGACAGATACCATATCCCGTATGGGCTGAGTTCATAATTTTTTACCCCACGTATATAAGTGATTCCATACTTAATTTCTACACATGTTGTCATACTTCATGTTTTTCAGTCAGATATTTTACATTTATTTACTTAAGTCCTTCTGTCTGTAGCTCAGATGTGCAATTCTCAATAAACTACATTTTTTTTTTCGCTCCATTAATTTCCATCGGTTCTACGTACTTTCAATTATGCGTCTCCACGTTCATGTGGCGATGATTCCATAAGTTTGGCGAACGAGAATATATATAGAGAAAGAGAAAAAAAAAAGAAATATTTTTGTAAGGAGCATACAAAAGTGGAGGAACTAGTTTTGAAAATAATAAAGCTTAAATGGCAACTAATTGAGCTTACCGAAAGCATTTTTACTTCAACTTCATACTTACTTCAACTTCATACTTACTTCAACTTCATACTTACTTCAACTTCATACTTACTTCAACATTACGCCAAAAGTGAGTTACGGGAACTCTCTATAAATATCAAAAACTCACTGGCGTATGCAAGGGGGTGTTGATGGAGGTTTTAACCCCCATTACGATAAAATTTTGTATAATTAATAACAGAATATATAGAGCTGCAGCCCTGTAATCCCCATTGAGCCTATAAACTCCCCTCATGAACTCTTTTTGCGTACGCCTGTGAAAAAAAAAATTATCATTTTTTAGTAACTATATATTACCACTTCGTTTTTGTTTTCTAATTTTTTAAATTTAAACATTCTTTCTGCCGCGGTGGATGATTTAATGATTGTACTAATAAGAGAGTTTGAAGTGTTTATTTTCTTATATTTTTGACACTTATATATATGTATAACAAAATAAAACATAATAAAAGTCGGAGAAAGGTTTGAGGCCCGGCTTTATATCTACCAAGAAGTGTAAGGCCTTCAATTTGAACATCTACTTCATTAAAAGGTAACTTCTTTTCTTACTTTTTTTATATTTCTTTTATTTTTTAATATTTTATTGTTTTCTTTTTTAATATTTTTATTTGAGTTTTTGAGGATTAAAATATTGATATTTTTAAACGATCCTTGAAACTTTACATATTGGATTAATACGAAATTTAAAATTGTTACTGATAGAACACACATTGCTTTACATTCTACAATTTTCGTTATTTGCCTACGACCTTACTATCGTGAGTAAAAGTTAGGAGAATAAAGATCGATTTTGAAATTTGCGGACACGTCGTTGGTGCTATGGGTGTCATAGCGCCATACTGTAAATGTCATCATTTTTTTCTCAACGAGACCTTCAAAAGAAGGTATTACTCGATGGGGGTTGCCATTTGAAATTTTGGAGTTGGCCCCCGTGGGGCGCCCCCTGGTGCTGAGGGTGAGTCGCGACACAGAACAAAAATTATTTCCTTTTCAACAAGCAACTTTCCCGAAACGACGTTTATCTGCCTGAACCCACTAAAAAATTAACAGTGGGGGGACTGACTTTTGAATCACCCCGTATATGTGTATGTAATTTTATAAGTAATTAAAATAAACCTGACTTTCTGTTAATATTTCAAAAGAGCAATTTTTTTAAGCCTCATTCTCGTAAAGTAATAACTTCGATGTTTCATAAATATTTGTAATCAAAATTTTTCTTCCATAAAACTGCAAAAAGTCGTAGAGACGTTTGCATTTCGCATTAAAATTTTAAAGTAAACTAAATATTAAAGTACCTCGTCGACTGTAACAACAATTTCCTTGCTCTCTTTTTTGTTATTAATCGGTTAAGGCGCTCGCGGGAAAAAAAGGGACGACGAATAATTTATGTCAATGGTGGCTTTCTCGAGAAAATGTGCTCTACGACGATCGTCGTAGCGATCTCCAATCGTAAAGTTTTCTCGTAAGTACAGCTCTTCTAATCGTAAACCTGACTTGTCCCAAACTTGCACGAAAGAAAAACTTGCAGCGTGTAAGACATTTCGCGATAACATTGGCATTTTGCATTTGGTCCCAAAAGCATTACGAAAATCATCGTAAATAAATAAAGAGAAATCGCTAATGCAATCGTTCGACCTTTTTTTGTCTTTAATTGGGCTTCAAATCCACTTGGGCAGGCGAGGGCTGGTCAAAAAATTCGATCCGAGAAGCGGAAATGAAAAAGGCATTAAAAAATCTCGATCGCTTCATCGTGTAAACATGGTAAGATGGATTATTTCTTACTTCACAGAAATGATTTCGAGATCTCTAGTTAAAGCTGATTTCTCGTTTTACTTTCAACACAGCGATAAGCAAGAATTATCGATTTATGAGATGTAGCGTACAAAATACGATAGAAATGTGAAATCGGATTTTGACGAAGAAATAAACAGCGTGGTTGTGCAAATAAATATACAATTCGTCGTCATCTTTCAAATCTTGAATCTCTGCTTCAGATACAGATTCCCTGTCCACCCACTTGAAAGCGTTCACCGGGAGATGCTTCACCATTGTCCAGCCATACAAGTTATTAGCGTCTAAGTACATGATGTACTTAGACGGCTTGCTTGGGTCATAGTCCGGAAGGTATCGGTTATTGGCCTCGCTGAAATAAAAAAAAAATAGCGATTTTTTTTTAAATATGCAAATATTTTAATTGAATTACTAAATCCTACAGTTCAAGAGGATGACATACCTGTACCGGTTTGAGATCATTGGTATTCCACTTCTTATGCATGCCTCGATGCATGTCAAGATCGGTTAACAGCTCGAAACGAACCGCCCTCATGCGCAGGCAAGCTTGCCATGCTAACTCGGGTGCTGTACACACATGACAGGGTTCGATCTTGTAGTAATCTAGGCAGAGGTGTCTGAAGTTCTCAAACACGTCAGCGAGTTGGAGAGTATCGCTTAAAACGTAAAGATTGTGATACTCTCCCAGGCTCTTCATGCCAAATTCCTCCCAGATGTTTCGAGCATGAATGTACTCATAAGAAGGTAACTCCTCCTCCGTCAACTTGTTGAAGAAGGCCTCTCGTGAAGGTAGCTCCTTCTCCTCAAATTTGGTGAATGTATCCATATAATCATATGGATACACTCCCTTCTTAAGTAGCAGCGAGACTTTATCGGGTGGGAACTGGCTATGTAGATGGTGGAAGCTGGAAGGGGGTAAGTTGTCCACCAACTTCTCCAGCGAGGACGCCATAACTGCAGCTTCCCCACTGAAAAAGAGATGTACTTCTCTTTATTGTTCGGGATTCACGTAAAATTCCGATCCTTTATCTTTCCGAGCCCACAAGTGATGCGGTGCCAGTCATAATTCCGCAAGTTGTATATCACAACGGGTATTTTCCCCGAGGGCTTGTAGGTGAGGCTGCACGTATTGTGTGCGGCCCCTCTAAAGTCACCTATAAAAGATTGAAATATAATGTTTTATACAATTTATTCACAATTCAGGATTTTTTACTTACGTTTATACAATTCCTATAAATAAGTTTACCGTATATGTGGTCGCGATCCCGAACACTATCCCATTCCAGCGGTTTTTCACAAATATGACAGCTTGAAGAAGCTCTGAAGGTCTGCTCCTGAGCGATGGTCATCTTCAGAGGTTTCTTATCCGCTAGTTTGGTAGAAATGACATCATTCTCATCTAGAAGAGCGCTCAGAAACTTCTCAATGCATTCATCCCGCAGTATACGCTTGATGGCTTCACTAACGCCCCATCAGGGCCGATGATGGTGTAGGCGAAATCGCAGGGGATGTGCATGACCTCCGTAATGGAGTAGGGAGTTCCCGACCCACCAGTCTTCTCAATCAAGGACTCGAAATCCGCGTATATAACGTAGGGAACCCTTAATCGATGCTCCCGTCTGTCAAAGGAGAGCCACTGATCCTTCTCAGTGTGGAGGCTTATTTTTTGTGGCCCGTGCCTCACACATTCCTCCCGATGCTCCTGCATGGATTCTTCGTGATTGAACCGGTGCAAGCAGTAATCACAATAGAAGGACTGTGGGTTATAACGGGTGCGATCTGCCAGAAATCGGTTCAAGCTCCTAATGAGGCAATAGTGTTGACCTCCCGCATCTGAAATCAGGAAAAGATTCACATGAGTTGAAAATCTCTTCTCTGTAATGAAGAGTGGGAATACTTTCTTCTCATATCCAAAGACATTAATCGAGAGGTTGTTACGCCTCTCGATTTTATGAATGTTCCGAATCTTTACGGGATATTTCACCTCTCCCATGTTGAGCTCCAACTCATATGGCGCATAATGTGAAACCCGGTCAGGACGCTTTTGTCCATCGACAGGGTGGAGAGCTGCCAGAAGACTCCACGGGAAACATTTGCTGTCGTTGTTTTTGGTATTTAGAACAGCACGTTTGTCCACTACCTTTTTCGGGAGGGGGATGTAGGAAGAACCAGCGAGTGGGCGGTATTGAGCAATTTTCACCTCCAGATATCAAATCTGATCCAACACATCGTGCTTCAAATTCTTGAAAACTTTCTTTTACTTTTTCAAAGGCTTCCTGTATTTTGAAGTCTTCGACCCCAGGGCGAATTGTAACACAACAACTTCGGAAGTGTCCCTCCGTGATTTCTTCTACATCATCAGCGGAAATCCGCGAGAAATTTGTGTGTAATGCGATGTAATATTTCACAGCGTTAAATTCCTGCATGCCATCAGCTAACTCTTCCGAGAGAGGTCCCCGAACGCTTTAGGGGAACACCTCCACATCCTCCCTCTCTTCTTTCTCTGGATGCAGAAGGTGGTGTGCTCTGGGTGCGGAAGTCTTCTAACCCGCTTTCACACCCACCCCTTCTCTGACTCTTCCTGCGACCTTCTCTTGGAGTCTTTTCCCCGTATAAAAAATAAATTTTATTTAATATATATGTATACACATACAGGGTTTGTCCCAAAAGTTCCCGAAATGATTTTTTTTAAAATCATTTATTCAATATCAGTTTACAATCTTTTCAGAACTTTTCAAAGTATTCTCCCCCTGCTTCGATGCACCGTTGCCAACGCTTCACCCAATCATTGAAGGCGCCCTGGAAGTCGTCAACGGGAATCTCCTTCAGTGAGGTCGTCGCGGCTGCTTTTACCGCCTCCAGCGTCCCATGCCGAGTTCCTTTCAGGGTTCTTTTGATCCTTGGGAACAAAAAGAAATCCGCTGGTGCCAGATCGGGGCTGTACGGCGGCTGGGGCAGCGTTGCCACACCCATTTTGGCCAGCAACTCGGAGACAATGAGCGCGGTGTGGGTTGACGCGTTGTCATGGTGCAAGATCCAATTGTCGCGAATTTCGTTTCGGACGCGTCGAACCCTGTTGCGCAACCGTTTGAGCACTTCACAGTAAAACTCCTTGTTGACTGTTTGTCCTTGTGGCACGAATTCACTGTGAACTACACCTTTTCTGTCAAAAAACACAATGAGCATTGCCTTGATTCGCGATTTGCTCATCCTTGCTTTTTTCGGGCGAGGAGACTCCTTGGTGTGCCACTCGCTGCTCTGGCGCTTTGATTCGGGATCGTACTGAAAAATCCACGTCTCGTCCCCTGTGATCACTCTGTCCAAAAATTCTGGGTCCGTTTCGTAGCGTTCATGCAATTCCTGGCACTTCAACAAACGCTGCTCCTTCATCTCACTCGTCAGGACTTTTGGCACCATTTTCGAGCAGACTTTCCTCATTTGAAGATCCTCCGTTAAAATGCGATGAACGATTGTTTTGGGTATTCCACACTCCTCTGCAATCACCCGAACACTTAATCGTCGGTCATTGTCCAAAACTTGACGCACTTTTTGCACCGAGTCGTCCGTTTGTGATGTCGACGGGCGTCCAGAGCGGTCGTCGTCGTTGACGGACTCCCGACCTTCCCGGAACCGCTTGTGCCACATGAAAGTTTGGCTTTTTTTCATCGCCCCGTCACCGTAGGCTTTCCGAAGCATTTCGAGTGTCTCCGCCCCGTTTTTACCCAGTTTCACACAAAATTTGATTGCATAACGCTGCTCCAAAAACTGGTCCATTTTTTGATCGACGAGGGTGCAGTAGATACCTCTGCGCGGAGCGTGACCCTGCCTCAACAACTGCCCGCAGGCGACTGATACCGGTCTCGTTTCCAAGCTCAGATCCCCCACCAACTTCTCCGCCCCGTCAGCCAGCGTTGCCAACTACAAAAAATCATTCCGGGAACTTCTGGGACAAACCCTGTATAAGCTTTATAAACGTATAGTTATATGAAAGCTTGCTGTATATGTTTATATGCTACCACATGTATATTATATATATATAATATGTGTGTGTAAATATATATATACGTACGTTAGCAATGACATGCGTCGAGCGACCGGGGATGGCCAACTCCCCGTCATCAATTCGGACACGTTTCGAACGGAACCTATAAGAAAATATACTTCTTCAAATAATCATCATTTAAAAAAGTATTTTACATTAAAAAAAAAAAAAATTTTTTCCATCTTCTATATTATAATTATACATACGTTGATGCTGTTTGTGAGACCTGAAACAGTTAGTTCCTCTCGAGCGGGAGATAGGGGTCTCTTTAAAAACTCCACATCCTAAAAAAATAAACAAATCCTGATGAAGTGATATACAATTTTCATAACACTGCCGCTTAGAACATCGCTACGTACCGAAGGTCTGGGAACCGCTAAATCCTCCCTAAGATCCTGCATGGATTGTGGAGGGACCACCGTCGTAGAAGGAGACTGAGAGAGAGAGAATTTCTATTTTAGCATCTTTCCGAAGAACTTTAAATTAAGATTTTCTGTTTTAGTATTTTCCCGAAGAACTTCAAAATACTTATACGTAGCTCGTAAATTCTTCACTTACCACTGACGTGTTGTGGAGTTTTTCATGCCTGTTTCTAGCATATTGACGGAAGAACTCCTTCCCACAAATGGAACATGGGAAGAGAGGCTCACCATGCTGAGGGTGGTGGAGAGCCCTAACATATCAAATCCTCTGCTGGATCATCATTTCTTGTATGCGTATACGAATATATCGGATGAGATGGTCGGCGATATTTTGGCTCTCTTGCTATGTACCGTAAAAGTCCAGGGCTTCACGTAGGAATGGTTTGCGCCTCTTATGATAGACCCCACTACAAATCTCTAATATGGAAATATTTTCAGACTGTGGAAATCGTTATAAGAACGCATACTGGGGAAAAAAATCTCATTCTTAAAAGAGCGCGCGATAGTGAAACTACACTTTCGTCTAAAGCAGCTGTGAAAGATGTATAAGCCAGATTATTGTTGTACAAAGTCACTAGAAGATTATTATGTGAACCAAGCAGGATCGGGACTTCCCTATTATCTGATGACTACCGGCCGGCTGACTGTGGAACCACCGTCGGACTGCTGTCTTGGCTTCATCGTTGCACGTGAATCGCTGTCCTGCCAGGAACTTCTTCAGCGGACCGAAAACGTGGAAATCACTAGGGGGCGAGGTCCGGACTGTATGCAATCAGAACCGCCGACAAGCTCCGGTCATTTCACTGGGAGAGTCTGGACCACCCACCATACAGTCCGGACCTCGCCCCTAGTGATTTCCACGTTTTCGGTCCGCTGAAGAAGTTCCTGGCAGGACAGCGATTCACGTGCAACGATGAAGCCAAGACAGCAGTCCGACGGTGGTTCCACAGTCAGCCGGACGAATTCTACCACAGGGGCATCTCAAATTTAGTGCTGCGATGGGACAAATGTCTGAACCGGTGTGGGGACTATGTGGAAAAATAGTGTAAGGTACGTAGAATAGTACGTATATTTGTAATTACCTGTATGTACCTTATTTTGGCTAATAAAAAATAGGGGCAAAGACTTTCTGATTCGCCCTCGTAGATGGGAACCCGCTCCCTTACCGGCCATTAGAACCTGACTTTGCGCGAAATTCAACTATCCGCGCTTACCATAGCCTATTTGAGGGCACCGATAAATTGAATCAATACCGAGGAATACACATCGATAGAGACGATTATTCGAAAGCATATACTCTGTACGCATTTAATTTATTACTAGATTTCTGTGATGGAGGGTATTTGCATCTCATGCATCAAGAAAATTTACGAATTGTAATAAAATTCGCCACTACTGTACCAAACACTGCATCGTTTCTGGTCTCTACAGAATTCCAAAACGTTATAGAAATAACACAATCCAGAAATATCACATGTGATTTCTCAAATTGAAATGTATACTGCACAAATAAATAGGATATTACAACAGGACAATTTTACTCGGCACTCGTTCATGGAAGTTTCTGCCAGCGACCAGTTACCCAGAAAAATAAACTCCTTCCCTAGTGGTGAATGAGGACTCGCAAACAATGAGGGGGTAGCCATTGGCTGGCTATCTACGTGAAATCTCTAACAACTATCGAATTATTTGATTCCTACGGGAACTCACCGAATTTTTTTGGAGGACCGATATCACAAATGTTTACAAAATATGCACATATAAAATTTAATGATGTACTTCTACAATGCAGCAATTCATCCGTATGCGGACAATATTGTATTTTTTATATTTATTCTAGATGTCGAGGGCAAAGCCTCGGGACTATTGTAAATACGTTTCAGGCAAAATGTTCAACCAATGACGTGCGAGTATACAATTTTGTAAAACGAAAGTACGGGATTATTGTAAAATTTCATACTTTTTGAAAAAATACAATTTATTATAAAAATCAATTGTACATGCCTATCTCAATCATTTCTAGCTATGGAGCCCATCCGAATCTACCATCTGTCCACGATTTTAATTTGTGGACCAACGGGAAGTGGAAAAAGCGTATTTGTACGCGATTTTCTTAAACATAAGCAAGAAATTTTCAATGTGACAGCAGCTATTGTTATGTGGTTTTATGAGATACATCAAACTCTTTACGATGAAATTGCTGACGTTACGTTTGTTGAAGGATTACCTTCAGATTTGAAAGATTATCTAAATGGTCCTACTCTATTCGTTATCGATGATTTGATGGTAGAATATGGGAATGATACGAAGATTACGAATTTGTTTACCAGAGGATGTCACCATCATAAACTAACAGTGATGTTCATTTCTCAGAACGTATTTCACAAGGGATCTCAAGTGAAAGAAACATCTCTCAATGCACATTACATGTTCCTATTTAAGTCACGTCGCGATCTAACACAAATCATGTATTTAGGACGCCAGCTGTATCCAACAAAGACCAAAAAATTCCAGGATGCGTTTCAGGGAGCTACAAAAACCCCATTTTCATATCTCCTCGTGGATTTGAGATCTGAAGCACAAAAAGACATGCGGTTACGCACGAATATTCTCCTGCACCAAGTGCAAACCATCTATCAAAGTCATTTCTCATAAAGTACTTAAAAAGAAGATTTGGAAGAAGCGAGAGTATTTGGGAAAATGACGCTGAAGGGGTTGGAGCTTCAGCAACTACGTCTTCTCTGCGTATGTCCGAAAAAATCTCGAGCTAGCTTATTGAAAAAAAATTTCCATTACCGGCATAAAAGCAATCTGTGAGTGTGTTTTGAACACTATGAAGGGAAATGTACCATTAACCAAAGGACAGAAAGAAAAGTTACGAAAACATAGAATCACGCTTCGCAAAATCGCCAATAAAAAAAATACCATCATTCAAAAAATACCACAATTCGACGAATATTAGTACAAAAAGGCAGTTTTCTAGGACTAATTATTCCTGCAGATCTAAGTGTGTTGACGACACTCCTTACCAAATAGTATGGAATATACTCGGAAAATGGGACTCATACCATAGGAAAGATTCTCGAGACATACTCTGAGCGACCAACAATTGTCGGAATTGGATAGATAAAGAAGAAGGAAGATAAAGGAAATCCTTGAAAGTATGAACGAGGATCATGTGAAAATCCAACGTTATAACCAAGTGCTACAGAAAAAGATTAACACGGATATGTTTAATCAGCCAGAACTTGTTCAAGAGGAGAAGAGTGATGAGCCCGAACGTTTCCCAGAAGCGCAAACATCGAATATTGAAAAAACAGTGCTACGAACATGCCGAAGGCTACTCGTGGTACTGCGCTGAACATTATGGATTATTTAAAGAAGCATAACGATGTTATTTCATGGACAGAAAATGGTGAACTCATTTACAAAACGCATGTAATACCCTCTTCAAACGTGATTGATTTAATCGATAGTTTAAGAAATAAGAAGTCATCCCGCGACAGAAAAATTCGTAGATGCTATTAAAGAAATTAATCTACCTCTTAATTATATTCACATTGAAAAAATACTATCCAATATCAAAAATGCTAAGAAGGATGTTTTGCTACCTAAAAAGAGATTATCTGTAACACAGATAGAAAAATCTCTACCGATTCGTAAGAAATCTGTATCACAATGGGTTAAATATTGAATAAAAAAAGTTTCTGTATATTAGTCTCTTGTTATTTTTTTGACATATCACCATTCGCGAATGATTAATATTATAATATAGGGATTAGCGGGGGCATCTTAAATAAATCCAACGCTTATATGTGTCACTTGAATGAAAAAATGACTTAAAGAATCCATATACTCCCTGGGCGATGGGTCAATATAGTTGTAATCGGAGAGAATCTTCTCGGCTTCAGTTGAGGTGATTTTAGCGTACGTAAATTCCTATAATATAGAAAGAATATAATAAATTTTTAAAAAATAGATAAAGTAATAAAATTAGCTTAGAAAACATATGATCGAAAGGATTGCGATATTAATCGGAAAAGTGAATAATAAACTAGCTGAAAAAGAATTTAAGGCGTTAGTTGATTTCAAGAAAATTAAAACAAAAAAATTATCAAGGAAATAATTAGCGTATAAAGGAATGGATAAAGTAGAAAAAATTAGTTTAGAAAATACGATTGGAAGGATTATGATATTAAGCGGCAGAGAAAATAATAAGCTAGCTGAAAAATAAATAAAGGTGTTAGTTAAATTCGAGAAAATTAAAACAAGCAGCTAATTAAAAAAATAATTAGTATATAGAAAACTAGGATAAGAAAAGCGCACTTACTTGATTGGAAGTCATTATAATACGTTGAATGAAGAAGTCGAATAAGTAAGAGATGACAAAATGAGTAACAAGCTTGTAAACTCTCGGCGAAAAAGTGACTTCAAATCGTAAGATGACCGCTATATATCTGGTGTTGCCAATGGTTAGCGAAAAACGTGGGGTTCAGATATGAGGAAAATAGTTAGATAGCAATTTTTCCGGTATGAGAATAAAAGCAAAGTCATCCCGTCACGTGATATTTTAGCTAGAAAAGAGCGAAACCGGTAATTGTAACCGGATGTTGGAACCAGATCTCTAAGCGCGGGGGATCAGGATGTGTTGGCGATGAAATGTCTGAAGCGACGAAAACATATTGGGAATTGGTTTCAACTTGTTCTGAACCGTAGTTTCTTGTCAGGAACGGAACATCACGTTGTTTTGACTGGTCTTGGGTTAGAATCGTTAATGATAGGATGCAATTTAAAATAAGGATTTGAATATGATTGAAAATGCAAACTTACAGTTATTTTAAAAAAATCGCGATAAAATACAGTAACTATAAATTTTAGACACTCGTCTATAAAATCGTCTTAGACAGGTGAAGGGCGAAACATTTTTGTTAATCGTCAAATCCATATAGGGAAATAAAGAAAATCTTAAACCATAATTAAGACGTTGTTGTCCAAAAGATCGTCTTAGAAAAGTGGTCGTCTCAGAGGTAAAAAATAGAATCATATGGGGAAATACACTCTAAAATCTTTAACCGTAATAAAGGCGGCTGTCCGTAAGATCGTCTTGGAAAGGTGGTCGTCTCATAGAGGTAAAAAATAGAATCACACGAGAAATAAACGAAGACTATAATAATCTTTAACCGTAATAAAGACGGCTGTCCGTAAGATCGTCTAAGAGAGATGGTCGCCTTAAAGAAGAAATGCTCACCGCATTCCTATTAGGAATATAGGAAATCATGAAACAAACTCTACTTTGACATGTAGCGAAAGATTTCCAAAATAACTAAAAATTAAATAAATATAAAAGTAAAAATTAGAAAACTTCCGATTTAAAAAAATTGTAAAGTTAAAAAAACGCCAAATATTCTTAAGAGGGGAAAAAACGCGCCAAACATTCGTGCAACCTCCCACCGTCCGTGCAACCTGTCTATGCCAGGCGTGTAGCCCCACCACAGGGGTAGAATCCCGTACCACCGTGCCACGTGCCGTAGAACGCCTACTTTCCCCCTACTTATGAATATATGGAGTTTTAGTTCTATAACCGCCTATTGTAAGCTTGTAACCCCCGTTATGAACATTTATACAAGATAACATCTTCACAATTTCTGGATGGGAATATCGTAACAAAATCTACAGCTTTTACGCTTTTCCAATATTAACACTAAGCTTGAAATGAAAGTAATATAATCATTTGTATACACTTTTACTTCTACAATTCCTGTTCCTTCTTATGATATGTAACACACAGTACGTATCTCAGGTTGAATAAAACTATTATTATTAATATAGTACATTAATATATCAATACAGTGATGTACTATATTATTAATATAATACGTCACTAACTTTCTACTAAGGTCTTTAGAAGGGGAAAGAGGGTGTAAAGTGTAAAAGTAGCATCTCCGTTTTCACAGAATACGATCTATAATTATACAAAAAATTTTTTATAAAAAATAAACCTGGTTTTAAACAAAAAGACTTCCCATTCTACAAAATACCCCGAAATCAGTTGTAATGGGAGTGTGTGCATGTAAAAGGGTCGCGAAATGAAGGCTATCCTATGTTTAAATTATTAATTTTGTTAAAGGCAAATACCTTTTCTGTTTTAATCTTTGACTACTGAACGCCTCTCTTTCTATCTACATATTTTAAGTGTCCTTTAATTATATTTCCAATTATGCTTTTGACTCCCCTATCGGAGTTTTCATCAAATATATGTGTTATATTCGAAGTGCATAATAAACATGTCCCACCCTTATTAAATGGCAGTAGTAAATGTAATTTTGCCAAAGTCGTTCTGACCGTTGAGAAAGATAAGATTTCAATTACACATTACACACCCAGCCAACACCTTGGGTTGGGCCCGCTGAACACTGTAGGTCGGAAAACACGATTATTTTTCCTTTTATAAGACGTAAACCCCTATAGTGTTTCCACTTGCAACCGTTGGGTGTAGGTCGAAAAGGGATTTCCACCCACGGCACTCCGCATTATTCATTAGCTTTTCCCTCCTTCCTAAAAAAGAAAAGTTGGCCTTTGACAAGAAAAGTTCTTCTTCTTCTTCGCGTAGAATAAAGTGAAACGCAGGCTAGCGGTAAACGGATGAGAGTTATGTTTGTGACAAGTTACCGAGTTGATATCGAAAAATGAAAACAACTCAGAATTAGTTTTCTACCATTTCTCAAGAACATCGTCGTATTTGGTTTCAACTAAATTTTTGCAGCAAAAATCAGTATTGACAGATGTTGTTTTCTTCTGTAGTTACTTATAGACATTTTGTTTTTGCACGTCCCTTTTTCCCTGATATATATAATTCAGAGCACAATCCGTGCTCTATTTACATTTTAAATAATTTTCTCCCATACGTCTGTGTTCGGGGCCGTTCTTGGCTAATACAGAATCCAGGGCAAAACATATTTTGGCGGCTCATACATATTCGAGTAAGAAAACAAACTAAATAATGGTATAATGTATAAGCACGAAATGCGAGATCTGAAGTAAAAATATTTTTGGGGAAATTTTCAATATTACCAAAATTTTAAATTTGAGAATTACGCTTCGTGGGGCCTCAAGAAGCGCGGGGCCCGATGCATGGGCCCCGCTTGCCCCTGCTTAAAGACGGCCCTGTCTGTACTATGTGATTGGGAATCTACACTTGGCGACTTTGGCGAGCATTGAGGACTTTCAGTTCGGCCAAGATCGCAATCCTCTGAGGAAGGCTTGTAGTTTTAAGAAGAAACGTTAAATATAACAAACGTTTTTCGACAGAAATTATTTTCAAGAATATTCGCCGTATATAGTGCACTTGGTTTATTTAGAATATATATAACTTCCGCCCTCCGTCCACCTATTCATTTGACATTTCTTGTTTCTTCCCCCCCCCCCTCAGCTTATATGTTTGTTCGTTTGGATTTTTTATGGCGCAAGAGCATCTGGGCTATACTGCGCCAAGAGATTTTTAACGCCATCAGCTTATAACGCATAAATGTTTTCGGGATTTATATTTGTTGCTGATTTTACTTCACATCTGTTGAACTTATATTATCGTCATCTATGGCTTAACAAATAATAAAATTACTGTTAATCAACATAAATATTTCATGAAAGGAAATTTTCATTTTTTTTTTTATATAAAAAGTAAACAACTTTTCCAAAAAATAAAATTTACAAGACACTGGCATTCCATCGCGGAAAACAGGTCTGAATGGATTCTCTCTATCTCTATCTCTTTCTTTCTTTCTCTTTGGGTTTAAACCAGCAGCTCCCTTTTATCCTCAATAAGTTTTACAACAATAGGCAAATTATTTTGCTGGTAATTGAATATTTATTAGTTATTTCATCACTCGTAAGTGACATTTCAAAGCAAATATGTTTTAATAAGATACCTTTTCGCTCTTTTCTATTTCATTAAGAAAACTTCCATGCCTCTCTTCCTAGATTGAATTAATTGTCTTTTAATTAGATCGAAAATGATTAAATCAAATCTAAAACTTTACTCGAAAAATGTCACCGACCCTGTTGGTGTCTCTCTATTGAAGAAGATGGAAGTTAAGAAGTTACCAACACATTTATACGTAAAAAATCGCGTCAGTCCATTTACTTCCGGCTTGCGCGATAATCGTCGTAAGTATTTTGTAACGACCTTAGCACACATTTAAAAAAACAAAACTGAGATTAGGTAAAAGTTCTTGTTTTTCGTGTTTGCTGACGCAAGCACAGATAAGATCATGTTGCTTCAAGATCTTTTCGCGGAATTCGAACCCCTCTTTTTTCTTGTCCAGGGAAATCAAACCCTGATCAACGAAGTAGTATAAATAAACCCGGCATTTATTGTTCATTTCATTAGTCTGCTATGTGGCATCGTACGCTGATACGTGTAGAAGTTGTTTGTCGTTATTCCAATTTGAAATGTTTAGATTAAAAAATACTTCATATTTAATCAAAATGATAAAAAATATATAACAAAATAATAAAATTGAGAAAAATTTCAATGAATGAAAAAGGAATGTACTAAAAGGAAAACATGAGGAAAACTAAGAAGCTAAAGAATACATTAATGAATACAAAGAAAGGGAAAAGCTTTTTCAGATTTCATTTAAACTTTGATGGTTAAAAAGGAAATACAGAAGTTCAAAATTTTGTAGACAACAGTCTTTTAAAAAAAATGTATTTCATGAAAATTATATTTATTTCATAGACAATGAGACTTATTTTGTTGATAATGATGTCCATTTCAGATATCACTATTATTTTCATTGACAATCTTACATCAAAATTGACGATGCCATTTCCTGCTAAGAAGTTTGTTTGTTTAGATTTTTTATGGCGCAAGAACATCTGGGCTATACTGCGCCACTGCTATATGATGATGATGATATATATATATATATATATATATATATATATATATATATGTGTGTGTGTGTGTTCTCGATGGGGCGACTGGGTCCATGCCCCTACGGGCCCCGTCTTGACTACAGACCTGCGTGTGTTCCTTACCCTGATATAGGAATGGCGTGACGATTGAAATTAAATTACTGCAATTTCATATCTTACTGCATTTCATTGAATATTACTTTTTCCTACATTTCGAACATTATGTTATAAGAAAAAGAACGCAAATTCTTTATTAAAGAAGTTATTACAGTTTTAATTTCAGTCAACTTCCTCAATTAGGCGTACCAAGTTTCGGAGTTCACTTCAAATCGTGAGTCGCGATTCAAAGGGCCTATTGCGCTTGCGGTCGGAAGATATTCCTAGAAAAAACAGAAAAACATTAATCTAATTAGTGGGTGTTCAAGTATTACGTCAGCACCTTGGGAAGAGTGGTTGGTTGCCGTTGTACTTATTTTCCTATGTTAGCCAATGTTAATTTTTGGTTGCTAGTGGGGGAGGGGAGGGGGTTAAAATGGCCAAAATATTGCTTATGTAATATTTGAACTCTCACTTAAGTTGTATACCAAACAATTATGTGTGCGTGCAGGGCGTGAGAGAGGGGCCGTTCAAGTATAACGTAAACAATACTTTGGCCATGTTATAAGCCCCCGTAAGCAAATATTAATGTTGTCTAACATAGGAAACTAAGCACAACAGAAACCTTTCCCTCCTCAAAGGTGCTTTCATAGTACATAAACGCTGCCTTCGAATTTACGGGCTCCTATCTAGTTTAGCAGATCGCGGCCCCCAACCAATCCCTAAGCCCTGTTGTGGTACAGTGTGGTAACGCGTTCGCCTAGTGCGCCGTTAACCCGGGTTCGACTCCCAACAGTGCAAAGAACGCTTACTCAGAGATCTCATAAAGATCGCACTGCTCACTGTAGTCCGGGGTTTGGTTCCCTAGGCCTTAAGAGGTTCGGATTCCTCAGAAATCAGGTGGTCCCGGTGCAGCATGACCATTGTAGTCTTTGAGCCGTAAAACCACAAACAACCAACCAATTCTCACTTCCCACCCTTAATAATTTTTCAGGAGTCGAAATCTAACGGATTATCTAGTTCGGAAATTTTATAATAGTTCTCTTAAATATTTTTAAAAAAAATTTCACGCTGTACCTCTCAGAGTCACGGGCCTATGGACATTTGCCCCCTCCTGTCCCCGGGCCTCTGTGTGTGAGCGGAGGCAGAGAGAGAAATTGGAAATGGCCGTTATAACATTACTCGAATAGATCTGCAAGTCACCTTAGGAATGATTAGTTTAAAAATATTTATTAGTTAATAATACAATCATGAACCCATTTTAATCAGTTTCTGTCCAGATGCGCATCCATGCATGTCCTTTTCCCCTAATCAGTTTCCTTACGATGAGAAGTCCCTTATCTCCTGTGTTTTCTTGTTTGGCAGGACATGTGAGACTTCGCTTGGACGTGTCTCTGGCGACATATCTGGCGGGAATGCTGATCTAGGTGTATAGCTAACCTTGAACGATCTGCAGAAAGGATGGAGAGAGGAGATCGCGAAGGAGATAGACCCCTCATGAGAGGAAGTCTTTCCTTTTTCAAAGGGGGGAAGGGGATTTCTAGCCCCTCCTTCC
Source organism: Dysdera silvatica (assembly GCA_006491805.2). Taxonomy (NCBI): domain Eukaryota; kingdom Metazoa; phylum Arthropoda; class Arachnida; order Araneae; family Dysderidae; genus Dysdera; species Dysdera silvatica. The sequence continues at coordinate 62,331,985 of QLNU02014802.1, forward strand.
TTCCGAGGAGCGACTAGGAGGGGAAGCGATAGGGAAGATATGTGGGCGATGCAAATTGCAGCTAATAAGGGAGGGATCGAATCTCATCTGGAAGACCCAGGAATTTCCTGAGGTCCTGACCTCCTTGTTGTGTAGGGACAAGGAGGACAAATTTTGATTGCTTACGACGCGGGAACTTCCAGTTATGAAACCGGCTGTAGCTAACGACGTCCATGTAGGTTAATACCAAATATTTCCAGAAAATTTACGCACCATGTGTCTGCAAAGTATTTAGGAATGGCGGTGATGTTTACGAATTTCACACAACGGGCAGGGTTTCAAAATTCTTTCTCGTAATTGTAAAACAATAGAAGAGTCATTCTTTTTTAAATTTCTGTGAGTTGTGGAGTTGGGATATGAAAAGTTAGAAGTTTTCAACTATCTTTGCACCGCTTAATACGTCAACCTGATATGGTGATAAAATAATTGATAAGGCAACAAATTAACACACTTAAAAATATAAATTTTTATAGTTTACAGCTGTTTCAATAGCCCTGAGCTATTTTCGTCAGAACGGCCAACGATACAGCACAACGTCTGTACTCCCGTTTTCACGAGGTCTGCCGTTGGTCACAAAAACTATTCTACAGATATAAGGTAAATTCCCATTTGTGAACTTTCGATTTTGCCAACTTTTTGAGTTCGATGAATTACAGAGCGAAACACGTGAATTATTGCAAAAATTGCAAGTTGATAACCCGTTAGCTTTTGACTCTCGAAAACTGATCGTAGGGTTGTGAAATGGAAGTAGATTTTGCGGCAACCAAACCCTTTTCTCCAGTCCTGCATGCATGCACAGTTGTTTAGTACATTGGCATACGCAGGAGGTATAGATTGGGGTTCTAACCCTCATTGCAATGAAATTTTGTACATTGAACGTAGTGTAATATGTGAGTTATAGCTCTGTCAACCCCCCCCCGCCATTGGCCTATAACCCCCTTATGAACTTTCTGCGTCGTCTATCGTTTGTATACACCTGAAGTAACTTAGTATTTTCTGTCTTTTCTAAGTATATCAGACCGAACGCGCAATGGGCTCCTTGAACCTAGAAACGCGATTTAAAGAAGACATGCGCCTCGGCGCCGATGGCGTAAAAATATTGGGCGGGGGACAATATACCAGTAGAAGGCAAAATTGTTTGAAATTGGAGGGGGACACGGAACCCTAATGCCAGCATTGGGGGACGGGTTTCCCACGTCCCTCCCCGCTAACGGCGCCCGTGGATACACAAAACTTGCCCTAATTGATCAAGTTAATTAAAATTTAAACTGTTAATTTATAACAGTTATAAATTAAAATGTTATAACTTTATAGAAGAATTGCCCTTTGCGTTCTTTTTCTTATAACGCAATACTCAAATTACAGGGAAAAAATATATTAAATGAAATGCAGTAAAATATGAAATTGCAATAATTTAATGTCAATCAGCCCTGCGAGGCCTATGATAGGGAAAAGATCACAAGTGATAATCAGAACGCTTTTTGTAACATCACATTTTATGTAATTAGTCGTACTACATAGCAGAAAATGGACATTTTTGTCAATGAAATGGATATCTTTGTCAGAATGTAATGAATTTGTGACTGTCAGTGAAATAAATATCATTGTGAATGGTATAAACATCATTATTTAGGAGATGTATTTCTTAAGAAAGACAGTTGTTTACAATAATTTGAACATATCTATTTCCATTTTAACCATCTGTCTGAATGCAATCTGAAAACTATTTTCCTTTTTCTTGTATTTGTTAATATTTTCTTTGGTGTCTTAGCTTCCCTCGTGCTTTTAGTTATTTTAATACATCCTTTAATCCATTCTTTGAAATTTTTCTCGATTTTATTCTTTCATGAAATGAATATAAAGCACTTCCCAATTTAATATTTAAATTGAAATAACAACAAAAGACTTCTACCAATATCAGCATACGATGCCACACAGCAAACTAAGAAAATGAACAAATGGATCATCTCTTAGCGAAATTGACATCTTAAAACAACAACTTTTTCTCTCTCTTTATTGTTACGCCATGCTGAAACTGATTGAAACAGACACTACAATAATGAAACATTTCTTCAAAAGAATCATAGCTAAATTTAAATGAAACTTTGCCATGCCATGACCTCAGGATAATTAGAAAATTTAACTTGTGTATGTCTCTCATTCCAAAACTGGTGTGGTTTTCGAAACAACGATATATATTTGTATTTTTATAAACTGCTGGAAATTTATTATTAGAGGGAGAGAGAATTTTAACGCATTTAAATTTTTTTGGTTATTTTTTCCTTCTTTAACCAGCGGGGGGTGGGGGGGTTAAAGTTCGTAGGGATTTTGGAAGCGAAGAAAGGGAATCTTTCTCAAATACGTTTTCTTCATATAGTATATTCATTGTTGTCATATAAAGCAGTGATTTCCCCCCATATTGGCGTTCTCGATGAATGTTCAAGAGATCCGCAAGTGTTTGATGTATAATAAATATTTAGTTCCGAAAATTTCCATAGCAAAGTTGTTTGTTGTTTTTTGCGAAATAATATTTTGTTTTAATTAATATTTTATTTTAATTAACATTTTATTTTAATTGATATTTTATTTTATTTTAATTGATATTTATTTTATTTTTGATATTTTATTTTAATTGATATTTTATTTTAATAATTGATATTTTATTTTAATTGATATTTTATTTTTATTTTAATTAATATTTTATTTTATTTTATTTTATTTTATTTTAATATTTTATTTTATTTTAATTAATATTTTATTTTATTTTAATTTAATATTTTATTTTAATATTTTATTTTATTTTAATATTTTATTTTATTTTAATATTTTATTTTATTTTAATATTTTATTTTATTTTAATATTTTATTTTATTTTAATATTTTATTTTATTTTAGTACCATTAAGTATATTTATTAAAGAGCGCATCTTATTTGTAAAACGCGGTGAGGAAATTATTGAAAAAAAATTATGCTAAGTCTGGGTACTCCCTGTTTCTGCTCCACAAATGCTACTCGCCCCTTAATTTACTTTTATATGCTGAGCATTTCTGTAGTAATGACATGTTGTAGTAACTCCATTAATTACTTTCATGTATTCGTTATTCTGGAAGAAAATCTTGCACCAGACTAAGGCTCCTTTCTTACTCTCTAACATGTCCAACCTACCCATTAGAAGCGAATTATCTCTGTGTATTTCAGAGCTTTCCGTCTACGAAATTCATTATCTATTCATGATTATGCATTCTCGAGATTAAAAAGAAATTATTATATTAAGCTTATTAAGCAATGTGTTTTTTAACTGATTTTATTTTGCTTTAAAAATGCAGTACCTTTTTAAATACATTATATTACAGTGTCCAATTTTTTTTTCCTTAATTACAGTGGATTGAGAAATGGAGGCTTACTGAAGTTTAAGATGTAAGATAGTCTTTATCGTAGCCTACTCAGTAAGCAACAATATTTGTAGAAAAAAAAAGCTAAAGAAAGAAATTTACATAATTTTTCAGAAATTTTCTGAAATTGATGTGATAAAGGAATAAAAACGTTTAGCCATCGTTTCCACCCTTTTTTATCCCACGGCCGAAAGAGTTTGAAAAATCATGTGAATTAAAAAAATATATATGAAAGAGTTTAAAAAACATATCCGCCTGTTTATAGTCATCCCTTTCTATAAAGATGCTAAACAACTAAAAAAAATTGTCAGATGTAATCGAAAATGAGCCAAATCAGCAACACTAAATTCCAGCAGGCATCCCTACACAGACATCATATTAAAATCGTGTCACCTCAATGGGTCAATTTCATGAACAAGACACAGAAAAAAGTACTACAAGTGGTTTTGAAAGACTCCAAAGGTACAAGAGACCTTCCTTCCTTCCTTCAAAATCCTTCTTTACTTCTTTCCCTGTGAATCTCCAGCAGCGAATAAAAGAAAGATACCAATATCTTCTTCCTTGAATCAGTAAAACCCGCGGGCGGCTCTGACCCTAGGGTGGGTCGTTCTAGATCTCCTGTATCCATGTCCCCGCCGATGGGTCGCGACCAGCTCAGTCAGCAGTCCCCAGCTGTGTCTTCCACTTCACTCGGGACCACCCACTAAAAATTTCATGACTAGGTTCCCCCTCTTGAAGGTTTTTCTTTCGGTCGGAAGAGCTATTGTTGGCAAACGTAATTGAATTGGAGATGCTTCACGGTCCAGGAAAAAGGGATTTTTCGGGACTCTCGCTTCCGTTTTTCCGACTCAAAAAACAGTGTTGCCGCTCTTGTTTGTTCAATTTTACTTGTCCGGTTCTCAATCAATATTGCTTATGCCGCGGTTTTTGAGTCTCTTTTAGCTCCATTGTTGCATTTTCCTTTTCTCCACGTGGGCTTTTACTTATATCCAAATTCCTTTTTATATCTACTGATGGTTAACTTTCTATTATTTAAACTTTTATTTCAATTCAACTTTTTATTACATCGGCATTTACTTGAATACATGTAATATCCTATTTATTTAATGAATATAAATGATGTGTTTAGCTTTTATTATATGCTACTTTATTCTTATCCAACTTTTTATTACATGGATTTTTTTAATTTTCAATTGTTTCGATAATATTCGTGGATTTTATTCATATTCTGTTATATGTGTTGCGTACATTCAACATTAGATGGAATTTTAATCCCGATTAGTATTATATTGCGTGGAAATTTGCTTACGCGTAGTATTTTATTACATTCAAAAACGGAAGTTTAATTTAAACACGTTCTGAAATTCGTAAGATACGACATAATTGTATAATAATACATAACAAACAAGCCTAATTTATTATTAAATTTAGAGAGATATATAAGAAACGCATGTTAAACTAAGTATAATGCATTCGTTTATGTAACAGATGATCATTATGTAACACATGGTGATTCCTTTGCGTGGTGATTCGTGAAATCCATTAATTTATCTAATATGGTGTTTCTCAACATGTGTTCCTCTAAACTCCAGGGTTCCACGATGGCCCTCCCGGGGTTTCACGAGCAGTTTGTGAAACAGCACCGAGAAATTCCGTAAGTTCCTTCCCATGGCAACCACTTAGAGTTATATAACCATATAAGAAGCGTTTGGGGAAAGAAATATTCCATGCTGTGATTGGTTTTCTCTCAAGTTGATCTATGAGGGTGTGGCCTAGAGCGATGACGTCATATTTCAACTATTCAGGCTTAACTCGAAGTCTATCTAAACGGACAGCGAGGTGTTCACCCCGAAATGGGGGGTATGGGAGTCTCTCCTCACTAACCCTTCTCTGATTAAGGTAGGAGTAATTTGTTTTCAAGTATGAATTTTGTAAAAAGTAAACACTAATCTTGTAAAAACATTTATATATAGGCAACACCCTCAGGTTAAAAGCAACCAATCAGAGCATGGAACATTCCTCTCTCCAAATGCACTAACCATATATAACCAATATCTAACAACAATGGAAAAGTATTAATTACCTTTTTTTACTAATGTTTTCATTGCTTATTCTTATGTTTTTGTGGAAGTACTAATAAATAATGGCGTTGGAGCCGTTCAAATATTGCGTAAGCACATTTCTGTCCATTTCATACTCCCACTCCACCCTTGTAAGAAAAATAATCAAATGCTTGACCCCTCCCCGCCCTTTCATGCTCACGCAGGATTTTGGTTTTCAAATTTTTTACTAGAGGCTTTTGAAATAAGAATGCAACGTGTGATGCAAATTATAATACTTATTTACATTTTTACTGTAATATTGAGCACTTATTTATAAGTTTGCTATAATATTAAATGCTTATTAATAAATAGAGAGTAATCACAACAAATTATCGCATTTAAAAAGTTTTAATACTCTCTTTGTGGCTGTTTTGGTGGTATTGTAAAGTATTGGATTATTTTTTTATTGTTAATATTTCTTACGTTGTAAGCAAATAGTGTGTAATAACTAATTGGATTTGATAAAATATATTATTAATTATCATACATTATTTTTGATAATTAATATATTATTAATTATCAAAAATAATGTATTCATTATATATAATTTTAAAATGTCAGGGAGGGGCACATGGAGCTTAGAAGTGGGGCTCCCAAGCGAAAAAAGTTGGGAGCCATTGGTTTAAATAATTAAATATTTATATGTGATTACGTGTATTTTATATTTTATATCTTATACTCTCAGTATGTCGCATACCCAGATATTTTAGTTCCGTCAGGGTAATTGTCACTAATTGTAATTATGTGATAATTTCATTATTTTCTATGTCTTAAGTAAGCATAGTTCAGACTCCCACCCCCTCCCCGTTGTCATCAAAAATAAGCAAATCTCAACTTCCCACCTAAAGATGCATACGTAATGCTTAAACTGCCCCTTTTTAGGTTTCTTTAAATATTTATAAAAGGGTTCCGTAACGCGTATCATGTGGTAAGTCAGGGTTCCGTGTTCTTAAAAGTTTGAGGAGTGAAATACTCATAAAAAATATGATGCTATTTATCTACTTTCATCATAACTTCACATGAACAGTGTTCCTCTCTATTCCGAGTTGCTATTCCTTGCTGAAAATGACAGGGAAATTTACGAAGTGAAAATTAATTATTCATATATTCATTGCCCTTAATGAATAACTTTAAATAATATGAGGACGCACGAGAGGCAGTCCTGCGAAACTGACATGCTCCCTTGACGCCCTTGCGGCCATGAAACAAGATACACTTGTTTATTGCATGAAGGGAAACATCTTGAATCAATAGACAGACCAACTGTCTCCAAGTGTCAACGACAATTACAGAACCTTGCTCTTGAGACAAGAATTAGTTTTGACATGCGCTGCTCGGATGCCTCCAATCTACATGATAACAAGTCAAGTTTCTGTTTTTGTTTCCGCAGGTGTAAAAGAGCCGCTATCCGGTACAGGACGGGAGGCACCCCCAGACCTTATCCGCAGAGACGACGGCGATCACCAGCAGGGGAGGCCCCACCAAGGAGGACCCGCATCTCACTCCCCACCTTCCAAATTCCGATCGTTGGGGCAACTCATACGGGCGGCTGGTGCCCAAAGTCCTCCCCTTGTCCCCACCGACAACGGCGGTAATAAGCAACGGCCTCAGCCGTACGCTTCGCTTCATTCAGGTAATTTATTTATATGCGTCTTTCTGATTTCAATGTTTTATTCCTTCTACTGTTTTCTTATATGAGAATAAGGTTATTAGATGTGAGAATAATGTGATCACTGTACAAAAACTTGAAAAGATCACAATAAAAAAACTTGAAAAAATCACAATACAAAATATATAAAGGTCACAATACAAAATATATAAAGGTCACAATACAAAATATATGAACGTCACAATACAAAATATATAAAGGCCACTATACAAAAACATAAGGTGGTCAACTTGTTTACGTTTATGTGGTCATAAAAACGTGATATTACTATACTAAAACATCAGAAGGTTGCCATATATAAGAACACACGTTCGCTATATATGAATAAAGGCCACTGTTGCGACGGTTAGACCGCTGCCATCCTCTTTCAATATACTTACTTGATCATTACAACTGTATAGATATATAAGGTTACCGTATAAATTTATAAGGTCACTATATAAATACATAAGGTCGCCAGGTAAAAATATATATGGTCACTGTATAAAATTATAAGGTCACCGTATAAAAACGATACGTAAGAATATAAAAGAGATATCAGAATGTCAT
>QLNU02014802.1:62339835-62368962 GCA_006491805.2 Dysdera silvatica
ATACACATAAAAATTGTCTTTTTCCCCGCCATATGTTTTGAGTTCCAAGTTTGTCAATTTTGTCTGGATACGTTTACTCTGTTTTCGATAGTTTCTATGAATATTTGATCAAGTCGTCCATATTATTAATTAGTTTAGCAACATGCCTCCCCACATGGCTATTTGTTAGCATCATACAAAGTATCAGAAAGAGAAGGAATAATATACATATATTGTGCATAAAATTCAAGTTCATGATTTTAGTTGCGCCACCTACATTTATTAATATACTACTTTGAAAATATTAGAAGTGAAAATTTACTTTATACGTTGATTGGAACAATGATACAGGCAACAGTCCATATTATTCATATCCTTATATATAAATATTTATATGCATGATGATTATAACACAAAATCCTTTCTATCAAGACAGAATTGAGTAAAACAAAACATGAAAATACATTTTCATTTATTAATTATAATCGAATTTTAAAAATAAATTTATAACTAATTTCTGAGATTATAACAACGCGTAATATCAATTATGATTTGATGCACTTATTTTGCCCCTCCTAATTTTGTTGACTATGTTTAAAACGTGTCTTTCGCATTCTCTATTAAAATAATAATTAGTAGTAATAATTTTAATAGAACAACGTTTTTGTCTGTTAAGTTGCAACTACGTTATGAACATTCAACTCAACAGTACTGTCATTTGTGAAGTTAACTTTGGTGATATTTTATTTGACTCTTTTAGTCATGAAATAATTTTTTTTTTTATTTAAAATTGTTTGTTTGTTTTTCAACCTCATCTGATTTTCTACGTTGTTTCATTTTAATTTACTTTTAATACATTTCCATCTTTGTATAATATTAATTTATTTTCAATTGAAAACTGTACGTGCAGCCAAATCTTGTTTGGCGCAGAATGGCCCTTGCTGTCCTTGCGCCATAAAAATACAACCGACCAATCATTTGTGAGCACGTAATAACTTGGAGAATTGAGAACTACCAATGAAATTTGATAAATGAAGAGCTGTTACGACTAATTATTAATAAAGGCCAGGAATTTAATGGCACAGATTCAATTAAATTCTCCGCAATTTAATTAAGTACCTCTGCGCTTCTAGACATTGCCTATTCAAAGACAGAATGCTGAAGTTCGGATCAATCAATCATAGTTTATTTAACTGGATAAATCCTTACACGTGAAAAATAATATTAACATTTGTTTGACTTTGTAGAGGAAACGCAGATTACAGTTTCAAAAATAGAATATTCAACTTTATTCATAACGAAGATATTGACGTTCAAAAAACATTTGATAGACTATGAAACTTGATAGAAATTGATGTAAGCACAGATGCTGTTGATTGAAAGAGGGCTTTCAAAATTAAACAGAAACTGTCCAGTTTAAAACATGCACGTGAAAATTTCTAATATATTGTACATTCGTGTGTGTAAGGAAGATATGATAATTCTTGCCATTGTATGATTAGTAACTAGTAAGTATGGTTAGTATGTATGATTAGTAAGTATGATTAGTTGTATGATCAGTAAGTATGATTAGTTGTATTATTAGTGAGTACTAAGTAGTAGGGATTTTTGTATAAATTAAGGGATCCCCCATAAATTTCAAATATTTAAATTATGGATTATATACGCATAAACAACCATTTCTGTGGTTCGTTTTTAGGACTATGGTTTCAGTTTTTATATTGCCTTAATGCCATTGAGTAAAGAATTTTTTATAAATTGGAATTCAAAACAAAGGCGGAAAAGCTCTATAAGCATAGATTGCCTAATATCACTTGTTAATCATGCTCTGTTACATTATGGGTGGACGTAAAATGTTCATAAGGGGAGGGGAAGTTACAGAGCTACAACTCCATATATCCATAGGTATATAAACAAAATTTCGTCGCAATGAGGGTTACAATCCCCCATTAAACCTCTGCGTACTCCTATGTGTTACATTCTTCCTTGATAACATTTTCATTTTATGGCGCAAGAGCAGCCAAGGCCATGTCGCGCCATGATTTACGGTTTTTCCGGAAAAATCCGCATCGTTTTTTATGTAAATGGAGAATTAAACCTTGGACTGCCAATTTAGGTCTCAAATTTCAGCCGACCCTGCCTTAGAATTAAGAACTGTTTTTTCTTGAAAGTGTTCAGCTTGAGAGAAAAGTTACGCATGTGCGAAATGCAGTTACGTAGCTAAATTTAAATAACACTTGACCAAGAAATTCTTTCTCCTAGCGAGTTAAATTCTTTTTATTCTGGAGGCGTAGCTTTTGTCAGTGGATGAAACAACGTAAAAGCAGGCTATCTTGGAGCATGATTGGCTTTTAGATACAAATTTTGAAATGGATATAATTCATAAACGAAATCCTTAATCAAAAATCGTCCCTCTTCCATTTTGTCTTAAAATTATCCAAAGATTCGCAATTCAGGGATAGTTACCGAACACCCTATATACGCACACACTGCGTTTTAAAATTATATGAACACACGGTTTCTCAAAAATGAACTACATGTAGGAAATTTTTAAACCACATATTAAGTACCTTGTTGTGAAATTTTCATAGTTATTCCCATAGGCTCCCCGAAGGGGTGCAAGGGGGTGCAAGCGCATCCCCTTGGCTTATGAAAAAAGGGGGGAAAAAGGACTGAATCCACAAGAAACTGTAGTCCAACAACATTATTCAATTGGAATTTTCCTGGATGCCCTTTCCTTGCATATAATTCTGTGGGTGCTCATAGTTATGGTTTATATTCAGCAACAAAACGGATACAAATCCTCAAATCTAGGGGGAAATTTTTTTTAATCACAGCGTTACGAAATAATGTGAACACGCTGTAAAATTTATCCCCAGTTGTTGTTGTATTTCCATTCGGGAATAATAGGCTTCGCTTCTGAGGACGAAACATAGAGTATGTAAATTATATGAGCTACAGATAAGAAAGCTTTCCATCTGCATTGAGTTTAATGAACGTAGGGTAATGGTTATGTCCGTGAGCTTGGCTGGAAAAGTGCATTACGCGAGGTGAAAAAAAGAAGGCTCAAAGCTTTAAATGATAGTGACAATCAAGCAAGATCAACTGTTAAGAAACCAGGTCGATTTCCTGGCGTTATTTTAAGGTTTCTTAGCTCGAGAGACGATTATGTATAAAAGAAAGTTTAAGACCGCCTACAACAAATATCTTTAAGGTAGAAAAGAACTGTTGCAAAGCGATGACGTAGAACGAAGACATCACTGGTATATACTAGAATTCCTAAAATTATAGGCCGGGGTATCAGCCGCTCTTTTTCTGCACACTTCCGGTTTCATTTACCTTGGCGATAAAGGTTTTACGCATTGGCGCAATGATCGCTATTTTGGCATAAAAATAATGAACAATCCGCGATTATCCGACTATTGTAAACATTGGCGCAACTTTTAAGATGTCGCCAATAAATACAATTTGCAACCGTAACTTAGTTTCCGATTAATGTAAAATTATAATGCAAATAATCAAAACAAACTTGCACTGCAAACATTCTATGTTTATTCCTCGAATGATTAGAACAATTCCCAGTGGAACAGTCACACACATTTCACCTTATTCACGCAGTGAATGGGATCACGTGATACGATGGCAGGAAAATGGCGGTTATGCGCCAGCTCTCTTTTCTAGGAGCCTTAGGATAATAGTAATGGACTTACAACTATCTGTGTCCAAAGCTGTGCTGCCAAAGCGTGCTACAAGCACACAAAGATTTCTGTATGTGAAACGAATGTTACAACTTCGTAGAACGCAGGATTACGAGCAAAGGGGTTTGAACTACCATGCTTGTTGGAAGTCAGTTTGAAATGGTTGCCTTCTCCGATGAAAAAAGAATTAAGCCAGGCGACAAGATGGGCGGAGTCCTTATCAGTCCTTATTCTCCGCAAAGAAAAGAAAATATTTTCTAAGAGACAACGTCGTGAAGGGTCACTCGTGGTTCAGGCTTGTTGTAAATATCGCGGTAAAGATAACGTAGTGTTTCCAATTGGCAAAACGAGAACTACGGTCTACCAGAACCTCCTATATCAGTGTTTCCCAATCGGCGGGCCGCTGCCCCGTACGGAGCCCCTGAACAACAACGCCAGTGATTAATGCGTGTATTTTTAAATGCACAAATATTCATGAATGATCGACATTTTTTAGCATTCGAGAAAGGGTATACCGCTCACTATGACTGGCCATAAAAAGTACCTTCAAGCCGATTACAGTAACATCCGGTGCATTATCTTTTCTTAAAACTGAAAGAAATAACGTATGTTTTGCAAATAGAAATGGCTAATCAGCAACAAAGTGTATCTCCATAGTGTATGTTAATAAAAAGAATGTACTCATACTCTTTATGATTGTGCCATAATTAATTATTAATACTTCTGATAGTTTAACATCAGATCATTAAAAAATGGAGGAGAAATTACAAGTAAATTTGTTGGGAGCAGGCCCGCGTCTTATAAAAAAGAAATTACAGGGCCGGCGCCTCACCAAAGTTGAGAAGCATGATCGTAAATGGTAATTTGTTGATTTGTGCTGATCGTATTGGTGGATGTTATTGGATCGTTTAACAGATTAATACATCCATTCGCACTTCAAACGGCACGTTGGAATGGGTTTCAGATAATAGTGCGTATTATTAAATGGCCAGTTATTTCGTCCGTGTTAAATCCCATGGAAGAGGAGGGGGCCTAGCTTGCCTGCTAAAACCGTCGATGAAACTGACAAGCATTATAAAGTTATTACTGAATAAGGGTTGCCTTAATATCCGAATGGAACAAACTAGATCAGACACCGTAAAAGAGAAATTAAATTTAATTAAAACTTAATTAAAATTAACAAACCACATACTATCCTACATTTTCACATTAAATGAAAAATTTGGTGTATATACCGATCATTAAATCACATGTTCATATCATTTTTGAGTACCATGTTTCGGTGAAAACCAATATGTTTCCTATATTTCAGTAATATTTATTTTATTGTCGAATACCGGGCTAGATAGGCAACACGTCCCCCAATGTTGGTATTAGGGTTCCATGTCCCCCTCCAATTTCAAACAAAATGCCTTCTACTGGTATATTGCCCCCCCCCCATAATATTTGTATGCCGTTGGCGCCAATATAAGCAATATGCGTCTATGACATTTTTCACCTCAACGTCCTTTATATGTGGTTTATATATTGCTTATATACTTTATTCTTGAAAAACCAGGGCTTTTATATCATTTTGAAATATTCTATACTTATATATACATGTATAATTTGTATATTGATGTACCTCCTTACAAAAAGCTATATCATGTATATGGGTGTATCTCCTTACGAAAAGCTACATTATTTATATAAAAAGGCTAAATTACCTTGAACACTATGAGGAGCGTAACTTCAAACTATTAATTTATTTTACTATTCCAGAGATAAGATTATACGGTGAAAAGGTAATCTCAAAATTAACCAATCAAGCAGCAGCTCGCCATTATTGTCCTAACTAAACACTTAACTATTATCTCTGGAACTCTTTGTTTCGTTAATTTAGGCGCAATGCTCTTAATCCGATGGGAAGAGTTGTTTTCCTGGAAAAAAATTCTCCAATTTCCTGGATCGTCATTCCGTTCCAGACTCTGATGCTTCGCACCTCTGATTAAATTTTGAAAGTTTTACAATGCAAATTAGGCAGCCTTTTCGAGAATTTCTTCTGTTTTGTGCCTGTCTTAAAAAAATTGCACCTCGTCTAACAAATTGAACAGCGCTATAGCGATTTGTTTACACTAAGTATGTAAATGACCAACAGTTTACACTTTGTTTACACTAAGTATGTAAATGTCCAACAGTTTACACTTTGTTTACTGCATATTAAAATCAATCACACTTTCTCCTTTTTCGTAAAGTTCTTACTACCATAGTTTATCATAAAAACTGATCAGCTCTTTCTCACGTTTAAATAATAATAGGGAAGTGTTCAAGTATTACGTAAGCAATATTTTGGCCATTTTATACTCCAAGGTGTAATATTTGAACGAGCTCCCTAACGAATATACCCTTACGTATTAATTGGTTAATACGTTCTGAATTCATAGATCTGAATTCTGAATACATAGCTGAAACATTTTTATATTTTAAGCGTAAAATGCAGAAATTCATTGAAATATAATATGAAATAGGGCAGAATAATTAAATAAGGTAGTCAATAATTAATAAGCTCTTTTCCGAAACTTGAAAGGAAGCTGGCCAATTTTTTTTATTAAATAATGGTTTTAATTTCATCTCTCCGTGGTTGACGATGCAACTTCAAGCAAATATCTTTGGGAAAACCACGGCAGATATTTCACATTCAACGTATGAGGTTATTAAGTTATGTACTTACTTTAAAACATCACCGGCAAACAACGAAAAATGTAAACACAAAAAAAACAAGAGATTGAAAAATACACAAATATTAATGAAATGGAGATGGATGAATTTAGAGAATTGTTTTGTGTAAAATTATTATTATTATTATTATTCATATCAATGTACAACATATTACAATACGTGATTCATGAAACTTTGAATTTGATTAACGTATTACATTTAACTTAATACAAAATTATCTAAAAATAAAAATTAGGAAGCAATTGTACAAAGATATTGGAGACACCGGAAAAAGACCAGTTTAACTGATCTGACTAGTCCAGTGCCCCCCCATAAACATAAAATACCTGTTAACATCAGCACCATGCTATTTATTAATTAAGTAAATGTGTAATTTCAATAAATAAAAAACAGCAAAAAGAGAAATGGCTGAACATCGGTAAGGGGCAGAAAAATTCGAGGAAAAAAATAATCTCTCGAATGTTTCAGTTAAGAGGAATGAGGCTGGTTAAAAGCACTGGCCTAATCAGAGGAGTTGATGGGGTAATTAATCCCCATTACGATAAAATTTTATGTATGTAGATATGAATATATCTACTTGCAGCTCTGTAACCCACCCAATTGAAAGCCTAGAACTGCTCTTATAAACCTCCTTCCTACACCAATGGTTGAAATATCAGTTAGTATATGGGTGAGGATTAATAGACAATGGATGTGTCATGTCTACCAAAAAACATAGACCAAGAAATATATTTCTAATTGAAATTTTATCTAAAATGAAAAAATATGGAAAGAAGGTGGTCTCTGGGGATGAAGTTGGGATATTGCCTAAAGCTAACCTATTGGAAATTGACAATCATTCGCAGAGTGATTCAAAACACTTCTCTTTCCATTCCATTGAATGGGAATAATTTTTCGGAGAGCCATTCAGAGAACTGTTTTGCACATCTCTGTATATATTAAGAGGCAGCACTAATGTCTTTTGTATCTCAAATATTAATGCCGTGGCACATGGTAACTTTCTCGAATGAGATCTGCAAATAATCAGCGTTATCTATAATATTAACCGTTTCAAAAACTAACACAATAATTCTTTTCGAAAGAATGTTGCAATGACGAAAAATTTGGAGAAAACCGAATCTCCAAAAACAGGACTTGTGTTTCTGTAATAAGCAATTTCGCTGTCTAATTATTTTATGCCCTTGCCTCAGAAAGAGATGCTTAATGCCCTCATCCATTTCAGATCTATTATGCAAAAAAGGGATATATTTGTATTAATTCAATGTAGTCAATTTATCAGCTTTTCACAGTAGGGAAGACCGGGGCACAGCGGGACAATTGATTTATTTAGTAGGGTAAAAATATTTAAGAAAGGGAAAAATATGCTACACTTTGCCAACTTGTGTGGCAACACTGTGCAAATAGATCACAGCCATCACTTATTTTGGAGGGATGCAATAGCCATTTCTGTTCTCTTCTGACCTGTTGGGAAAAATTAAGTAAGTGTTGATTTCCTGTATTTGTGCACTAAATTTTCATCCAGTAATCGATATTTTTGCATTAATACACACGTTGAAGTTTCTTTATTGCATATTTGTAATGGCTTTTCATTTTATTTATTAGTGGTAAGTGAATTATAACTTTGTGTAGTCTATCGGGTATGTATGTGTGTTTCTTGGTATGTGTGTGTGTCTCTTGGGGTACAGTGAGACACCCTTGATGGGGTACACTGAGACACTGTTACCCAACATAAAAATGTCACAGATTCTCAAAAGTTGAAAAAAATTATCAGAATTTATATTTTTCAATTAATTGTTATCTAAGGATAACCTTTTCGAACTAATTTTATGTTGTGAAAACATGTAACACCACCTTGAGTTTAACATGAAATTGTTAGAACTATATCAAGGTTTTATATAGGCAGCGTATATTGTGGGGAAAAAACTACAATAGCTGTTTTTGCTCAAACAATGTTTAAAACTAATTCATAGAGCTAGCTATCTCTGTTATACAAATTCTATTAAGCTTGGCATAGGAAAAACACTAACACATTTTGTAATTAGGGTTTTCATGTTATTTATTAGGCCTAACAATTTTGTTTACATTGTGGGTGCAAAGAATTGTGCGAAAGAGAGAGAACAAGTGAAATTGGATTAGTAAAAGATGATGTAATGTGGTAAGCTGCAAACGTAGTACTTAAGTATAAGAAGCCATTAAGGGAGACAGCAAAAACTTTTGTTTTTTAGAGTAGTGTTCAATGACCTTATTTTACTCATCAGAACATTTTTAGTTGTTATAATTTGTAAACTATTTTCAGTTATTCAAGTGTTAAGCAAAACCTATTCAAATTATGAAAGTAATGTATCATCATACAAATATCTGCATTCACTTTTGTGTCCCATTGTACCCCGTTCAATGTCCCAGGTCAGGTACCCCGGTCAGAGGTACCTGACCTGGGACATTGTACGCGTACCCCAGTCAGGGGTACAACGGGGCAAATTACATACCTTAGGCAAATATTTTTACAAAGAAAAACTTCATGAAAAAATGTGAAAAATTTAACAGTGGAATTTAAAAAGTAGTACAAAAAATATTGTATTATATATTTATTGGATTTCTAATATTAAAAATGTAAAAAATATTACCAACTAAGTAAAATTGTCCTACTGTACCCTGGTTTCCTATATATGTATGTGTGTGTGTGTGTGTGTATCCATACATCATATGTCAGATGATGATAAATAAATTATTATTAATATATTAATTATATAGATTAATAATGATTTTATTATTATATAAATAAACTTTAGTAGTTACGAATTTAGGAAGATACAAATTAATAATATATCAATCTAGATAATAAAACACTTATTTAAGGAGATGATTACAATGAGTTTTATTTTAAAATTACTCCGCATGCCATCCAATAGTAGTCCTTGTAACAAGTATGGCACTCGTGACGTAGGCTGCCTACCCCTGGCCTTTCGTATCGTTGACCCGGGTTAAACTCTCAATAATACAGTAGAATACATGCCGTTTTTCTATCCTCTATATTTCACAGTATGGCGCTCTTTGCAGCGGTGGTTCGGATTCTTTGGCAATTAAAGATTCTGGTGCAGCATGACCTTTTCCGTCCTTGAGCAGTAAAAAACGCAAAAAAAAAAAAACACGAATTCCCCACCCCTGTCCTAGTCTGCTCTTAAAATTGTAGAGCGCCGATTATTCACAGTTATAGTAATTCATCTTATTATAATTAAATATATTAATAATATACATTTAATTACTAGGTTATTGAAGGAAACAGAATCTCTATCCAAATAATGAACTATAAGTCCGCTATTTTTAATTTTAATACTGCACAAAGATCCTATACATTTCGAATGTTATACAGCCTCTTTTCTATAGACTCCAGTTGCTGCTTCCTTAACGTAAGCGCAGCACACAAAGCCATTGATCTCCAATACCCAGCGTTAATTAGCGTTAGCCTCTGTTTCAAAGTAAGTAGGGAAAAAAAAAAGAAGCTTATCGGAATTTTGTTTCATTTTTCGGTTCGCCGTTGGATTTTTAGATACCTCGTATTCCATTTTTTTTTTTTTTTTAAGGAACACAATTAGGAATTTTCTTTTCTGGGATTCTGAGAATGAAAAACTTCCATTAAAGCACTGAATTAATCATAGAAAAGCACGGAGAATTATACGTATCATTATTTTCCCCGCAAAGCTTCATATACTTTGGTCAATAGTATTTTCTTAATTATGGAATGATAATCATAAAATAATGCTGGGAGAGACTGCGCCACCTGCCTTTTGTGTATTAGCCATGCTCTTGGCGTTGATAAATTAAGACGGGAAAAAGGTCCAATAAAATAAGTCATTTATTTTAGAGGAAGCGCGTTCCTTCGTCATACTTGCTTGTTAATGCAACTGACGCGAAGAAGAATCTGTCTTCTAACTCCCAAAATATTTCTGGAATCCGTATAAAAATTAACATCTCTACGACGTAAGTAAGAGAGCCGCGGGTCAAAAGTATGACTAACCTTATTATACGCACAAAAAGAAAAAAAAAATAATACTTTAAAACATATGCAAAACCCTAAAAATAACCTCAGCAAAGTAATGCAGCAGCGAGTCACAATATTATTTCAACGTTTATTATTTCTTAATAAAGTATTGGCGTAATTTATACGAAGCCAAAACGTTCCAGTGATTATAATTTGCCCTTTTCCAATTTAGATAAATAGAGAAAAGTGCTGCTTGACTAAAAACACTGTAAACGTGTTCTTACACAGAGAATAGAACAAGCCATTTGGCACAACCCCCACCCCTCTAATAAAAGATCGCACTGCTCACTGTAGTCCGGGGTTTGGTTCCCCAGGCCTTAAGAGGTTCGGATTCCTCGGAAAACTGTAGGTCCCGGCGCAGCATGACCACTGTAGTCTTTGAGCCGTAAAACCAAAAAACAAACAAACAACCCCCACCCCATCTTCGTTAATTATTTATTAAAAGCCTATACACTTGAGAGAAAAGGCGGCCTAAAATATTGAGAAGAGAAAAACTAAAGGTAGTGTGTATGAACAAGGCCTCTATGTTTGAAAAGTTTTTTTAAAATTAATTAAGATGGGGTGGGGATTGAAAGAAATTTGAAAAGTAGACGAATTTTATTTAAATACTTTTCACACTATTACTAATCAATATCACAGGCCGACAAAATAAGAAATCTCCGCTGACTTAGATATAACGCTTATTTTTAAGAAATTTTGATATGACAATTTCAAACATGATGCTATTTTTTGTTGTATCACATCGTTTTCGTACTATGGCATTCCGTGTTTATTGCTATAATGTTATATCAATCAAATTTTGATTCTGTAATCCATGCGGGGTTTACTGATAAAAATCTAAAAAAAAATAGTAATGTACTGCATGATCCTTGTGTTAGGAAAATTGTATTAAAGATTGTGTTTTTTGATTGATATATTTGGATTACAATCAGGCATCGCGACATCGGAGCAAATAACCGTGTGTTTGTTGAAATTGGCAACATGTCCGGCCGATGAAGTTGTTTAAATAGTCCAGATGAATTTTACTATATTTATGTGCGTGTTATCGCACATATACCTGCTTAAACTGGTTCGCCATACTATCATGCAATTCTAAACATACCATTTGTATACCTCAAACCACGCACAAAGTACCCACTTTTTGCTCATTTTTTTGGACATTCAAAATACTTTAGAAAAAAAACTTGACATGATACATGAAAACTAATATGATTTTTGATTTCGGCACATCAAAAACCTTAAAATCAACTCTCAACTGTAAGTCAGCTAAAATTGTGTCGGCCTATGTTATTGATAGATATGTATTAGTATATCGATATTATTATTCAATTTATTAAATACAAATTAAATACAATAAAGATATACAGACGATCTGTAGATTCCAAACACATTCAAATTTTCTCTATACGTTCTTGTAGATCAAGGAAGTGGTGGATACAAAAAAGAAAAAAAAACTAAGAAACTACAAAATTAGGAAACAATGTTTTACGTGATACAACGTCGTATTGCCGGGAGTAAAATTTCGAATTTTTATGTCAATTTCATGTGTTATTCTAGGTTAGTATTATAACTATATATAATGATAACCTGATTCACTCTCGTCTCCCGTCGAAAGGAAGGGAAAGGAGAGTTGGTTTTGAATCATCTTTAGGGCGGTTAAGAACGAAATTGCGCATCGCATTTAAATTGTCTTCAGGCGCATAATTGAACATAATTTCAAGAAAAGAAAGAAAAGTATGACTTCTAAATCATCCTATCTGAATAGGCCTCTGTTAATTGTGTATTTAGAATATAATATTTCTTAGTTTGCAGCTGATAACAATCTTCAGCTCGATTTCTGCTTTTTATTTTGTGTTTTGCAGTCGTGAGGGGCTGTTCACAAATTATGCTTTTTTAAATGTCGATACTACCTACCTACAGCTCAAGTTTAACGTGGACCCATTCGCGTTTTGTTATTACGTACACTTCCATAACAAATTACTATTGCGCGTACCCGTTAAAATATTGAACGAAATTAATTTAATTAAGTATATTAATGTCTATGCAATTATCACGCTTTATTTAAATGTATCAATATAAACAAAAAACTCGACATGCCTCTGCAGTTACGTGTTTTATGAAAATAATTTATCATGTGTACTGTAATTAAAAGGCATTTAAAATATACCCCACCCCTCATCAACGTAGAGTTCTCAAAATTATTTGGGGAACAAGCACATTTTCCGTACGTTTATACATTATACTATATGTAAAATCGCAAATTATTTTAGATTATTGGATGGCCCCGGGCCCATATAACTCTACGCCTCTGACTCCCCTGCTCCTTGGAACACTTATTTATCATCATCATCCCCTTCACTCCTTGGGAAAACATCGTTAAGCCGTTGCCAATTATTTGCGAACTACATTTATTGAAAATATCAGATTTATAATAGTGAACAAAAAGCCCGTTTAATTAATATAAAAGTATAAGGCATTTAATTATTGGGGCGGAAGAGATTTTTTAGCGATCATAATAATTTGGCGATAAATTACTTGTGAAGAAAATAATGATTTCACGACGCCTGGTGGGAATTGAACCCACAAGCAATCAAGTGCTCTTTCCTATGGAGCTACAGGTGCCAATCCGTGGACTCGTCGCTTCGGTTTAGAAAGCCTTGCCCCCCACTCTTGTTTCTTGAACATTCGTCTTGTACCACTTGCCCCCCTCTGCAGGGGAGTGTTGATGGAGATTGTAACCCCCATTGAAATAAAATTTTGTATATTTAACATATGAATATATGAGTTATAGCTCTGTAACCCCACATTGACCCTTTAACCTCCCCTTGTGAACTCTTTGCATACTCCTATGACTGCCCTATCCAAACAATGCCCCATTAATTTCGAACTTGCCCGTAGTGAAGCTTTGTATTCCTGTATTGTATTTAATTTAATAATTTGTATTTAATTGCCTGGTGTGCACCGAACATCCTGATAACCAACTCGTTCGTTCACGAAAAGAAGTCCGGTGGAACAGTTAGAAATAATGGGAGGTGGTGTCACAAACGGCCTATTCTATTACAGTAGAGGAGGGCTCCAATTTCAGAACTTGATTTTTCCGCCGACAAACGTTCACCAAAAAACAGTTCTGAAATTGTAGTCCTCCTTTGTTGTAGTGAACTAACCCGTTTGTGACGTCACCTCCAGTTATTTCTAACTGTTCTATTGAACTTCTTTTCGTGAACGAAAGAGTTGGTTATCAGGAAGTTCGGTGCACTCCAGGCGCTGAGAATTCATTCTTTTCATTGCGAGTAAAATGAGATTACATTTTATTCGCAAGACGCTTACAAAAATGGACAATTTTATTCCCATATGTAAATAATATAATAATGTAATATTTTGTCTTACGGGGGAGGGGCTAGCTTTACTTGGAAGGGGCTAGCAAAGGCTTATTATAAAAAGTCCTGACTTAAGCTTAACTTATAAAAAGTTCTAAAATTTATGAAATCCCTGAATTCATCATTTAATAATTATATCATCGACCATGATGAGTATTGTTTGATTTTACTAATAATATCATAATGATATATATAAATATATTCAAACGTTTTAATTTAATATAATTAAAAATTAAACTTACAATTAGCCATTGAATTTATTATAATTAATAAATAAACTGTATGTAGTTAGTATAACTAAATTTAGTATACTTAGTGAATAAATTCAACTTAAGTAAATTTAATATATTTCATAATTTGGTTTAATATGATTAATATTTAGCTTTAGTATAATTATCACTAATTGTTAAAATAATTATTAACCAATTTTAATAATAAATTTAAATTCATCTTAATTTACTCAATTAATATTGGAAGTAATTTTCCATTAGTTTTATAACACAATTTTTAACTTAATTTTAAGAATTTGAATCTAACAAAATTTAACTATTTATGTGGAAAATAAAAAACAGAAAATTCACGGAATTTTATAATATGAGCTTTAGCATCATGTGAACAAAAATGTTACAACAATTGCTAACACATCTAACCAACCCTCTTATTTAATTAAATCCGGTTTTTACTGGGTCCCTCTTCTCCCTAAAAAAGCGGGAAATTTGAAAATTATTCATACATAACCAATGCGTTGAATTGTGTACTTTGAGAAACTGCATAATAATTTCAGAATGCAGAATGTGTATCGGTGGTGTCAAAAAATGAGGACACCTGTTTTTTTACAACCCGCTGTACGTTGAGAAGAAGCCCCAGTTCGGAAACCTTACTTTCCCAAACCGAAATGTAGCTTTGTGAACGACCCCCATTATACTTATTTTTCTTTCGAGTGTGAAGGCAGCGCCCCCTGAAGTGGAACCTCTGCGCCAACAGAAGAGCACCTTTGCCAAATTGCCATAAGCATCACTGTAGCTCGCGCTGTGAAGTCGGAACCGAAGGCTCTCTCCCGTCTCTTAAGTAATTGGACAATTCGTGTAGAATTCAAAGCCAAAATTTTTCTATGAATGTCGTCAACTTCCCAAAAAACTTTCAACTCTCAAAATAGATCTCCTCGGTTCTGATCATCGCTTCTCTTACGAAGACGTAGACGAATGGATTAACAGTTTAAAGAAGTGACCAGTGGCTAGTCAATTTCGTATTTAGGATAATTCTCGGGTAAGCCACTCACTTATTGTTTGTTTATTAATTTTTGCCACTTGATTTGAGTTTACGGACGATTTGCTCGTTTCCAAGAAGCATGATATTGGCAGGTGGTGTCAGAGAAATCGACATGGTATCGATATTCAACGATAAATGTTTCGGTTGCCAATATTTAAGGTATCGCACATCACTTCACTCATAAAGCCTTTAAAAATAAGGAAAATTTATTACATTCTTGTTTCTCCTCATGCTTGCAATAGTTTTTGTACATTTGGCCTGGGATTGGCTCATCTATCAGAGGCTGACAGCATTGAAATTGAGGCAAATCCTCGTCTCCAGGTCTTTTATCCCAATTATTCTATCCTGTTTTCTTCCCGTAGTCGCTGAAGTGATTCTACTACCCGAAACTTAAGGTTGTCATAACCGTTTACAAAGTATTCGCAGAGATGAAAATAGTTGGTGGTAATTGGCGCATCAAGCGCCGAAAATAATGTTATTTGAGGCGCAAAATTTTCGCGAAAATTTCTCACTAGTTCTGTCACTTTGTTCAGAGCCTGGCATCTTGCCATTTCCGCGAGTTCAGTTCAACGAAAGTCTTCGAAACTATTCAGTTTCCGATAGATATTTTTTCAAATTTTCTTCTTTCCTTTTTTTTTATTCCTGTTCTCTCTTCCCCTTTTTTTAAAAGGTTTAATAACTTTTTCTGGAAATAAATTTATAACGTTCGGCTCCAATGTGGTTCGATGCCCTGTTGTGTCAGTAAGAGTTTTAAAATTGAAAGAGAAAGTATTTTTAATTTTTAAAATACTTTCCTTCGTCATAAGAGAGAGCGAGAGAGAACAGCAAAAAAATACTTGATGTTCTTTAGTTATAAATATTGAATTTTTTATATTAAATATACAATAAATTGAAATTTTTTATTTATATTCCATTAAACCCTTCGGTTTTATTTTTGCGTGAAAGCAACTCTGCAACTTAGATGACAGATTTAATTCTGAGCAATCCAATTTCCTAACAAAATACCCTGAAGAAGTTTTCTTTATTTCTCTACTGACATGTCGTAAACATTCTTCATAAAATATATGTGATAACATTTACGATAACGAAATATATTGCCTTTTACATCATTGGCCAGCCCTCGTAAGTAATAAAATATAATAGATATGTGTTATATATATATTGTCTCTTTTATATATAGCATGATGCAAATACTAGCTTGTTTATTTTAAGCGAATGGCTTTTGTATATAAGCTGCACATTATAGTATGCATGTTAACATACTCGTGAGTTAGAAGGTGCATATATTGAAAGGAATACAGTATATACTAAGCAAATACGTGTAAGCGGGTCTGTAGATGCTTTCCAAAAGTGCGTATATCGAAGAAGATAACGGCGTCAGATGACAGCAAACAGAACTGCATTAATTTTAAATCACCAAGCGATATATCGATTTTCCAAACCATCGCAATAACGATGAATTTTGGGTGTGGAGAAGGCTGAAGTGAGGGTGAAATTTATCACTGATTCACACTTCTCGCCAGCCCAAACAAATTGAAATACGTTTCAAAAGAGATCTGGCTATTTGATTGGTTTTAAAATAACGAATCAAAATGAAACAGTTAATTCATTATTTAAACATTAAAACTAATATTTAAATAATAATTTAAACATTAAAATTAACGTTTTAATAATGATTTAAACAGTAAAATTAATGTTTAAATAATGAGTTAAACCCATTAAAATTAATCTGATCCTTTTAAATTCAGACTAATAAAACCGTATCTAACATATGAATAAAAGGCATATTGTATGATTAATTATACAAACGGTCAAAGAGGGGAGCCAATTCTAAGGTTCCCAAGAAATAATTGGGGCCCGGACCCTCCCAAAATTGACGATCATCATCAGCATAGGGAGGATGCTTATACTTCCCATAGATACCAAAATGATTTTCTCTAAGACACATGATCTTCTTTAAAGCCACTTGAAGTCCCATGAGTTTTGAGTGGCTGTGCGAAATAAATGACCATTAAACAGAGTTTAGGGTGGAAAGCATAACCGAAAAGATATAGTAATTGTTATTATTTATGCTTTTCCTGTTTCTAATTGCCTCACTTGACTGTACATGCTGGCTTCTTTTTTCTATTCCAAACTTCCCCTCCTCCATGGGCGGACTGGTCCGCCGGGCCGGTCTACCCTCATGGACGACGATAGGACTCGCGCCGTTTGAGGGGATCCAGTCCGCCGCTGCCCTCCCCCACTACCATTTTCTCAAATTGGTGACCCTGCAGCAAATCTGGATTAACTGTTAAGCAAAGAGATCACGTTCTTAGGGATCGAGGGGAAAGGGCCATTTCAGAAATTTTCCAGTGCCTGGTTTGCCATGGGCCATATGGTGCAGCTGAACCAGGTTCCAGAAAAAGGGACTCCCGTAATAAATGAAAAAAATTGCACACAAACCGAGTGGAAATATACAAAAATAAACGTTATTTTCCATCTTTTGGTAAGTTTTGTTTTAATTCGGAAAAAAAATTATTTTGCCGTTTATTATTTTATATATTTGAATAAGGTATATATATATATATGGAGGACCAAGCATACCTAATGGCCATTAATGGTTTTAATCAGGCCCTAATATTAAGTCAAATAGTGTGTTTACTATGTCCGCAGGTGCAGATAACAAAAATTAAGAGAAAGGGCGTACATTTAAGCCTTTTCCAAGTATCTGATAAATCCCCACACAACAGTGCTGTATAATGGTTGATGTACAGAAGAAAGCGCAATCGGTCTAAACAGCAAAAGAGTTTTGGCTATCACAGACATGAATATACAAGAATAGCAGAACACAGAAAAGCAGAAACACTTTGAAAAATTGCGAACTACAGAGAAATAGCAGAAAATCCGTTAAAAAAAAAATCCAGAAAATCCGCTGAGAAGGATTATCCCCTCCAAGGCTGTGAAACATTTTAGTAAATATACAAGATACTAAAATACTATAAAAAATAATTGATACTGCTCATAAGCGTATAGGCATATGGGCCCGTGGGACCCGAACCCCCCAAAATATGAAATATATTACAATTTATATAGATATTGTAATCTATAAACGTACATAATATATAGGCCCCAATAAATTTAAAATATGTACGTTGATAACACTGCTTGACATTTAGTAGTGAACCAAAAATACCTTATTTTAAAATGTGACTGTAAAACTTTTGAAAGTAAATGCATAGCAGAATCGGGCACATCAAATTTTTAAACAACGACTGGGGTGGAGTGGGGGGGGGGGCTAAGGCCCTTCTCCTGCATATGGTCGCCGATGACCATAACGCAATCATGTTGTCAGGTATTCTGTTTCGAAAGAATATTTTAGCTATTCTATTTTATATTCGTATTTAATCGCATTCTTGTCATGTGTCATCAATATTAATATGTTCGAAATTAATTAACAAGCAATTATCTTCCTCCTTGTAAAAGATCTTTAGGAAAGTGAGAATATATATAACCATATCCATGTAATAATGTAACTATATCCATGTAATTATATCCAATAACTATATCCATGTGACGCGTATTTCAAATTCTCTTATTTGATACATTGCAGGGATATCGTATGTGCTTTCAGTTCTTGGAGACTGGCAACCTCCTAATCAATATTTGTCTGCCCTGGGATAGAATTTTGCCCTGATTATTAAATTTTCTGTTATGACCAATAATTCCGCGTCTCGCTTAACACAACTGCCGCTAGTCACAAACAGATGGCAATCCATTGAAAAGAATTTAAGACCGCGGCTGAAATGGACGTAATTGGTGACCCCTACTTTCGCCCGGAGATATATTGGTGTTTAAATTTAATTCTTTATATCCTCACCATATTTACAATAAACTAAGTTATTGCTCTCACTTTTAAATAGCGTATTATTGGTGATTTACGTTTTGAATAGCCCTTTACAGGTAGGTGAACTTTCTGTCGTTTTTATCATTTCTGTCATCATTTAACGCTATCATTCATGTCATCAGGGCTGCCCTGAAGAAAACTATTGAGAGTATGCGGTGATATCTTAATTAAAGAATATTGTAATTGCGGAGTTAATTACGTCATCGCGCCGCACTGACTGGTACTTGACTGGTCGTCTATCGTCTATCCAAGCCCAAGGTGGCAGTTGCCACTTTCATCAGTTTTTCATTCCTCTCCTGGTCGTAAGCAGGATATTATTTTGAAACCTGGAGGTTTCCACATATGTTTCAAGTTTGTAAATGACTAGCCAAAAATAAAAAATGCTGAACTTTCTTAAAAGTTGCATGAAATCAGCAAATACAAAAACTTTCTTGAGACTTTGAGAGTATGCGGCGCACACAGCGCGTACCCTTTGGGGGACAATCCTGCATATCATTATTTCTTACATCATTTATATATTGACTGTCTGCTACTGGATAAAGGTCTCTCCTGTTCTTTCCTATATATTGTCTTAGAGAATGTATCTCCATTATTCCAAGGTATCTTCTAAATGAATTCATGTGCCTTTTTTGAAGAGGTTTCCTTTGACGATTTCTTGGGGTCCGAATCTGAATTGTCCATCACGGAGTTGCCCATTTCGTAATATATTCCGAATATTGTTATCTAAGCAGTTAATTTTACAAAAGTATCTCAAACTCTGGTTTGCAGTGGCGGATTAAGGAATTTTGTATCCTTGTTCGAGATTTTGAGGCCACTCCCTACCTCCGTCTCTCTCCCCGGCCATATATTTTGAAAGATGGCACCTCAGAATAGCCCGAAAATATGTTAACATAATTAGCTGAAACACTCAAGTGCAGGGGGCGGACTTTGTACTTTGCCACCGATTTAGTGAGAGTAATTACGTAGTTTAAACTGGTAAGTAGTACTGGCTTAACATGACGGGCTACAACTACCAAATTACGGCTCCCACCGCCGCTAACTATGTACATCTGACTCCAAGAAATTATAACGTAGGGAAACGAGACACATAGTTAGATAAAGTACTTTTATTTTCGTTGTCAGCAAGTCGTTGAACATGGTAAAAGATGAATATTTACAATGATGACGCAAATGCTCTTGCGACAAATGTAGAAACTAATAGAACATGTCCGAAATGATTGCATCCATCCAGAAACTTAAAAATGCATGAAGATGATGTGAACAGTTACGCTTGCAACTCCTGTATGGCTAAGACCAGCAAAAGAAGCGAAACCAGATGCCCTGCTGCGTGTTTTAAGCGATGTGGTGGAAGCCAGGGCATGTGCGCGGTTCTTTGTTCTCTCTTGGATTTGCGCTGTATGGATGGATGCCATAACCTCTAGTTATATATAAAAAGGCAATTATAAGAAGAACCATTTATTTTTATTTGCAATTAATATAATTCCTCTATGCAGAATGGGAACGTATTCACAAGTACATTGTTTTCAAATTGAAACTTCGAGATTTGGGGACCGCGAACTCTTCTATTATGTCATTACAAAACTCAACTGCCCCATCAAATCGCTTTCAATAGAAAGCAAAGAAAAAGAATTTAACTTTCTGTCTGTCGTTTTCCAGCATGATTCATTCTTAATGCGTTCCATTTTAGAAAATGATCTTTTCCTTCTGCATTTGACATTTGTGAAGTGTTAGGCATATCCTAAATGCAGTATCCATATTCGGGAATGTGGAAACCAGATCATTGTTCTTCTGTAGCTGATATAAATTTACAACAGTAGAATTATCTATTTTCTCTTTTACCAACTATACGAATTGCATGGATCCTTCCGGAAAAGTGTCGTCGATGCCTTCGTTATAGTGACACAAAATTGGTTTTGCACTATTTCTGGTATCACTCAAATCGGAACTACACGTTTTCGTTAAGAAACCAAACCGTTTCTTGAGAACGATGTATTGGGCAGTTCACTTCTGTAGGACTGCTGTTTGCAAGTCAGTCATGAAGTTGCACGTCCCAACTTTGAAGCGGGTGCTCCCTTGTAATAGCAACCATGTGTATTGTTCGTCAGTGCTTTTCGTTTCATCTGAGAAAATCTTGTGGATCTTTTTTCTTTCAGTCAAATACAATTTTTACGAAGGTGTATTGAGCGCCTTGCCTTCTATCTCATCGAATTGTTCTCTTAGATTTGACATAAACTTATGTAGTGATTGAAGAAGATCAATTGCCCTGTTCAACTACATTGAAACCGATTGTAAGTATTATGTTATTTCATTGACATCTTCAAA
Organism: Dysdera silvatica; assembly: GCA_006491805.2. Lineage (NCBI taxonomy): Eukaryota > Metazoa > Arthropoda > Arachnida > Araneae > Dysderidae > Dysdera > Dysdera silvatica. The sequence continues at coordinate 62,361,121 of QLNU02014802.1, forward strand.
AGTCACATTCCATATACCGGTTTTCTTGTACACAGAGTACAGTTGCCTTACCTGCGTACACGTTTCGTTTCGTTCTTAGGTATCAATTGAAATTTTAAACGAACATTCAAGAATCGCATCATAAATTAAATGCAGCACTAATATTGCTTCACCTTGACAGCATTATCTAGTTTAGCATAATATTTTCACGGTTAATTTCCTTCCATGTTCATTTAATGACAAGCAATTTGCAAGTTTTTCCCATCGATGTGTGGAAACAACGAAAAAATCATATAAAAGCTGCACTAATCTAAAGAACAATCTACAGCTACTCTGCATGAATCGGTGACTAATCTCCCTATAAGATGTAATGAGTGGTAAGCACAACATATGTAGCCTGCAAATTTATTGAACTGTAGTATTTTAGCTTGCATTACGTTGTATTTTCCCTACATGTTTGGGGCATCATCGTCATCAACGTAGAGTTTGCAAAATTATTGGGAGAGGCCCATCATGCACATTTTATGTACGTTTATACATTACAGTATGTGTAAAATCGCAATTTATTTCAGATTATTGGGGGGAGGGGCTTGGGCCCCACGAGCCCATATAACACTACGAACCACGCGAGTCAGCCATATTTTTTCCATACTTTTTTTCAAGCACTTCAAACACATTTTGTTTTTGCACTTCAAACGCATTTGTTATTGCACTTCAAACGCATTTGTTATTCACCAGCATGAGAGTAAATGTAAAGGAATTCTAAGAAACGTTCTTTCGAATGGCCGTCGCAATTTACATACCTCAATAAAAGAAAGCTGATCATATTAAATATTCTTATTAATATTTAGCTTCCCGTACTTCCCTTACTATGGTTTCTCGCACTTTATCTGCAATTAAATGAATGAATTGATAACATATGGTTGATGAGAGTTACGAGGCAGTGCCTTTTCCTTCATTCCCGTACTAAAGAACACAATTATATTTATGTCCTTTGGAACTGCTATGCATTAGCATGGGAAAAATGTGACTACAAAAATGACTATAATATATTTTATTTTCAAATGTAAATTTTTACAAATACGTGACATATTCCAAGCATTTGGAGGCCCCCGGTTTGCGAGGCCTTGTGCGGCCGCACAATCCGCACTTCGGGTAATCCGCCACTGCTGATTTCTTCTTTTTTTTTTTCGATCTCTTCTAATTATTCCTAGCATTTACTTCTCCTTACTTCTTTGGGTTGTCTTAAAATTCTGTATTGCTATTTTTTCGTTATGCGTCGTATTTCTGATTCCAAGAAAGCACCGATAATGTGCTGAAAATCCTTCTTTTCAAGCACAAACGCAGCTTTGTTTTCAATTGTTTCTTCCTAGTGATGTTAATCGGAGTGGAAGGGGGTTGAGAACCCCCCCCCCTGCTTCAAGAAAAATATTACAGACTATCTAAAAATGTCTTTAACCCCATATCTTATGAAACTAAACCAGATAATCAATCTCAGCCCACCCACCCCACAGCTGAGAACTTTGGCCACACACACACATCCTGGACTCCAGCCATATTAAATTCTCCTTTTGTTTGTTTCTTCACAATGCTGCCTTCTATTTTTCTGAGTTGGCCAATGCGAATCTGCAGATTATTAATATCTAATTTTACGTTGCAGGGTTCTTACGCAACCTGGAGAATCTGGAGTTGTCAGGAAATTTAGAAACGCCCCTAAAGGTTAGGAAAATTCACGGAAAATGAAATTTTTTGGTCAAAAAAGTTAGGGAGAACCAGCTTAATTGTGTTTTGAATTGCTAAATATTCCGTGAAAGAGAAATCAGTTTCTCCGCAGCCGAAGTTTAGTTGAAAGTTGCTTGTGTTTCGGTCAGGAAATTTTGCCGTGAAAGTCAGAAAAAACTTCGAAAAGTCAGGAAATTTTTTTATCCAGTGTGAGTGGGAACTGGCCAACCTGTATGTTCGTTTTCTCGGTGAAGTTTTTTTAATGTTTCGTAGATATAGATCATTTGAGGAATTTGGTGTCAAAGACGGGCAATTCCATTTTTTTTTTCGCAATTGTTATTGATGCATTCTTACGGAGTTTTTCACTCCGAAATTAAATTCGGGCCTTTAGTTTCAAAAACGGTTAGAACATGAAGAAAATCGCATTCAAAGATGGGCCTGGACAATTGGTGCAGGAAACAATTTTTCGGCCCTTTTGAAAAAACTGCAAAATAGCGTGTTCTCCGTCTACGATACCAAACTCCTCATTTACTGCGGTGATATATATTACAACTGTTTGCTAGATACCAATTCAAAAATTATGAAAGGTGGCTCAATTGCTTTTAAAGATGATGAAATGCGAGAAAATGGATTTTGATATCCAATGGGGAACTTTAATTTCGTTATATAGGGCGCAAGAACTAATTAATAATAATAAACAAAGCCGTATGACGTGTCTCACACCGTTTCGCGTAGAATGACATTTGTCCTTACGCCATAAATATACAACCAACCAATAATAATAATCGCCACAGTATTTCACTGTCTGCAACGATGTTGTTTGTTTAATATTATTATTCACTGCATGTATTGTTGACATGTAATTGTCACTTTCATCATTAAGGTTCTCACACATGAATTAGACAATACTTTTTTTATCTCATATTCTTACATTAGTCCTTATAAGCAGAGCCATCTTTACACATTGGTGGGCCATGGGCACTGGCGTATGCAGGAGATGTTGAGGGGGGTTGTAACACCCCATTGCAATGAAATTTTGTATATTTAACACAGAAATATTTTTTTATCTCATATTCTTACATTAGTCCTTATAAGCAGAGCCATCTTTACACATTGGTGGGCCATGGGCACTGGCGTATGCAGATGTTGAGGGGGGGTTGTAACACCCCATTGCAATGAAATTTTGTATATTTAACATAGAAATATGTGAGTTGTAGCTCTGTAACTTACCCCACTGAAAACTTTTTGCCCACGCCTATGGCCATGAGCTCCATCAATTTTCGGGGCCTTTTTTATATACATTAACTTTTGAATTTCTGCGTTTTTGCAATAACGAAAGTATGTGACTCTGCCAAACGCAGGGGGTTCTCATGCACCTGGAGAACCTGGAATTTTCAGGGAATTTGAGATTTCCCCTAAAAGTCAGGGAAAAACGGGATTTTTTGGTCAAACCTGGAAAAGTCAGGAAAAATTTTCTTAACTTCTGTTTTCAATAGCCAAATCTCCACAATGAACTTAAAGCCATTTTTCCCGCCACCAAAACTAGTTGAAAATTGCTCGCGATTGGTTATAAACTTTTGCGGAAAGAGTCGGGGAATTTTTTTCCCCTCTAATGTGAGTAAGATCCCTGCGACTAATTCAAGTAATCAATTTTTAGTCCCGTAGCCCTCAGCAATGGCGGCCGAATCCAGTGTTGCCAAAATTATTAATTTCGGTTTCGAAATGTTGACTGTTGTTGATGCTAATATTTTCCATTTCCGAGTAATAAAGAAACCAGGAAACACTTTTTTTACCTTCTTGCATATTTTAATAACATAAGATATTGCCAATTTAACTTTTTTGATTACTTTTCCAGCTACCGTGTGGCTAACTTAATGGAATATTTGGCTTAGACTAAAAAAAAAAATAGCCATTAGCTATTTACGTAAATTAGTCTAGCCAAATTGGAAAGCATTTAGTCTGCTATTACTGGCTGCTGTTATAAATTATGTAGGCATAATTGCCCGAAATACTCGCCTCATACTGTATTATCCCAAAAGTTAACAAAAAGATTTTAATTTAATTTAGTAACACAATAACAAGACCATAGCAATTAATTTATTTTATACATTATGCCTTTTACCTTCAGTCAGTGGCGTAACTTGCCTCAAGGTCTAGTGGGGGATTATTCTAAGGAAGGCCACACACTCCGATGCTTCTTCCCACATGGAATTTATTTGTAATTTTAATTTTTATAAAGGGGGTTATGCCCATCCTCGTACTCCTAGCTACAGAAATGCCTCCTAAGCTCTATAATTATTTATTTATTTATTATCCATCTATTTTGGGAGGGGCCCGGCCGGATAAGTATTTTTTGGGGGCCCGAAGGGGCCCCGAGTCCCTTAGGGTAGGTGCCCTTGTACACATCAGAAGGGTGTCAGCTATCATTAAATGGGCAATTGACCTAGTTACAATTGAATTGGATGAGTGGTCTCCTGACCGTCGTCATGTGTGTTTATGTATGCATTTATCTTTTGAAAGATTATTTATATAAATGTGAAAAAAGACAAGTGTCCTAGAAATCAAATCTTAAATGTAAATGAAAGACCAAGTTTAGGGACATTACTGTCCGTATAATACACAGCGATGATGACTTTTTATTTTTAATAATGATTATGATGATTTTTGCATTACAGGTGACGTTGGGGTAGGCGCTTATTAAGATTATGAACTAACCACTCACTGATTCAGAAGCAGATATGCACCCATGTTTTTGTATGAGAGGGGCAAAAACATGAAAATAGGTGTTGTACACTAGCAAAGAAATCCCGCTATGGAAAAATGTGTGAACCTTTCCTGAAGTATTAATATTTAAAATAAAAGTATTACACGTGTGCCACGTGTGCAAAAATTTACTAACCTTACTTTGGATAATAACATGGGCATTCATAGAATGGTGGGCTCGTAACCCCCTTTTCACTCTACGATCAGTGGCGTGGCTATAGAATTTGGGCCCCAATGCAATCGCTGGTAGAGGGGGGGCCCCACTCCATACCAGGACCCCACCATTATGCTATCTATGGAGCCTCTACTTCCAACCTCCGCCCCCTCTCCAAAGGCACAGGCCCCAATACAACTGCATTGATTGCATTGGCATCGCTACCCCACTGTCTACAATATTTTCATTTTTTAGTTTTATTTTTAGGAAAAAAGTGATAAAATGTGAGTTTTCCTCTGCCCCTCGCAGGAAATTCATACGGACGGAAAACTGTACATTTGGAAAAACCACACACGGGCGCACACGTCAAAAAATAGTGGTTGAATATTATATTCGTGTATTTATTTATATATAAAGACAGGCATATTTTATGACATTCAGACTGTAAGAATTAGCCGTAAATATTTATGTAGTTCATTTTTTATATTTATTTACTATGTTTAATATCTTCTAGCGGAGCATCATGAAAATATAGATACCGTCTATAAATAAAGTTATAAACTGTAAATTTGGGGAATATTAGTAAAAATGTCGTAATACCAGTCACTGTGAATAATGTGTATACATTCAGGGAAGCCCACATATAGGGTGAAGGAGCTTGTACTCCTTCTATCCATTGTTTAAAAATTTTATTTTCCCAATTCGGCAATGCATTTACTTTCAAAAGTTTTACAATTACATTTTAAAATCAGATACTTAAAATCAGGTCATTACAAATTATCGAGCAATACCAATTATTTTTGTATATTGATGCATTTACTAAAATGCTTGACAGCCATGAAGGAGGTAGTGACCTGTCTCAGCCCCCCCTCCCAAAAAAATGATTAAGCCCCATAAATAATCCATTAGCGTATGAGGTCCCAAAGAATTATATTTTAACGAATTTAAACGTTTATTTTAACATTTAAACCAGCACTTATATTAATTTTGCTATCACAATGACCACAGCAAATCGCGACGAACGACCCTTCCCCCCACCCCCTCGGGGGGAAAAAAAGGTTCCCCACTTACCAACTGCAAAACTTTAGTCGATATGGCCACCAGATTTGCCAAACTCCAAAAATGACTTGAGGATATTTTGTACTTTAAAATCGATTGAAAACCACTCTCTTTCAGATTCAATCTTACGCTTTTCCCCTTCTTTGAATCAGCTACCCTTCAAGTTCCAAAAAAATTGTACTGCGGAACAATAAATCTATAATTTCCTACAATGTGCAGCCAAAAAAGTGAAGCACGATTTCAACGCCACGTAACCTTCTCTGCACTTTCGCCTTTCGTTCGTCGTGGTAGATGGCCTCACGAGTTCTTAAGGATGGAAATTATTTGATCTATAACCTCCTATAAAGGCCAACTGTAGACTAGTACTGTTCTGTAACAAAAAAAATATTGGAAGTTTGTCCCTCCGCGAGTGGGTTTAGAGCAATGGATGCAGCTGCATCGGATAGGAAGTTTACCCTGAAGCAGTGTTTCCCAAACTTTGATCGCTCGCGGTCCACTTTAACCATTCCTTTATTTATCGCGGACCACTTTAACCATTCCTTTATTTATCGCGGACCATCGGGGGGTCTCCTTTCCCCCTTGAAAAAATTTATTGCCGGAAATTAAGGTTGCTAGCTAACGCTAATAATATTAATCCTTACTTAGCTACCATTATACTTATCCCAGCCTCTCCCAAGGAAATACATAACCAAAATAACTCGATTTATGTGATTTATTGGCGAGGCTTATATAAGAGTTCCGACAGGAGATTTATCCACCCTTGAAATTTAATTTGTAGCTAACGTAAATTCCTTTTGAAGTAAACTTTTTTAAGCAAAAAATCATTAAAATCTCAGACCATGTTCGTAAAATATGGGTTGTATGGTGAACCTGCTCGATTTTGAAAACAGCATTGAATCTAATATCAGATTTGAATACCGATATTCTGTAAGAGGTCATGACCTAAAATCATCTGCACGTTAAGGTAAAACCCGACTTCCCGTTATTCGTGGAAGTATGTAAGGAATGAATCGGCGTCAAAATATCAAGAGAGACCTTCCTGTTTTTAAAAAACAAACAAATAATTTAATTATGCTTAATTGGTAATCTTACAATGCCTGTGATCTAATACAATTCAATCATGACGCACAATACCCAATCGGGGAAAGAACTATTTTTTTTTTGTTAATACAGGTAACTTATTACACCTTCAATATTTCAACGATGACTACTTTAACTTAATTGTTACTGAATTTAACAATCAACACTGTAACGGCCCTGCGGTGGCGCAGTGTGGTAACGCGTTCTCCTATTGCGCGGCTAATCCGGGTTCGACTCCCAGCAGTGCAAAAAGAACGCTTACTCAGAGATCTCATAAAGATCGCACTGCTCACTGTAGTCCGGGGTTTGGTTCCCTAGGCCTTAAGAGGTTCGGATTCCTCGGAAAACAGTAGGTCCCGGCGCAGCATGACCACTGTAGTCTTTGAGCCGTAAAACAAACAAACAACACTGTAACACTTAACTAATGCAACCTTGCTAGATGAAATGATAACAACCAACCTCAGGAAACATTAGCTAATACAATCTTGATTAATTACTGGCACTTTTTTACTAAGCAGAAATGACCCTAATTAGCTATTAATATATAAGTGATAACAATCAATAATGGATGCGTATAAGTACCACCTTTCACTAATTATCCCAACACTTAAAAATGCGTACCTAAACCCAAATTTCAATTGCAACTTCATTCTAAGAAAAATAGCAAAATGGCTCACTCAGTTCGGCAGCCGAATCCTCCATCTTCTTCCTACAAGCGCCGGAAACGACTACGTTGCTGGTAGGACGTCGGGTACGACGGCTTTCGGTGACTGAACAGCATGGAAATCTTGAAATCGTTTTTGCAGGCCAACTCTTCCTCCTTTTCGCTAAGCTAGGGTTTCGAAAACGGTAACTCGGGCGTCAGCAGCTTCACGGCTCTCTTTGGGGCTCAAGCCGACCACCTTGACCTTACTCGACTTTACGGCACAGGGCGCAAGACGACCACCTTGACTCCTCGCAACCAATAACTCAGGCTCCGGACCGGTGCCTCTTCTCTATTGGAACTTGGGCTCAGCTATAACTCTCGCTCCTTCCTTCCAGCTCGAACCCTACGTACTACGGCCACCTCTACTATGGGCGCTACT
>QLNU02014802.1:62376994-62424794 GCA_006491805.2 Dysdera silvatica
AGTTAATATTGTTTAATGTTTATGTTTCAATTTATGAGTTCGTTTTTTAACATATTTTTTGTCAATATGAAAGTTTTTGGTGTAAATTGAATGTAACGATTTTTATGTTCCTACTACTGATTGGAGGGAGGATGGGTAGGAAGGGGTGGCAAAAAGTAGCCTAGGGGCGGCAAAATGGTAAATCCGCCCATTCTGATGCGTCGGCCTTTTAATCCTAGGGGCTCTAGTCAGAAGGGTCGTTCGACTTGAACAGCGAACCATGGCGAGTATGCGTCTCAAAACTAGCCAGAAAGCTACAGTAATTTCAATGTATATATTCAATGTTTACGACATTTGCAATTGGGTACAATAATTGGCCTGTACCGTTTGCTGGCGGAATGAACTCAGGACAATGGTTACGAGTTGCCGTAAAAGTCAAAATCTAGCTAATAAAATGCTAGCGTGATGCAGTAAAGCTGCTGTTGGAAGCATAAATTTAGGTTGTGGTGAAAGTTTTTTGAAAATACCGGGTTTTATGGCTCTGATTTTAAGTATTCCTTAACCTGGAACAAAAATACATACAGAAGAGCGATGCGGTGTCTCAGTGCTTGGATTGCTTATGTGTTAGGGCGCAAGGATAACTGAACTCACGCTGTCAGCAGTAACAAAGGTTTTTCAGGGAATTCAAACTACTTTCGTCTTAGGAATCGAACCCTGGATCAGATGTCTAGGAAAATTCGTAGGATGGTTATACGCGTTATTGCTACGGCAATGTAGGGCCCTCGATGGTTGGAACCAAGAACTTTGAGATTTCAGGGCCCTGGGTGTCGGCTAAATCGTCAACATTCCTGGATGGTTGCAATCGCCTTCCCATAGCGTCCCAAATGTGCTCTATGGGAGAGAGATCAGGAGATCTAGCTTGCCAAGGAAGTGTTGGGCAAGCTTGAAGACAATTCATAGCAACACGTGCCGTGTGCGGCCGGACATTGTCTTGTTGAAACGTAAGTCCAGGGTGTCGCAAAAGGAACGGTAACACAACCGGTCGTAGAATGTCGTCTACGTACCGCTGTGCTGCAAACGTATACGTACTGCTACATACTGCCATGCTTCTACGTATGCAAAAAATGACCACCAAAGGGGTCCGGCTATCAAAGGAGATGGCATCCCAGACTATAACACCCTGTTGTGGGCATGTGTGGCGTGCGATAGTAAGGGCAGGATCCCCACGCTGCCCTGGACGTCTCCAGACACGTCTGCGGTTGTTGTCAGGACACAGTTGGAAACGGGACTCGTCACTAAAGACTATACGTCCCCAGTCAGCGCAGTTCCAAGTTGATCGAGCCCGGCACCACTGTAATCGGACTTGACGGTGTAAAGGCGTGAGAGGTAAGCGGCGTAACGGTCGGCGCGAGCGTAAATTCCGCTCTCTCAGTCGTCTGCAGAGGGTCATGTTGGACACATGTGTGCGGGCCACACGTTGGATAGTTGATAACGACGAATCCGGTGCTGTGACAGCTGCTCTGACAATCGCTCTGTCTTCCCGTTCTGTTGTGGCCCTAGGTCGACCGCTGCTGACCCTGACGTCTGCCATTCGTCGTGTTGTGCAAGGAGTTTAATGGGAAGGGTGACCACCGAAGGTGGCAGCGCTGTATTCCCAGGACATCTGCCGTTGTTGACCCACTCTTGCCAGCACCGTCCAATCGCCGCATCGCTTCGACCCACATGTCCAGCGATTCTTCGATTCATCCAACCAGCCTCTTTCAATCCGATAGCATGACCTCTTTCAAACTCTGACATATGCTCGTAATGCGTACTAATTTAAAACTTATGAGAGGTTCAAGAAGCCTTAAAAAAGGCACACGCCATTCCCGTATCCAGGGGGTGTATCTTTGGGACCTATCCCCCCCCGAAACTAAATTTTTAATGGGACTTGGCTACGGCCTTGCATGCTGTGATTGTATCGATACATGGTGTAAAATTTTTTGAACCACCACGAAATTAAATTCTCGCTACGGTCTTGTCACACGCACGCAAGTGCTTCCACATTAATTAGAACGATGTACTTTGTAATCCAATGAGGGAGGGACTTGGGACCCCTGATTCCCCCCTTTCGTGCGCCACTGCACTTGAACCTTCCCTCCAAAAAACACAGTATGCGACAGTAACCAGTATAATAAATACCGGTAATATGTTTATCTTTTTTTGAAACGCCGAAAAAACGCCTTTGATTGTTTGGCTTTTTTATGGCGCAAGAGCATCTGGGCTATACTGCGCCAAACATGGTAAAATCAAAGACTGTAGTAAAAGCCAGTACTTTTTAAAAATTTAAAAACGTGCGTATGGTCAGCACCTTTAAGCAACTTAGCGTAGCGACATCTATTGGCAAGATCATGAAACTTTAAAAGAATTAATGATCCATGCATAACAAGACCGTTTCTCCATTTTTCATTCGGACAATATTACGCACAATATAAATTGACGTGGGCTATGAAATCGTCAGACATCTTTAACTTTTAGAACGTTATTTTATTACCCACGCTATGGTTTGTTCCTCCTCGTATTAAAAAAAAACTATTCCATCTCAGCTCTTCGTGAAATTCACGCAAAAAATAAAACACACAGTATTTTAGCGCATTTAATATCAGATAATTATATCTCCATTTATTTTTACCTTTGAAGGCCTAACAGAACTTTTTTTAGGACGAAAGATAATATCTGCGGAACGATGGCTTCGTATGCTCTTTGAGAGTCTTCCCCTCGCCGCGATATTTTTGGATGTCTGCGATAATTTTAGCGATTTTTTACGGCCGTTAATGATATTTGCAGCGGTGACAAGCTCCGAGTATGATGGACTCGCTACATTTCGAATGCACACGTGTGATTTAGAGACAAAAAGAGACTTCACATCCACTAATTCTTCACATTTTTTAAACACATTTAATTTTTTTCTGAAGGGTAATATTTTACCCACAAAAAAAATAATAAAATAACTTGTGCCATTGCCATTTTATAAATTTCTGGAACAGAGATCCTTTTTTGATTAAAAAAAAAAAAAGCGGAGGAAGGGGAACCTTTTTTTTTTTTTTAATGATGTAGAAAGGTTTCCTTTTTTTATTAAAAATGTTTTGACGTATTTATTAATGTTATATAAATATATCAACTATCCGATTATCCTTTCCCTTATTTTTACCTTTATATTGCTCCTAAAACACTTTTGGCGCAGTATAGCCCAGATGCTCTTGCGCCATAAAACATCCAAACATAAAACACTTACCTTATCGCATGAAGTTAATGTTCATCCGAAAAGTAAACTACCTATAACGTGGCAATGGGATGATTTTCGACCAGTGATTGGGGTCAGATTAATTGGTCAGAAGTCAAAAGTCCCCTAAAAAAAATATCGTTAATGATCACAAGACGACTCCGAGTTTCAGCCAGGCGTGGAAAAACTTAATTTCGGTCCTCCAAACATCAAATCTCTCTTTAATTTCTACTAGATTCCTCCTGTCACCAACAGATGGCGCTAGCATCGCACAAATAGACCGATAAACACGGCAACACGTCAGTTCCGAAACGGCAACGCTTCATTTCTGTTTAATTTTAGATCACTCGAATTCCTGACGAGGGACGGCCATTGCCCGTCCGAAACGTACGTCGAATAATGTGTTAAAATTTTTTCTCTTACACCTAAAACGTTGTTCTTCTTAAATCCATTTGTACTGCGTAATGCTACGTCACCAGTCATTCTTATTGAGCACTTATTTGTAAATTTGTTATATTAAACGTTCATTTATAAACAGAGAGTAATTACCAAACAAAATCTTACTTAAAAATGTTTTAATCATTAGTAATAGCTATTTTGGTGGCATTGGAAAGTATTTTGTTACAGTTTTATTACTATTTTTCATGTTGTAAGCAAATAGCGTGTAATAAATAAGAAATTGATTTGATAAAATACATTTATGCATTATTTATATACAGGGTGTTCCAAAAGGTCGTTTCCAAACTTCTACGGGTTGTAGAGGACACCAAATGAAACATATCGGCCAATGGAACCCATGTCCGAAATGGAACCGACTGGGGTCAAACGATATTGACAATGTCAAAGAAATCTCAGCTGTGTCGATAAAAATGTCGAAGTTATTTAATATTATTGAAATACATATAAACTGACATAAATTAATTACAATCTATGTATAATTCATAATACATATTTCAGTCAGGATCGGCGTTAGGTGAGGGGGGTATGGTTTACTGCAATGGAATATTATTTATGTAGTCTTCCATCGGGCCAGCAACAGATTTTTCGAGTCCCTACTACGTGCTACTTTCCCTCTATATAGATATGCATGTAGGTCAAGTATCATCTAGGGGCGTTACTTCTCCTGCGTGCATATGTGTATACAGGAGAAGTAGCACTTAGGGGGGCAATACCAAGTCGCCAAACAGAGACAGGCCGCCGTCCGTTGGCGTTAAATAATTTTGGAAATTCTTTAAATGGCGCATTTTGCCATATGTGGTAACCTTGAATGCGCTGGATGCGAACACTAAATTCACAGTAGCGGCCAAACGACTAATTTTAGGAAAAAGTGACTAAACAAAAATTGTTTATTTTCATGTCCTCTACCTGCTGCATACACTTAGCAGTTCACAATTCATTTCCAGTGTGCTAAAAAAGGCACTTTTATGCTTATTGCTGACTATGTGGTACACAGATCCGGATCAGAAAAGGGAATTCCGGATGTTTTTGTCTCTGCTGTGTTATTAGGTGAATCACTTAAATTCTGTATGAAAAAAATATTTTAATTGATGTAATTGGTTACGCAGCCGCGAGGTGGACGTATACACTAAATTCACTCTATTGAGAAACCGGTTCCGTTTCGGACATGCGTTCCATTGGCCGATACGTTTCATTTGTCCTCTACAACCCCTAGAAGTTTGGAAACGACCTTCTGGGACACTCTGTATAATTTAAAAATATCAGAGTAGGAGCACAGGAAGCCTAGAAATATGCCCCCTAGCGAAAAAAAGTTGAGGGCCATTTGTTTAAATAATTAAATATTTAACTGCGATTACGTTTATTTTATATCTTCTACCCTCAGGGCTGTTATCACTTCGTGACTAAGTGTTAGTTTTATTTTCTGTGTCTTACATAAGGGGGAGTTCAAGTATTACGTAAGCGCCTTTTGGGGAGGGTTGGTGTTGTGCTTACTTTCCTATATTAGGCAATGTTAATTTTTGCTTACAAGAGGAGAGTATAAAATGGCCCAAATATTGCTTATGTAATACTTGAACGTTCCCTAAGCATGGTTCAGACTCCCCGCCCCTCTCCCATTGTCAGCCAAAATAAGCAAATCTCAAACTCCCCCCCTCCTCCCCCAAAGATGCTCACGTAATACTTGAACGGTCCCATAGGCGTAACTTGAGGGTTAAGCATAACCTAATCGGGGGTGGGGCCTAAAAAAAACAAAAAACCCAAAATCGGCCGGAAAAAATACGATTTTGCCTCTGTTCTGAAAATTACTGGGGTCATGTGGCCCCTTGCTTCCGCCAGATTACGCTTAGGTTTCCTGTTATTAGATTCCTTGAGAACTAAAAGTTTCAAAACTATGTATATAGGTTGCCAACTTATGATCTAAACCTACTTTTCCTTCCTTCCTTCCTTTCTATGATGATGATGATGATGTATGCATTGAATATACATTTCAAAACCATGTGTACAGTGCATTTTTGCACTTTAAAAAAAGATGGCCTTAAAAATGCAATTTTAGCATTTATTAACAATTTTAATGTTATCATTACTTATCGCAGTATGCACATATATTACGGGCATTTATTTGTTTTTATCGTTCTATTTAATGTTTGCAAGGTTGGCTAGGTTTTACCGAATCGTGATGAAAAAATCTATTTTTGGGAACATCGAGTTTTTTTTACTGAATATAAATGTACCAGAAAATAAGTATCCCATTTTTTCTTTTCTTTTTTTTTTCTAAAACGTTTGCAATAATATATCAACTGTAAAAGTTTTATTTCGAACATGAAACATTTCATACTAACCGCACATTAATCTCGGTTAAGCTCTTTAACCGCACATTTATTTTGATTATTTCCACAAAAATCGATGAAACGTAACCAGAGGGGTTTCCCCGGGGAATTTTTCCCGCCAGAACGTTTAAAAATACTTTGTTTTACACACACATTAAAAAATCATTGTAAAAGGAAGTTTTTCTAAATCTGTTTGCTGATCTTCGTAAATTGTCATATTCATTTAATTAATTTATTTATAAAAATGGCTCTTTAAAAACGCAATCTATATTCAAAGGCGCCTTTAGCGGTTGAGGGGGGGACCCGTTCCCCCAATATTTAGTATTAGAGTTCCATGTCCCCCACTGTGTAAACGAAAATTTTATAATGTAACGTTCGTTGAAATATTTTTACTAATCTAAGACGACATTTTATAGTGCATTAGCAAAAAAAAAAAATGCACTTTGTCATTTATTTGATGCAATTATACCTTTTGTTAGATTGCATTATATAGCTCTCTTTTCTGCACGGCAGCGTTTTTATTGACGTGTTATTATTTCAACTTTCAAGTGGAACGTTTTTAATAACGTTACAACCACAACTACATTTTCCCAATTTTAATTTCGCAAGCTCAAGGAAATTTTTGGCCCAGTACGCTCATTATCAACGACATAAATTAAAGGGATGGTATCAAGGCCATAGCCAGGATTTAGTTTCGTGGGGTGTCAAAAGATTTTACAGCATGTATTGATACAATCACAGCATGCAAGGCCGTAGCCAAGTCCCATTAAAAATTTAGTTTCTGGGTGGGGGGGCCAGTCACTAAGATCTCCCCACTCTGGATACGGGCATGGAACACCTGGGGTCTTTAACCCTTTTCAGTCCATAGGCTCGGGGACAGGCTGGGTTCCCTCCAAGGGCGCATACTTTAGATTATCGGAGGGCGCGAGTCCTATAGCCCATGAGGGCGCAAGTCCTATCGCCCATGAGGGCGCATCAGTCAGGGGGCCGGTGGCCCAGTCCGCTCCCACATGGGCCAATGTTGCTTATTCTCGTTGGTCCGCGGACCGCACTACTGTACCAACAATATTATGACTAAATAAAGGAAAAACCAGGGGGCACCCTGCGCCCCCCTAGATCAACATTTATTGCCGTTTTTTCTATAAGATTTCTACATTGGTTTTGTGCGCCCTCCCGAAAATATTTTCTGTATCCGCCTTTGGGACTCAATATATATATATTACAATGTAAAGTACATATGGAAGTAAAAATATTTACATTTTCAGTTATTAATATGTAAAGCGAAATCAAATCTTATAGTGATATTTTTGGCACTGCTTATTATTAACAAACCTGTCAATATCGGGTCTTATTTTTGATGCAACCCTAAGAGTTTTCAAGGCGGCCATCATTTATTCTGGTCTCAACTTTTGAGTTTACTAACTTCATTCTTGAAGAAATTAGCTGTTCACAAACGCACTGGCGTGCGCAAATGGGGAAGGGTTGATGGGGTTGCAACCTGGGCTGTCCTGAAGAAAATTATTGAGAGTATGCAGTGTTGTCTTAATTAAAGAGTATTGAAATTGAGGGGTTACTGGACTTGGTGACGTCACAGCGCCGCGCTGACTGTCATTTGACTGGTCGTTTATCGCCTATCCAAGCCCAAGGTGTCACTTGCCACTTTCATCAGTTTTTCCTTCCTCTTCTGGTCATACGCAGGATATTATTTTGAGACCTGGGGGATTCACAGGAGTTTTCCTCATTTGTTTACATTCAAGTTTGTAAATGACTAGAAAAAAAAAAGGCTGAACTTTGTTGAAAGTTGTCCAAAAACCAGCAAATACGAAAACTTTTTTGAGACCTTGAGAGCACGCGCCGCGTACTCTGTATTTTTCAAAATTTCTTGAGAGAGCGGTGCACATAGCGCGTACTCTTTGGGGAAAGCTCTGGTTGTAACCTCCCCTGCGATGAAATGTACAGGGTTCCTAGGAGAGTCGGAATGCGGCCAATAACTTTTGAACCAAGACAGATATTGCAAAGAAAGTTAGATATTAGTTAATAAAATGACTATGTACTATCAGACGAGATGAACAGCAGCGCTCCTGGTGGCGAATTGAGGAAGTTAAAAATTTTATTTCGAAAAATAATGAAGATAGGTAAATATTTTCTATTAGGAAATTGTAGGGCATTCTTCAGTTAGTAGGAAAAGATATACAGCTCACATACAGTACGGCTCACGTACAGTACATTAGGGTGGGTCGAATTTTCAAAAATTGCTCGAATCGAAACGTAATAATGCGGAAACGTTGCTGCTTGTCGAGATAAACACAGTGGCAAAAGAAGTTTTGGAATCTGATAATATCTTCAGGTCGCGCATAACCCCCAAAATTTGAGAAATTAGCCATAAACTGACCTTTTTTTAGAAAATTTTGGGAAGTGTCTTAAATTGGTCGGATTATCATGAAACTTCAGTTGTGACAGTAATTAGAAACTAGTTAACGGGAAATGATACTTTGACAGACGAAAATACCCCCAAATGGAAGGAGCAGGGGGTCGCATTAGGACGAAAATTGGCCAAAATTGTGAAAAAAACAAAACACCGTAGAAGCGTTCATGACTTCAGAAAAATAGGTTAAGTAGACTGTTTGATTAACTATTGCTGTGCAGCTCTTCGCCTGTTTGCATTCCACATTCAGTGTAAAGGAAAACGATCCAGAACTCTCCAGGGGAGGTGGCCGCACTTCGAGTTCCACCAACGCCATTTCCAACCAATCAACCATATCTGGAAGTGGAAAATTACTATTTTTTGATTTGGTTTGGTTCCACATGAACTGGATGTCGTTTTCAAATATTGACATTTGGCAGCGAGAAAGCAAAACTTCTCTGATGAAACCATCTCTGCTGTCACCGCCACATATTTTGCTCGCTGCTTCTGTGATTAGTTTCACAGTAAGTTTAACCTCCTGAGTGTGACATGGAAATTCGTTTATGTTGAAAGTTGTTATCTGCTTGGAATGAATGAGGTCTAAGAGTTCTTTGGATATTTCAGATGCTAGAAGTGGAGGACAGGTAATTTTCGTTGATGACTAGATGATCCACCTTGTCTAGTCTTTTGCATTAAAATTAAAATCAGGAATGATGAACGCATGTAAGGATTTGCATTTCTCTAGTTTTTCCTTGGCTTTTAAAGTGTATCTCAAAGCAAACTCTCTGACATGATGTCGTTCGTCTTTCACCATAGCCAGAAGAAGATTCTTAAGGTGGGCAAAGAAGGCATTGGATGCGATGGAACAAACACAAACACTGGGTGGAAAAACGAAGCCATCAGATTTATAGAACTTTCCGTCAAAAAACCTTCACAGTGGTCCATCTGTAAGTTCCACTTCAATGCGCCACTGAGACACTGTAAGCGCCACTGAGACACTGCAGTCTATCCTAAGCAAAGATCAAATATGTTTAGTTGAAATTTCACTGGCCATCCACTCAGGTGTTTGTCCTCCAGATTTTGTCATTTGTAGCCCTGGACTGCTCTGCCATTGCAGGTGGTTGACAACGGATAATAGACTATACGTTGCTTCCTCAGACCCATCTTCAAATCTTATTCATATCACAAGATTCAGCGCGACCTGAAGATATTATCCGATTCCAAAACTTATTTTTTCACTGTACTTATCTCGAGAAAAAGCAACTTTTCCGCACTATTACGTTTCGAATGGGGAAACTTTTGAAAATTCGACCCATTCTAATGTACACGTACTGTCACAATGTGAGGTGTTCTGAAAGTTTCACGCTTTCAGTTAATGCTTTCTGATGTTTTAAATGTTGAGTCGAAGTTCGTATTGGGGGAAGATCACGGTTTCTTTCCTTTAAGAACTTCAACCCAACCTCTAAAGCTCTAGAAAGCATTAACTGAAAGCTATGCATTGAAACATCCGGAACACCTCACTTTGTGGCAGTACGTGTACATAGTGCATGTAAGCCGTATGTTTTGCTTACTAACTGAAGGATGCTCTACAAATTTCTAATTGAAAATATTTACTTATCTTTATTATTTTTCGAAATAAAATTTTTAACTTATTCAATTCGCCACCAGGAATGCTGCTGTTCACCTGTTTTGATAATACATAGTCATTTTACTATACCAATACCTAGTTTTCGTTGCAATATAAGTCTTGGTTCAAAAGTTATTGACCACATTCTGAATTTCCTAGGAATCCCGTAGCCGGAGGAGGTTTTGGGGGTTGTAACCCCCCATTGCAATGAAATTTTGTATATTTAACATAGGAATATATGAGTTGTAGCTCTGTAACCCCCTCCTTGTTGAGCCTATAACCCCACTTACGAACTTTCTGGCTACGCCTATGCCTGTATATACATATAAATATATGCAATTTTAGCTCTGTACTCCCATCATTGTTAGCCTGTAACCCACTTATGAATTTTCTGCACATGCCTATGCGAAGATGTGCTTCCAAATAGCGACATCCGTTTTAGAGCATGCAGTCAGATGGTTGGAAGGATGTTCTTATCGACATATTTAGAATAGAATTCAACGGGTCCTAAGTTGAATTCCTTTAAAATCACTGTTGCACTGCAAATAAATAAAACTACTCCTAATGTCCATATAAGCCTGAGAACTAAAATGAAACACGATTGCGGAAAATCACGTACTACTTTAGTTCTCTAGCATTTTAAGATATTTATTACAAAATGTGAACGGAATAAAATACATAAGAGTTAAGACTCACAAAGAAACCTTATGGACTGTGCAACGCATGGATTTTGATAAGAGTGGTACCATTGGATAGGTCTTGTCATGAGAAACAAAACATCCAATAGAACTACTTGCCCGAATCCAACTACTCAGGAGCTACAAGGTGATTCGTACAATCCGTCCATCATACAATCATTCCACTAACAAAAAAAAAAAATCCTTGAAATGTTATTGTATTGCCTAATATTTTACTATATTTATTTACTGGAGATGTGTTTTAAAGTGAATCAAATCAAATCACTGTTTGTTTATTCATTTATAAAGTCGTAATAACAATGTACCACATAGCTATAAACAATAATACAGACAACACGAAGTACAGCATGTTAGACTCTACAATGAAAGGTCCCAAAAAAACAAGGATATAACACGCCTGGGCCTTTAAAATTATAGTTTGATTCCAAGATGACATATAACCGATTGAGAATAATATATGATTAATATATTTTTTCTAATTTTTTGTGTTAGTTTCTATTACCGTGTATTAAATATTTTCTTAGTCTATTTTTAAATGTTTCTTTGCTTTTAAATTTTTTAATTCCTCTAGTAACCCATTTCAAAGTTTTGCACCATTTTAATTTATATTATTCCTTCCAATTTCGGTTCTTATTTTTGGGAGTAATAGGTCATTGTATTTACGACATGTATTTCTGTCTTTTTCATTTAATTTTATTCTTATAAATTCATTGTGATTACCTGCCCTTATTCTTTCATACATTTTAACAAAGACACTGTATTCATGTAAATGTTCTATTGGTAATATATTATATTTCAAAAACAAGTTTTTCTAGCTTAATCTTTTATCACTGTTAATTAATTTCATCGTTTTTTTTCTGAATGAACGTTGATTGCTGAACGTCGTCAAACGTTGAATCTTTTTTTCTGAATGAAAAATGAACTACTCGCCTGATCCTATTGCATGAAAAGAGGCATAAGCAGAGCCTAAGGAGGCAGTTTTCTCAGGTACTCAACCATGGAGAATTCTAGCAGTACCTGTGGCTCGCGTTCCAGGCGCGCTGGTCCAGGGGAGGTGGCACGCACCCTTGCGACATGCGAAGTCAGTCCCAATCATGAAGGTGTCGTCGGTGAGCCTTCTGACTGTAATGCGATCATTGACAAAGCAATTATCAGCAAACTTTTTTGTGGTTTCCTTGTATCCCATTATGGACATCCCAGTTACATAAATATAGCCACAAGTCAAGAACAAGTTATTAGCTCTAGCTTGTTCATGTATATGACATAGCGATTGAATTATAAGAGAGAGTCCAAATTCATAATATTCTATATCAAAAAGTACATTTTTTTTTAATTACAATATGCACCAAAAAACATTGGCTACATTAATAACAATAGGAAAACGGGAAACAAGGCAGAAGCCCACCATATATTTTTTTTTTGCTTATTAGTGGAATGATTGTTATGATGGACTTATTGTACGAATCGCCTTGTAGCTCCTGAGTGGTTGGATTCGGACTTGTAGTTCCATTAGATTTTTTGTTTCTCATGAAAAGACCTATCCAATGGTATCACTCTTACTAAAATCCGTGCCTTGTTTTTCCCTCTCTTGTCAGAAAAAATTCCCTTCGAAGTTCTCTTGTCTGAAGAATCAAAGCTCAATATTTTTGTGTGAAATAATTTGTATTTTTTCATGACTAGGCGGGCCTCAAGTGGTTCGCGGGCCGCAGGAACCTGATATACACCATCAGCGTAATAAATACGAAAGTTAGTAAGGAGCATTGCATGTGAAAATGAAACTGGAAATGTAAATAGAATATTAATTTTATGGTAAAGTGAACGTTATCAAGCAGAAGCACATTTAAATTAAACACTGCTTTGTTGATGTCTGTTATCCCTGTAAAGAGTTGTTAACAACAAGGCCTTAACCAGAAATTTTTTTGTGGAGGCAAGAATTTTTTACAGCCTCGCTAATGAATAAGTATTGGTAGTAAAAACGTTTTGAAAGTGGGGTGACGGGCACTTAAGGCCACCCGCTGGCTACGGCCCTCATTAACAACAAGCTGCCTTTCACTGGTATACTGTCCCCCCCCAATATTTGTATACTATTGGTGCCCATGCCTATATTGTTAAATGAAAGGTACTGAAATATTAATTCAATTAAATAGTTTAATAAACTCTTCTTAAATTCAATTTTTATTTAAATAAAATTTTAGCGTAGGCTTTAGTGTTAAAATATCATCTGCACGCCAAATTTGTCAACTATTTGGTCGCCAATGTCGCCCTTTTCAGATTTAGGGGCCATATCTAACATTAGATTTGTACCCTGAAGTTCATAAGAGCAATGATAAAATGACAATGTGGTCTCTAATTAATAACTACACAATAAAAAACGTCCCCAGTGATATTCGAAATTAATTCAGATTTTGTAACATCTGACGATCACCATTACTTTGAATGATTGAAAGCATGTTTGTGTGTTGTTAAAATTCTTTAACCACTTCAAAGTTTTTCTAAATCTTACTTAATACCTTGTTTTAAATCGGTGTTTCCCAAAGTATGTTTCTCAGACTCCTGGTGTTCCGCAACCAACTCATAACACATGACCGAAATTTTCAAAGTAAGTTTGTAAATTCTGTATCAGGAGCATTGCAATGCAAAACTCATGAGGGATCAAGTGGCTGTGGGGGGACTCAAGTGGCTATGGGGGAGCTCAAGTGGTTTTAAAGAAGATTATGTTATGCGGCCTTATGGAGAAAATGTGTTTTGATGTCCAGGGGGGGCTTGAGCCCTTTCAGCCCCCCCCCCCATTCCTGCACCACCATAATATTAATCCACGGCAATCTTTTATATAAGCTAACCAACCTTAACCGATACCGCGCAATAATAGAAAAGTATTGCCTATCTTTGAATATTGAGTTATTGCTTATTTTTATGTTAATGGCCAAGCAGTAGTAACTAATAGATCTTCAGATTTGCCTTGAATAATATTTGCAGTGGGTTCTGTAATAATAAAGGAATGCAGGGGCGGCTCGGGAGTGAATTTGAACCCGGGCGGCATGGCCCAGATTGCTTTTTTGGCGCCCCCACCTCCGGCGAAAACAGGAGATTTTCACAGATGCACAGTGAGCCATATACCCTATAAAAGTGGCCAAAAGTCTCTGAAAGAATTTCTCTAAAGATATTTCTCAAAATTTCTCTAAACTTGTCTTTTTTTAGAGAAATTTTCTAATGTTGGGTAAATTTAAAAAAATATTGAATATGACTTCAGTTTGGCGCCCTCATTCAAATGGGGCCCCTGTAGGTATGTGTGGTAAGAAAGGAGTTCCCCGAGATAGGAAGTTCAAAAGCCTCTCTTTTTAATGAAAAAAATATACACCCTCTGGTTTCTTGCTGTAAATTTTCTTTGATATCTTTCTCTTCCTTTCGTCGTCTTTTTGTTGGTGTCTAATCTATTCTGGGTGGTTTCCCGCCCAAAGCTTAAAAGCCCGGGAACACACGACCTCATCCTTTCAACGTCTTGAGCGCCGCCTGTGATTGCGCAAAGAAAAATAGTTGGACGCTTAAAGCTGGGCTTTCTTTTGAACGTGGGCGTGTGAAAGTCAAAAGTGATGTCAAGAGCGCGTTAAAGGGTGTTATTTGGAACAAGGACACGTCATCGAGAGTAGAGGGAACCCCGCTGTCCTACCATGATGCGAAAAGGGTTCCAGATAACGGAACCCCGACTTGTGACATTGAAATGAGAGTTCCCTTTCCAACAGTTCATTTAACGACTGCCGTTACGGAACCCAGTATTTAGTAAGGAAGGTTTCCTGTATTTAATCCTTGAATAAAGTACCTTGTTGTTTTGTATACAGTAAAATGGCAACATCGAGAATTGGACTTGTTTTCGTGGCCTAGGCTGATGTATTTCTTAACTCGCAATAGAAAGACCTTGAAAATCTTTTACACAACTAGAGGTAGGACTGAGGTGGCGAGAGGACGTTTTATGAAGTTTTTTTTTTTACACACTTTTTTTTTCTTCTTTGTTTGAATACTGATTTTAACGCTGAAATTGTGGTCTTTATTCGATTATCCGAGGATAGCCTGCAAATATTATTCGCTAAAGCGGGGAAACTCTACCTTGATCCAATGGAAAAAAAATTTAGGTGTGTAATATGACTTATTTTATCTTTCAAACGGGATATTTATTTAACGGTTACCTGATAAGTGAGGCCTACTGTGCTTTGCCTAATTTCTGCTGGATGAACTGTTAATATGCAAAAACCCAGTGGACTAATTTGACATCGTATAACATGCCTTTCGAAAAGGTGACTAGAATAAAGTACTAGGAAATGATCAGAAAGTTTGAAATCTAGGTTCTATTGTGTGCAAGGGACAGCAGATACCTATTCTTATACCACATACCCGTAACGAAAAGGGCATTCATTAAAAAAATGTAAATTTTAGAGCATAGACAAAATAAAATCCTGCCATTATGGTCATACTATATATAGTGGCCTATGATAAATGTAGTCACATATGACATTATCTAGAATATATATGACATTATCTAGAATATATATAACATTGTCCAGAATATATGACATTGTCCAGAATATACTCAGGGTTGCCACAGGCGGCTAAAAGACGACTATTTGCTACTATTTTTAACCTTAGGCGACTACGGTGACTTTTTTCGTTGAAAGCAGCCCAAAAGCTACTATTTTTTTTGTCAAAGTGAGATCTTTTTTCACGTGCTGGAGACTATTTCCTCCTTTTTCGTTTATTCTCATTTTTTTTTCCAACAAGGTTTGGAAACATTTAATGGTTTTGGCGAAATTTAATTATTTGGCGAAAATGATCCTCAAATATTCCGTTTGACGAACGGCATGTTCAAACACTGGAAAAAGGAAAAAAACGCGGAGAAGCCGCGTGAGTGACATCTCTGGGGAATTTTTTCTTCATCCAATATATGCGCAGTACAAATATTTCCGAACTACTTTCAAATTTTGGATATGTCTCTTTCTACGATAATTTTCGTTTCATAAGGGATAATTAGACGGGGGGCCTATTACTAGCATAAGGCCCGCCATAGTCGCCGTCCCTGCGCTATTGATCACCCACAAAGATTGTAGAACTCCATCACTAACTTGACCTGTTTCATGCTTGCCAACTTGTAAAGTTTTTCGCCAAATTGATCCAATACCACCCAAATTCTAGATTCAAATTAAAGATTTAGGTGGTAATGATTGATCGCAAACTATGATTTATTTATATATTCAGAAATAAAAAGAAAGTTTAAGAACGATTTAATGAACGCATTTTTCCTCGATATTTATAGCATGTTTTTTGTTTCATTTTTTATTACTATTATTCTTCTCACAGCATCAACATACCGAACACAGTTGGATTCAAACCATGCGACTCGTAATGGGACTTTCGCGAACAACTTGAACTTCGTAAGAGTATTGATCATAGAGGGGAACTGTGTACGAAATAATTGTTAGAGTATTCCTTTGAAGCAGAACTGATCGATACAATACTTTACTCCCAAACCCAGATTTGGGGTGCGAAATACGTTAAATACAGCAATGTCCCCCTCTAATCAACAACAAATATTCAGGTAATCCGCTGTGTGGCAAAAACGATTTTATTGCTAAAACTTTACGTTTCGATTCGAGCTGTGCGAATCATCATCAGAAGAGGTTAAATTACATGAAAAACTTTTGAGAAGTTGTCGAATATTGCGGAAGCAGTATAAATATGTTTAAAGAAATTATATTTTGCAATTGTAACGACGAATATAAAAGCCAAAACAGAAGGAAATGAAATCGAAAAATAAAAACTGACATTTACACGTTACAGTTTTGTTAGAATGGGTAGCCAAGCAACGGGAATGGTTTTTGCATCGTCTCTATTAAAATTATTAGGATGCTTGATGAACTCTATTGCTTCTCTGTATAATCTGGGCCAAAAAATCATAATTCATTGTCCAACTTCCGAAATGCAGAGGGCTTAAATGATAATTTTGCTGATTTCATAGGCTGGGTGCAAGTTTCTCAATCATTTTTCATAAATCTAAAGTCAAAAGCGTTATGACTGGATAATAAAAAATAATATTGCCAAAAATCTTGCCAATATCACATCCAGATGGTTACGGATATGGCATGTCTATTTACCATATGTCAAGTTGGAAGTTTTAGTAACTAAATATCTGATTCCATATTAATTGCGAGTGCAATAAATAACGAGCACAATAATTAGAACACCTTTTGATATCACAAACTATTAAAATTATCAGAAATTGTTACACCATTGAAAAGTCAAAACCAGAATACTGTGTTGCAATGACAAATACAATGGTAAATAATGTCTGCTGTTTTAATTCGGAAGTCTCACACACTGCTGGCTTTGGGATCCCCCCACCATTATCACCAGATTATGAAATAGGTCGCAGATACTTCTTTTTCGAAAACATTTTCTTGTTTAATGCCGACGAATATAATCAAATCACATCCAGGTCGTTATTGATATGATTCTATAACTTTCATGCAATCATAATAACGCTCACAAGAGCGACAACAATAACTCAATGGCACACAGACAGATAGAAACCTAAAACTGTTCCTGAATGCTGCTGAAGATCATGTCCAGATGGTTACCAACATGGCAATAAACTTGCTATAATTATTAAGAAGTGGAAATATATACATAGGACATAATAATAATAAATTAGTTTTTTTCTATTCTTACATTTATATATTGTTTCTGTTGTTATATCTATGCCTAAGCTGCTGCTTTAATTGTCAGAATGGAACCGTACAGTATATTGAATTAGCTAAGGTCTTTTTTAAAGCATGCAATTAACATATTTTGTTAAGTTTTTGCGTAAGGCAACTTCTTTTACAATTTTTTTTATTATTATAAAAATTTATTATTTGAGAATTATTATTTAAAAATGTATTTTTATTATTTAAAAAGTTACAAATTTTTGTTGGAAGACAACTATTTTTGTGACTAAATTTTTTGCTTGAGGCAACTATTTATAAGTGTTTAGGCTACTAAAGCAACTATTTTAAACATAAATTTTTGTGGCAACCCTGTATATGAGGCATTATCCAGAATATGTATGACATTATCCAAAATGAAATTTTTAACAAAACTTATGCGGGGTAAGGGATTTGTGTAAAGCCAGTTTGTTTTATCCTTCACATATTTATCCACATAATTTATTTATCCATATCATTGTGACCCTCCACTTTTTAAATCTCATGCTAAAATCTACTTTGACTCATAATAACCGTGAAAAAAAAAATGCCACTCCTCAGTCAGGATTCGGACCTTCGACCTTTCGATTGCTATTTCTTTGCTTCGGCCCCTAAGATACGAAATAAGCTTAATTCTTTTATTCTTGTTTGTTCTTCGAAGTGTTCTTCGAATCAGAATTGCCCTCTTCTCTTAAACAACGGATAATCTTTGCGTCAGAGAATTTCTTTAACCGGAGCAACACGACCCTTGTCTTTCTTGTAGCATAAAACTCAGAAACAAAAGAATTCATTATCTCACACATTTACAAAGTTAATATTTTCCTTATCTTAAGCTAATCTACTGTTGATGCGAATCAACATACCTTACGCTACCACGTCGCCTATGGCATTTAAATGTTTAATCAAGGATAATTAATTTCTTATTATTAATTATGACAAGCGAGGTAACCAGAACGCTCCTTCGCCTTAATTACTGTTACTGAATTAATTAAACCACATCTCCCATCCCGGGATGATAGTACAGATTTTCTCAGAAAAATTGTGGGAAAATTTTTCCCATTACGCCGGAATTACAACGCGTATGGGAGAAACAACCTCTAATTTAACTTTCAGATGCACAACGCATTTGAACATCATGCCGCACTTCAACGGGGTGTTTATAGATAACTGCCAAAAATTAAGTTCCACTTAGGTGAATCCCAAATTTGTTAATCGAAGAAATACATCTCTACAAAAAAAATATCTTAGCTAAAAATTTCAATCTTTCTAAGCACTTGGTTAACGCTTATTCTAAACATTATTAAAATAAGCCTCTTCCCTTTCAACGTTTTTAAATTTGTATTGTTATTATGCAAACTCTCTGTCCCTGTTGTATGTGGCTGGTTTCGTCTATTTAGTTATCAAACCCTCTCCAAGTGCCTCAGGTAATTGGATGCACCTGAGTGTGAAGTGAGCAGAAGTGCGGCTTTTTGCCTTTGGTAGAAATGCTCGTTGTTAATTTGAAATGTGCTGCGGTGATGTTCTAGATTTTTGGAAACGATTTTGGAAAATTTTTATGAATACGCACACTACAACCGGAACTTTTCTCCTCCAAAGTTGTTCCACCTGTATTTACAAATCCTTGTATTTCGTGATCTACTCCATCTTTTTCGGTAACTCGTCTGTCAGCAAGTATTGGAATATTGATCAACTAAATAATAATATTAATACACCTTTATTTATTCTTCTTTGGTACAGCTGTTGGCTTCCACAATGTTTATTTCGCAGGCTGTCTTAAACTATTACTATTTAAAAGCGCAAGGAAAGCAAAATTAACAAGTTCGAGTCCAAACTGCCAAATTGCTTCATTTTTATACGGTGTTTTCCAAAGGTACATAATTCCACTTTCCGCATCTGGCAACATATATTTTGTATAATTATAGTTTCACTTTCTATATTTGGCAACAGTGTGTATAATTGTTTTCCGAATTCTAAAATCAAATCAGTCTTCCGTTTTCCATCGTCGTGGGCACACGTACCACAAAGGCTCTTCCAAACAGGCGTACTGAATTCTTTTAATGATGTATTCGAATTAATTTATCTTCTGGCGAATTATTGAATTAACTTAAATATTTAAGCTTTAATAAATAATATTTTAACTGGATGAATTACTACATTTCTTCAATGCCTATATTTCTGCACTGCCACATAAATATTGTACTGCATTATTTACATTATATTGTTTTTGCACTGTGTTATTTACATTATATTGTTTTTGCACTGTGTTATTTACATTATATTGTTTTTGCACTGTGTTATTTACATTATATTATTGTACACTAAATTATTTACATTGCATTATGGCATATGCCGTTTTACGCAGCATAGCAAAAAAAAAAGGAAAAAAAAGGAAAAAAATAAGTAGATGACCTTAACATGAAAGTTTCCAAGAAAATGTCATTGGATGAAACAGACTTGGGACCTAGAACTTATTTAAATATTTTTAGCTACCTGCAATCAACACTACTATACAAGAAAATTCAATCATCCACTTGAATATTCATCCCATTAATTCATCCCTCATTATTTTCTCTGCATCATTTATTAATTTTTCCCTATTACTTTACATCTGCATTATTAAATGCTTCTTTAGGTCCTTTTTAAATTTTCCTATATTGTTCAATGTCTTTAATGAATCTGGCAACTCGGTCCAAAATTTAGGTCCCATATAACTGATACTGCCCCTTCCAATTTCCGTTCTTATTTTTGACATTGACAATTCAATGTAGTTTCGACATCTTTCCTCATCTCTTTCATTGAAGCTTAACCTCGGAATATCAATGTATTTATTATCCTTTATCCTCTCATACATTTTGACCAAGATGTCATATTTGTAAATTTGTTCGATAGGCAGAATGTTATATTGCAGTGAAACATTTTTTGTTTCCGATCTGTTATTCCAATTTATTAATTTGATTGCCTTATGCTGTAAGCTCTTTAATATGTTCTTATTGACCAAATGACCCCAAACTTTTTTTAATTTTTAATTACCCCAAAATTTTTTAATAAACAAAATTATTACAATAAATCGGATGACTGTTTATCAAGTTTGATATGGTTCCATTATTACTCTTTGCGGTAGATTTTACTCATCTTCTCAAAAATCCCATGCTTTTACTTTTTTTATTATTATTTTATATATGTGATCATTCCAATTTACTTTTGTAGTTGGTTGTGCTCATAAGAATTCAATCTTATCCACAATTTCTATTTTTTAGTACCAATTGTTATAGACATGTTTCATCATTAAATATTTTATTTTTACTTGACAAAATTGATAACTTTATTTTGGCTATATTTGACTTCAACTGGTTTACATTAAAGCATTTTTCATATTTTTTATTTCGTTTATGCTAGTATTTATTAATTTTTCTAAATTTCTTCCAGTAATTATTGCACTAGTGTCGTCAGCAAAAAATTTTATATTTCCAACGTCGATACATTAAATACGTCGTTAACGTAGAATGAGTATAATAAAGTGCCCAAATTAGAGCCCTGAGGTACTCTAAAGTCATTACATAATACTTTCGATTTTACTCCCTTTATGTAAACTATTTACTTCCTGTTTTTTAAATAACTGTTCAGTATATTGTTGATTTTCCCCCTTAATCCGTAAGTTTTAATTTTATTAATTAATATTTCTCTATTTATTACGTGAAATGTCTTATTCAAATCAAAAACGATACCAATTCCATATTCCTTTTTTTTCTATTGCCTGCTGTATTATATCAAATGTTCTCATCAGCGCATCCTCTGCTAATGTCCTTTTCTGAATCCAAATTGGAATTTGTTCAGTACGCTATTCCCACCCATAAATTCCATTATTATTTTTTAAACTAGCTTTTCAAATATTTTAGCGAATATGGAAATTAATGCAATTGGTCTGTAATTTTCTATATTTTCTTTTTTATCCTTTTTAGGATATGGGGATTATTTTAGCTATTTTCATTTCATCCAGAATTATCTCAGTATCTAATATTTCAGTGTATATCATCAGTAGCGGTTCATCTATTTCGGCACATTCCTTGATTATTTTCGGGTGAATGTCATCGTATTCCGCGCCTTTTTTATTATTAATCTTTTGCATATCTTTTAATAACTCTATATAACTTATTGGATTCACATCGATTTGTTATTATTATGCCGTAAACATTCAAAATAATCATCGTTCTTATTAGCATTTCTATCAATTTTTCTTACAATTCCTACAAAATATTCATTAAAACGATTTGCTATTTCACTATTGTCCTTAATTTTCAGATTATTATCTAATAAATAATTGATATCATTCTTATTATTTTTTCTCTCTCCAAAAAATTATTTATAAATTTCTATTTGTTCTTGTTATCAGTATTTATTAATTTTTTTTTTCAGTGAAACTTTATGTTGATTTATTTCCTTGGTTATCCTGTTTTTTAGTTTTTTTTTAAATTTTTCTGAGTGTTATAACTTTAGTTTATATAAATCTAACAAACATGCCATTTCTTTTCTTTGTTATTTTTTAATTTATGATTTTACAACCTTTTTTTATTAATTTTTTCTCTTATATATTTCCATTTGAAATATTTTTCATGTAGTTCCTTTATGTTTTTACAAATACTCCATATTTATTTATATTTATGAATTCAATATTCCAATTTATTGTATTTGGTTCCTCCTTAAAATTTTTGATGTTTCTCATACTAATGTCTCTAACTTTTATGTAATTATTCAATCTTGAATTATTTTTCCTTTTGTAATTCAATTAATATAGCTTTACGATCATTTATATATTATTAATTATTATACTATAATATAATATAGTATATAATACTATAATATAATAGATAATTATATTAATTTAAAACACCTGCATTAACTCCATTGATAAAACATAAATCTATTATCGTCTTCGAATTATCGGTCACTGACGTATTCGTTCACTATATTTTTCAGTCTCATTGATTTCATTGACATTATTAAATAATTTCTATCATTAGATACTTTACTCATATCGATATTAAAATCACAGATTATAATTATATTTTTTATTTAGTACTTCATCTATTTTTAATTTAGCCAATCTAATAATATGCTAATATTACCCCCTGAATTTCTGTATATTATTCATATTCTGAGTTCACTATTTTTTATACTTATTATTACCCGATCTTCACAATAATATGTCATTTCAGTCAATTTTTCAAAATCTTTGTTTATTTTTCTTATATAGACTGACACTCCCCTTTCTCATTTCTCATTATATAAAATCTGTACCACTCAAATATTTCCATGTAATCGTTTTCTTTAGACCATGTTTCACTTATTCCCATGATATCCATTTGATAACCTTTGTTTTCCATTAATATTTCAACTTCATTAATATTTCAACTTCATCAATATTTCATTATTTATGCTTCTGCCATTTATATGCATAATTTCAACGAAATAATATCTCTTTTCCATTTACTCTTTCTCTTTATTTACGTCAATCGCCTTATTTTCATTATTTCAGACACCACATTGAATATTTATATTGCTTTCGCTAATATATTACAACTCTCATATTCAGAATTTATACATCCATTAAATATATTGATTTCAGTCAGACTTTGTGTTGTTTCTATTGAACTATCTATACTGAACTATCTATATAACTATCTATCTATATCTATATCTTTCTACTGAACTATCTATATTGTTTAAAAATTTTACCTTTTAACAAAGAAATTAAATCATAATTATTCTTTTGTGTGTCTTCCTTAATCTAATCTCTTTATTATCGATTCTTCTTTCGCCACAAATATCCTTCATAGTAAAATCCATATATCTTATGTTTCTGTTTTCTGTAACAGTAATGTTCGGGGTGTGATGTTGAAGGTGTTTATTACACTGGGTTTGGAAATCCCACAAAATTTTTACATTTTTTTTTTACATTTCCCTAACTTTTTCAGACACAAGCTCAATTAGTGTCTTGGAAATCTTCTTCAGATAAGATAAAATACAGTAGGCTAAAACTCTCCTGAGTCCTCTTCAGATAAGCTAAAATGCAATAGGCTGAATCTTCTTCAGAAGATAAGTATATTCCTCAGGAGATAATATTTATTAGAATGGCTGAAAAACTCGTGTGACGTTGATAATCCTAAACACTGAAATAATAATTTCAAAGGTGCTTTTACTATAAAAAACTCCAAAAAAAAGTGTAACTACTGTATCATTTATTTAATTAATAATATTAAATAAATATGTTAATAAAAATTTAACGAATTTAATGAAACACGTTTCTGTGTTTCCTCGATTGCACTAAACTAACAAATTTCCATCTAACGCTGTCTGAAAATTTAATTAATCTGGTAGAATGTTTAATTAAAAAGCTCACGTATTCTTAACTAGTGCGTGTTAATTAATGTCTATACACACGATCATCCTTTGAGCAATTAATGGCAGACGTGCTTCTATGTCCACGTTTCCCATGTGTCGTCATTAGGAATATCGATGAAAGAGCAACCCGTGCATTAAAAAAAAATTAATTAAAGCTTTCCATGTATTTATCAGCTAGTAGTGAGGTGAGTTGGTGGTGAGAATACTTTCGATGACGTTGTCTTCTGCAAATATGAGACGTTGACGCTTTTTTAGATGTTCAAAAAATTAACAACCACGATTAACTACCACGGAACGACAACTACAATTCCCAATAAACGAAACTATTCAGAAAAATTATTCCAATAAATGTTAAACTGTCCATAGTTTTTACTGGCATAGACAAAGATTGTAAATTATAGAAAATCTCATTAATTATTAATGGATGGAAAAAGTGCTATATTATTAAGGACAAAGAGACACATCTGTACAAAAACTTCGGTACCTGTGCCGAACTAAAATCTTGTTCCGATATTTGTATTGGTTTCTAAAACTCCAGTACTCGTACTCCAAGATTGTACTGTACTCGGCATCATGTATTAGGTAAATGCTTCCCCCCCCCCTCCCGTTATGGAAGGGGCTAACACCGAACACTATTATGACCAATCCTGTATGGAAATCGTGAATAATGGAAGTTCCCACATACTTGAAGAACCTGAAAAATCTGGAATGGTCAGATAATTGGAAATCGTCCCTAAAGACCATGGAAGTGTTAGGGAAAAAAAGAGGGATTTTTTTGATCGAACCTGAAACTGCCAGGGAAAATCTTCTTACCTCTATTTTAAATAGCTAAATATCCCATGAATGGGAAGCCATTTTCCCTGAAACCAAATTTCAGTTGAAAATTGTTTATGATTGGCTTGGTCAGGAAATTTTTTCCTCCAATGTGAGTAATAAAGTAAACAAATTTTTATTTTCTGACTTTGAAGAGTCCTTGAGCAAAGTCCCTTTGTTTTGGGACCTTTACTGAAGGACTCTTTTCTCAGGAGACCTAGTAGTACTCCAGCGGACCACGAACAACTGTGCCCGCTAAAGCTTCTCCGGGAAAACGGAGCCGCTTTCGGCGGTTCACCATTCCCAAGAACGAAATAAATCACAAATAAAACTGTTTATACGCAAAAGCGTGGAAATTAGGCACTGAACCCTAATAAGAACAACAAATATGCAGCAAAATAACAAAACACGTAAAGCTAAATTGGTATAAATAGCTATCGCTTGTGCACTGTCCTTTTATTTTGCGATAAAACTGCGCTTTTTTCGCTAAACCGCAAACTATTCCCACAAACCATAATCGTCCGCGGAATAGTAGGCTCGATAATCAAGTGAAAAATGGCGGTTCGAGCAAATTCAATTATCCCTAACTGGTTTTTTTTTTCCTCTGTGAATTACTTTTGATTTCTCTGCAATTGAGTCATCCGGTTTTTTCTAGTTTTAGCAATCAGATGTTCTTAAAGAAGATCAACGACCCTGGGTTACTTCCCCATCGAAATCACTTTTCTGTACATTCTCACCACAATCTTTGTATTTTATTTCAGAATATTCCATTTTATTTTCCGTAATTCACTGGTGGATTCGTGCGCATGCGCAAGAAGCACGCGCTTGTGATCATCAAAAAAATTTTTTTTAACCCAGTTCATTTTGAATTAGTTTTTACTAATAATAATCCAAACGTTTGTCACGTTAACGAGAGCTTGCATATGATATTCATTGAACACCATAATCGTTAATAAACAGTTTATTAAGACTTGGCTCTGAGAAAAGTAGAAATTTACCATTTTCTTCTTGCTTATATGCGTACATTACATTTTGTATAAATATATAAACAAAATGGCGTTTTAAAGCTGTAATTTTCTTTAAATAATTTTGCTTACAAAATATAGTTAAGCTACTGTATAGCAAGCACTTACATATTCTAAGATTTCTCGAGTACCTAGAATGGTCAGGGAATTTGGAATCGTCGACCCTAAGAGTCAGGGAATTTGAAATCGTTTCTAAAGGTCAGGGAATTTGAAATCGTCCCTAAAGGTCAGAGAAGGGTCGGGAAAAAACAAAATTTTTAATCAAACGTGGAAAAGTCAAAGAAAACCTCCTTAACTTCTGTTCCGAATTGCTAAATCTCCCACGAACGTGAAACCATTTTTCCCTCAAAATGAAGTTCCGAATTAGCTTGGGTTGTTCAGGAGATTTCGACGGAAAAACCCGAACAGTTTTTTAGACCATTTGTTCTCTAATATGAATGAAAGCTCCGGTTCTTAAAATTTTATTTGCCATAAAATTTATGGGTGTTTAATAGCATTATTTTATTTATTTTGAAGTATTGGTATGCACTCATATCTTCTTCAACGTTTATTCGCTGGAGCGCCGGTTGTTTGTTTTTTTAAATTGCGTTGGAATTTTAATTTATGTTAAAAAGTATAATAAAAATATATTTTAAACAATACTTAAACCTTTTAAATGTCTTTTGCAATTAGGGTAAACATGCAATGAACCAATGAGTTATAACTACAAATGGACAGAATTTTGTGAAATTCATTTTGAATGTTTTGGCGCAGTATAGCCCAGATGCTCTTGCGCCATAAAAAAGCCAAACAATCAATCAATCAATGAATCATTGTGAATGCGTATTATTTTGTCAAAATAACTTTTGGGTAGTGAGTAGTAGTGACAGTAATGACACTACTACTATGACACAACAGTAGTGACTATTAATAGCCAGATATCGACCGTTATTCCGCAATCAGAGCTAAAAAATAAAAATAAAAACAGTCATCAAAAAGCCTCGCTTTCCCGGCAACTAAACTTCGATCAGTAATAGTTAGTGTGAAAGCTGAAAACTGTTTTTTCACTGTTTTTTGTTGCTCTAATTACCCTCGTCTGCTTTGCAAAAGACTGAGCAATTAACGATATGAAAAAGTGTTGTACTAATTGGCAAATGCTTTTTTTGAGCCTTTTTTCTTCTCAGCCCTAAAGAAGGCGAGCTTCTTTTTTTCGAATTTAAAAAAATAAATAAATGGAATAAAACTTATCTGTTTTTTCAGTCATTATTTAACTTTTGTTGCTGTCCCAATAAATACTGGACAGATTGTATGGCTGTGAGATCGTTCGCTGAAAAATTATAATAACAAAAAAGTTTTGGAAACAAGACTGCAATTTTTCTTTTTGTTTTATTTTTTTTGCTAAACAGGGAAGAAAATGAGGGGCCAAGATTATTTTCGGAGAGAAAAAAAATGAGCACAAGCTTTCACAAGAACAATATTACCCTAACAAGCTATTTGTATCTGTCATCATTTCCATTCCTCTTTGCTTTCAAAATATAACTTCTTTTCCTCCTTTCTGTGCAAAGAGAACAAATTGTTTGTTAGTTTTTAAGACTAGCAAAGGAAGGAAGGAAGGGTAAGGAAGACAAAGAATGAAGGGAAAAAAGGACCCAAATATCTAAGATAAATTCTTTCTAATCCATCACAACTTAGCATACGAGTGCAAAAACAAAAGGAAGACGCGAAAAGCGAAGAAGAAAATGAGAAAACAAAAAAAATTACTGCCCTTCTGAATTTGGGGATTTGGAAAATTGGCAAACGCGCACGAGAAGCAGGAGGAATGGGGAGATCTTGCATATGCTGATAATATACATATGTGGCTGAAAGCATTACTTTAAAATAGAAGCGCGTAAAACCTCTTTGGAACTTTGTTTCAAAAGGAAGAAGAAACAAAACGAAAATTGAATAAACATCGAATTTGATGCAAAAACGAAACGACTTAAAAAATTATAATGAAATTCAAAACTTCGAAGAAAAGTCGACTTTTAAAGTTCTTACGTTTAGATAAATTCGTTATTTTTAAAGATTTTCTTGCAAAACGTGAAGCGAATAGCGGACAATAACGCTCCTTCCACACAAAATAAAATCTTTAGAAATGGCAATTCCTACTGAATGTTTCAGCGTTTCGGTAATTTTCTTTGTAATTTTATATTCTGTTAATAATTAATTTCAATTTCGGAGCATTAAATACATTAAGAATGGCTGTTTTACTACCACAACTCGGCCACTTCTGTACACAAATCGTTTATCAGAGAACCATCAAAGTGAATTGGCGCAAAATGATTTTAATAGAATGCCATCAAAGTACCTTGGCGCAGATGACCACGTCAGAGAACTATCAAAGTGAATTGGAATAGAATGACCTTACCAGAGAGCCATCAAAGTGACTTGGCGCAGAATCATATTATCAGAAAACCATCAAAGTGACTTGGCGCGGATGACCTTATCAGAAAATTGTCAAAGTCAATTGGAGCAGAATGACTTGGCACAGATTACAGAAGAGTTATTTTAATCTTATTTATTTAAAAATGTCCAATTTTCTTTATTAATAAGCATGAATATTGTAAATGATGGGCTTCAAAGAAAAACTCGTGGTTTATTGATCGAATCTCGCGAAAGCCACGTTCTTTAAGGGGGAATTTTAATCTTATGTCAAATCTTGTCAAATATTTGGAAGTCTATAAGTCAAATCTTTGTACTTCTGTGAGTCAAATCTTTGACTAATAAGAGAATTATATAAGTCAAAGATTCGACTCCTGTAAAGATTTTAATCTTATGGGAGTTAAATTTTTGGACTGTGATGCGAGTCAAATCTTTGAACTTCTGTGAGTCAAATCTTTGACTCATGCCAAAATGTATGATACTAGTCAAAGATTTAACTCATGTAAGATTTTTCATCTTCTGTGAATTTAATCTTTGGACTTCCTGTGAGTCAAAAGGATTATAAATTGAATCTAAAGCGTGGGGTGTCACAAATTGATTTATACAACTAATTCCCTCACGATGCCCTTCTTTAATTTAGGAGACTTTCCCATTCAGCAATAATATTTCCATTAAATTGGTTTCAAAGTGTATTTTATAAAATTATATATTTTTTAATTATTCAGAGTATGGAATTTCTCCATTCGTGAATAAGAAACAGTCCAACGGCTGAGAAATGTAGTAATTTTGCAGCTGACATTCCTGCCAGAATCGGCTAGAAATGAGCAAAGTTTGCCATGATACATGCACCACTTACCCACACATATATACACACAAGATAAGTTGCAGGAGTCTTAAACTCTTGGCAAGAAAATCCGATGAAATATCTTTGTTGGAAATTCTTAGACGATGATGTATGCCTGTAAAAGAAGATTTAAACTCGTGCGCCTAGTTATGCCCAACCTTTGGAATGTTCGGGTGGTCCATTAATACATCATTTTGATGATCTCATTATGCATAATGAAAACACAAAGACCAAGTGTGACCTGTTACTCCTATCAAAGACAGACCAGCATTTGTTGTCTTTGAATAATTTCAGCGTTTCTTTAAGTCCCTGGTTTAGAGTGGGTTTCTATTTCTCTGTGCACTGAATTATTTCCTAACGGAAGAGCTTTCAAAGAACGATGAACGACGTGGGCGATTCGAAAGCAATTGCAAAAGACAGCTATGAAACAAATGGCTCCGAAAATGAGTCAAGCAGCGCCCAAAGAAAACACTCTTTTTTAACATGTGATTTGATACTAATTAATAATGACTAATATAGTATCTAATATTTATAGTATTTTAATCATTGTTGCCTTTAGTAGTCTATCAAGTTTCAGATGGTTTATAAAAGATTTTTTTAATATTTAAAAAAAATGGAGGTGGGGGGGCGGGGATGATTTGGTTGACTGCCTAAAAGCCCTAGGTCTCTTGAGTTCGGGGCTGATTGTGGTGAGATAGAAATTTAGGGGTTCATAAAATATTATGTATTGAAACAAATATATCATGTTTATTGCTATAATTAGCCTCAAGGTCCCGGGGGTTAGGGGGGGGGGGCGTACCCCGATGCCCTTGAATTTTGTTCTCAGCTGTTTAAATTTTTTAATGGATCAGAATTTTTTTTAGAGTTCTATCCTTCCCTAGCTCCTTCTCCCTTCCCCCCACCTAGTTACCCTTGTGATCAACGAAAGTCACGTTCTGATGAAGACAGCGCATGGTTATTGAAACAGCTGTTAACAAGTTATTCTAAATATAACCGCATCAAATAAACTTTGTATTAATTTCTTCGCTGTGTCGCCAACTAATAGAATATATTATGGTTATGCTGTCATTTAGCAAACCAAGTTTAGATGGTCTTCTTACGAAAACTTACGATGCTTTCATATGAAAATTTCTTCAATGCTTTTATCTACAGTAATCTCTTACAATAATTTCTGTGTCATATTTCTGCCAATAAAATGTTTAAGATTTGCCTTTTATTGTATTGCAGGATTACTGGAACCGGTAACCACTACATTTGCGCATGGAACTACAACCACCACCAACACTTCTTCCTTGAAGTTTGCGGCTCCTACACCTAAGCCTACGTCCATTCCTTTGCTGGGCCGGTCCCTAAGCAAGGACGCGGATATGGACCGGGGAGACTTCCGGCCGTCCTGCCTCGCCAGGACACCTTCCGGTTCCCTTTTCATTCCTAGCGGTATTTATTTTTATTTATTTATTTTATTCGAACAAATCTGGCTCAATATCGTATACAAACGTCTAAAATCAAAAACTTGAACACACTGCGACATTGAAATCTCGCCAGGGCAGCACCAGAAAAAACGTGAGTTTGACAAAGCCGGTGCTGTCCCTATGAGTTGACAGAGTTATAATCTCGAAATATTTTTTTTTAAGACATGACAAAAGCATGACACGACGAATATAAATAAGGCTAGCATCAAACACTAAAAAAACGTTTAACATGACAACAGGAACTCGAAAAAAACACAATACAAACAAATCTAGTCAAAAATATGAAATTAGTATAACACAGGAAACAATATCTCCCTCCCCTCCCATCTCCCCCCCACAACCTTTTTTCCTCCTTACATATACCCCCCCCCTACACCAAAAAAGTATTTCGCTTCCTTTCTTTTCCTCGCCCTTCTCCGCCCCTCCCATTTTTCCTCTATTTTTCTGTCCCCATTTTTTCCTCTCCTCACCCATCCACCTTCCCTTTTCACATCTTCTCTCCCATTTTTTTGTAATCAAATCAAAAGGAAGAAATTGCACAGACACATAGACCTGAGATAATAATTATTAAAAATCATAGTGTTAATTCAGTTGTCACGTAGTTAGTTGAAGAATTTCATGGGAAAGCTATGGTATGTTAAGGGTAAAATATTAAAAGCCAAAAAGTTAGAAGATAATAGGATCCAATTTAAACTCATATGCCATACTACTGTGAAAATAGGTAAGTACATATACTTCTTTTGAATGAGGCCAAGGAGCGGATTTTTATAATTTCTACTGGAAGAACATTCCACGTAGATGGAGCAGAGTAGCCTAGTCATCGTTTGGAAAATTCAAGACGGGCTTTAATCGGAATAAAGTTGGAGCTATTAGAGGTGGGATATGTACGTGTAGGAGTTCTTAGAGGGATGAGTTAATTACAGTGGTTGTAATTTATTCTGTGAAACATAATTAGGGGACTCTCATGGTGTAAGTTTCACCAATATTCAGCAGCTTGTGATTTTTACGAATATCAAAATTGCAGGAGAACGGTATGGAATTGTAAACGATGTTTATGTATTTGTTTTGAAGTTTTCAAGACGGCTATATTGGAAAAATGAATCCGATTCTCAAACAGGGGTGCAGTAGTTCAAGTGAGATTCGATTAAAGTGTGATATAAATGGACCAAAATATTTGAAGGTAAAATGTATTTAATTTTATTAATCGCTCCAATATTTCTACTAATTTTTAGGCAAATGTTTTTGAGATGACCTCCCCAGCTTAGGTTAGATTGAAACACCCAGAAAATCTACTTCTTTGGAGAGTGATATGCGTTCACTGTTCACCATAAATGTTATGTTAGACGGGATCACTGTTCTTTTAAAAAAAAAATTGGTTTTGTTCATATTTAATGTTAAAAAAAAAAATTAGCAAAGAACTGAGCGATGACAGGGAGAGTGTAGATCACATTTCTAATCAAAGATTCAATGTCAGCAAGACGGAAGAAGATCGAAGTATCGTCAGCATAGCAGATAGTCTCATCATCAATGTTATTATGAAAGATATCATTAATATAGAAAATGAAAAGCAATGGGCCCAAAACTGATCCCTGTGGAACACCTTATCACTGTTGTCTGATACGTGAGACTTGACTTTTTAATTTAACCATTTGATATCTGCCGGATAAATAGTTTTGCAGCAAAGACAAACCCAATCCCCTGAAACCAGCAAGCGTTAGTTTACGAATTAATCGGTCATGGTTAATGGTATCGAAAGCCTAAGTTATGTCGTATTATAATTGATTATCATTGAATAATTTCAAAGACTGTGTGCGACATATACGATGTCGAGGCAAATGCAAAAGACAGTGACAAAATGAGATCAAAGCAAAGAAAAAACGAATTATACACTTAGATATATGCGCGTAACATCACACATAAAAACCGATGACTGAACACACACACACATGACATCAGCTCATAAATTGACTCAGAAATATATATACACTTGACATAATTTCAGTAATAGCAAAGACAACTGAGCCGAGGGAATTCCACACCCAACCACTTTCCTTCCCAGTATTAAAAAGATATCGCCAGACATCAAATACCCCTTTTAATAATATTGAATGTTAATTTTCAACATAATCCCCGGACTGGAGGAGGAGGAGAAGGATTGTGCAAGGGTTTCATTGGGAAGGGTGGCCGCCGGGGGCGGCGCTGTAATCCCAGACAGGACGCTTGAACAGCGTAATCAGCCGCCGAGGCGGCTGAGGGGGAGATGGATTGCCGATCAACACGGCATTCATAGATGCACGTTCACGTAAAGTCGTCATTCAACGCACACCGAAACCAGCAGCCGTTGGAACCGTCACGGGGAACGGCCACGGCCCAGGCAGCAGGACCGGAGACACCCCCATGGGCCAGCCGAGTAACCTACAGGAACCGGCCAAGACCGGAAAGGAAGGTGTTTAGCACAGCCACGGAGGCAGCGCGAAGGCGGGGGGATCCGGTGGGATCCAGGAGGTCGGACAGACCTGGTGGCGAGGCGAGGCAAATCCCCGGACTATGGAACCGATATAGAAGCAAA
This sequence comes from Dysdera silvatica, assembly GCA_006491805.2. NCBI lineage: Eukaryota > Metazoa > Arthropoda > Arachnida > Araneae > Dysderidae > Dysdera > Dysdera silvatica. Next base: position 62,409,998 of record QLNU02014802.1, read on the forward strand.
TGATCCAATCAGAAACCCAGGGTGGTCTTGCCACGATTGATAAACATATAGCTATACCGACACATAAAAATAATTCCGAAGTTAATAGGTGTATCACCGCGTTAGCCAAAATTTACAAAAATTTAACATATTGATCACTCACAGGACTCAGATTGATTTCAGTGTATTAGTCTCAAGTACCCGCTCACCTAAATTTATAGTTATGTCAATGTTTTCGTCTATCTATTTAGTAATTAATGCAATTTCAATCAAACATAGTTACCTGGTTATTATAGTACCTGAGTATTAATGAAGAAATACGTACAGCATCGACGATGTCGTGGATCGCCTATCACAACCGCTGGCAAGCGTCCTACACCACGTCCAATCCAATGGCAATAGGTGAATACATCAACAACGAATATCAATATAGGATCGTAGTAGCACAGTAAAGGATAAACGTCGCGTTATTTACACTAAATTCCGAGGTTGTAGTTCAGAAAGTCATCGGTTGTTTTGAGAACTTTTTGTGCACCCAATTCATCTATAAAGAACACAGTCCCAAAATAAGTCCAGCATATCATCTTTTTCACTCTCAGATCATCGAAGATGCTTTTCGTTTTTGAAGTAAGGCTTTTCGTTATTACTATTTTTGTACCCTTCATGAGCTTTTTATTTTTGAATATAAATTCCCTCTGAGACATTCTCAAGAATTTGATAATAATTGGCCTTGGTCTTTTCTTAGCAGATAGCGAATTTACAATTCGTCCTAGTCGGTGTGCACTAACAAAGTCTGTTGATGACATGCTGAACTTCAGTTTTTGATTAAAAATATCAATGATAGAAATTAGAGGATCTTCATTATCCACTTCTGGAATTCCATGCACTAGCAAACAAGGTCTTCTGATGTACTGGTTCTGTTCGTCTATTTCGTATTCAATTTGTTTAATTTGACGCTCAATGTGAGAGATTCTCTCGAGATCAGAGCATCAAGATTTCCATTCGATGCTAATTTGCCAATCTCAGCGTTAGCCTCTCTCCTTGTTTCCTTTCTCAGTTTGTCAGAAACTACACCGCGTTGGGCATAGATCGGTTCTGTGCAAAGTTTTTCATCCATTCTATTTACGAGCGTTGTTCTCAGTTGCTCAAGCTAGCTGGACCAATGAAGCTGAATGCTTGCAAGCTCGTCTGTCATTGTGCGAGCTCTTTTCTCATCTGGGGCAGGCGGTAATGGGGTGTCCTTGGCTTTATGGCCTTCGGAGCCATATTAGTAATTAATAAAAAGTATTATATCCGTCATTTTCGTAATAATATACTCATCGCTATTAATGTCATATTATAATTCAATTACAGCAAATGAATCACATGCATTAAATTTCAAGTTTAGGGCTACAATAGAATACCAATTGTAAAGCGTTTCCCTCGTATACCTCCATAAGCGGGAGCAACTCAAAACATGACCGCCGCTGGCTATGATTATTCGATCTTGATTCACTCATTTAATTAATTAAATCTTAATGTTGACTTTAATTAAATCTTAATATTCACTTTAATTAAATCTTAATGATGAATTTTCGTTTTAATAAATGTTACATTTTGTAATTTTAATTAATGCTAAATTCTTAACGTTAAGTGTTAATGTTAAATTTGAATCTTAATGCTGAATTTGTATTTTAATATTAAATTCGTTACTTATTTAATTTGAACGATAATTAATATTGCATTTAATTAATTAATATGAACCAGTAACGCTTCTAGACAATGACAGTTGAGGGGAGGGTACAAACTCCTGCCCATGTGCACGGGCGCCGCCAGGCGCGGGGGTGCACATAGGCAATATAATAAAATCCGGTTATATTTGGGGGCCATGGTCCCCCGGCCACAGCCTAGAACCGCCACTGATATGAACTATAATTAATACTGAATTGGATTATTTCGAACCTTAATATTGGATTCTATTAATTAATTCTAACCTTGATATTGACTTCGATTAATTAATTCTAACCTTGATATTGACTTCGATTAATTATTTCGAACCTTAATATTGAATTCGATTAATTATCCCGATTAATTACTTCGAACCTTAATATTGACTCCAATTAATTACTTCGAACCTTAACATTGACTTCGATTGATTACTCCAATTAATGAATTCGAACCTTGATGTTGATTTCGATTAATTACTCCAATTAATTAATTCGAACCTTAATATCGACTTCGATTGATTACTCCAATTAATGAATTCGAACCTTAATGTTGATTTCGCTTAATTACTCCAATTAATTAATTCGAACCTTAATATTGAATTCGATTAATTATTACAATTGATTAATTTAAACCCTAATTAATATTAAATTTGAAACATTTTTGCTTTCTATTATCTGATGCTTTTTTCCCCCTATTTTATTATCCCCCCACCCACCCACCAATCCTTTTCACGGCCTTGAATCGAGAGCAACGACGTAACACCGTAGCGTAATTCTTAGGATTATTTTGGTGCTCTTTCAAATCCATTTTCCCAACTTTTTTGTATAATTTTCCCGTGCTTCCTTTTGGTGCCAATAGATGGCGATGCCTGTTCAGATCAGGAAAAATCTTGTTTATTTTTTCATTTAGGCGTTTATTTTGAAACAAACATGTGTTTTTCTGCCAAAACAAATGTCAACGAAGTAATAAATTATGTAACATCATCAGTTTTGTGTCTATTCGTTTAATTCCTTTTATATTATTGAAAATTTCATGCTATTAATGTTATTTTATTGTGTTTTAATGCAGTTATAATAGTGTGTACCTGTTGTGTTATAGTATAATATTTATATTGGGTTTTGTGGAGGGTGTAGCAAATGAAGCAGTTGTCTCAGGTAAAAAGCGCCAAATGAGGTAATGTGGAAGAGTATTGTGGTTCTAGACAGAACAAGTTGATCCAGTGGGGGGGGGGGCACAAGCCCCTCCTCGGACAATAACAAATTTACAGCTAATGTCTCCTCCAGGAAGTAGAGGCTCAAGCGTCACCCTCCCACTAAATAGCAAAACACACTATTCTGTTATAATTTTTGAATTGCTATGTTCCTAGTCTCTATATTGATTTTTGAACTTTGCACCCTCTCCCTGAAAAATATTTTCTGGATCTGCACTTGAGACCAAAGCCATAACTGGAAGGTGGCAAGAAAGATCCACTTGGGGGTGGGGGTTACAAGTTGGCTGAAGTATCTCTCATTCAGTATTTTTAGGCTAGGGACCATGGCCCCCTCGAATATAATCAGGTTTTATTATATTGCCCATGCACGTAAAAATTAATATTTCTTTTGTTCCTGGGGCATGGGTGTCCTGAGGGGATGCACTTGCACCCCGTCGGGGGAAGAAGGGGGGGAACGACTGCATCCACAAGAAACTATATTCCGACAACATTATTCAGTGGAAATTTTTCCTGTATGCACCCCCTTGCTTCTAATTCTGGGGGCGCCCATGTCATGGAGTTCATTCCATGTCGTGGAGTTCCATTTTATAGCTTGGGATATGAAAATTTCTGGCCATGACTCTTGATGCTGTTGCATAATCACAAATTACATTGCAAACTGGGATTTCTTTCTATTCTAAGAAAGAGAGGAGGTATATAAATTAGGGGATCAATAAGTTACAAAGAATATGATTGGCTGAAATCTTTTTACAAAGTAATAATTTACTTTGTATAATTTAATACAACTTCACAAGTTAATCCAGTTTTGTAAGAAACGGGGCTCAAGTGGCCCCATTAGATTTCAAGACGTATTTCCTCCAAGGACACATGACATAATCTTCTTTGAAGCTATCCCCACCCTCTCCATGAATTTTCAGTTACTAGACTGCTTAGCTAACCAATACAAGACTAAAGTATAGACCAGCGATTTTCAACTGTTATGTCGCGAGTGATTCTTTCTGTGTGTCCATGAGAATTTTTAAAACATGCAGTACCTGACTACTTAGTCACAGGTACTAATCTCATTTTCCTGGGATTTTCGAGTGAAAAATAGCAACAACCAACCATAGGCGTAGGCAGGAAGTTCATAAGGGAGGGGTTATAGGCTCAATGAGGGAGGGGGGGGTTATAGAGCTACAACTCATGTATTCCTATGTTATGTATACAAAATTTCTTTGCAACAGAGGGGTGTTACATCCCCCAAAACTCCTCCTAGCTATGCCTATGCAACCAATACAAAAAATTTCCATTTATCTATGGATTTTTTTGTCAGATTGACAAAAATTATTTTTTTGATATGTCACAAAATTTTAGTAATTAGTTTTGGTGTATTGCAAAATGTAAAAGGTTGAAAATCGTTGAGAATTATATATTATTATTATTTATATTATATATGATTCAGAAAAGATGGGAAAAACTTTAACAGGTGATAGTGCACACCAATACAAACGATTTTCATTAAAGAATGCATGGTCTGAAATGTAAATGTGCTAGCGCTTTTCAAAACGGCTGCTCCGCAAATGTTAAAAAAGCATTCCTATTGTGATTTATCGGGAGAAAAAGAAGACCATGCATGCACGGGCGGATTGGGTCCTCTCAAAGGGCGAATACCTTGGATTATCTGAGGACGCGAGTCCTATAGCCCATGAGGGCGCACCGACTCGAGGGCTGGCGGCCCAGTTCAGCCCTGCATGCATGCAAATGTAACCTAGAGAAGGAGAAGAAACCACAAGAAAATCTGCATCAAGTAAATAAAAGATGCTGGGCAAGGCGGTCCTGTACCTTGGCCACCACGAGCACCCAATCTGTCGTGTCTTGATTTCTTTTTTTTTGGGGGGGGACAGCTGAAGAGTCTGGCGTATGAGACTCCTCTTGACTCTGAAGAGGACCTAATCACAAAAGATTTTAGGCTGCTGCTGGGGAGGTTCGCAATATGCCTGGAATATTCCAGAATGTTCGCCAATCCCTCCTTCACCGCTGTTCTTCTTGCATCACCATTGGCGGTCACTCTTTTGAGCAATTATTCTAAATATTCATTCAAATTGCTTTTTTTACCATATACGTTATTTTTGTGTTTCCTCCTCGTATCCTCAGTTTTACTGTGTTGCACCCTTTAACACTTTTGTATTTCATTTTAGACCATGCATTCTTTGACGAAAATCGTTTGTAATGGTGTGTACTATCACCTGTTAAAAATTTTCCCATATTTTCTGAATTACCCTATATATATTAGTCAATGGTATTTAAAGTAATATATTACTTTTAATTATATCCTGCTCAAAGTAATAGAATTCCCAATCCCCTAATAATTTACTTACTTTTGTAAAGTATGTGAATTCATCATCATGTGATGTAGGTTCTGTATAATACAGCACTATGCATAAACTGTGGTGGCACAGAAAACGCTTTGCCTAGTGTGCCATTAACTTGTGTTCGACTACCAATGGTGCAAAGAACATCGTACTCAGAGATCTCATAAACACTGCTCACTTTATAGGCCTTAAGAGGTTTAGATTCCTCAGAGAACAGTAGGTTACAGCATGACCAAGCCGTGGTGCTCATTATAAATATTTTCTACCACATATGTATGGATCTGAGAATGAGATGTTTCACTGTCACTAATGTTCTCTCAACCTCTGTCCAGAAAGTTGGTGAATGTGTTCATAAAATGCATTATTGTTTGTGCTAAATTACTGTATTCCAAATATCATAAATATTTATATGCTGCATATGCTGTGCAAGTATAGAGAACTGGCCAGCCTGCAACATCACTCACCCCGGAAAACGTACAGAAGGTGAAGGAACTTTTGACCCAGGATCATCGTGTGACAGTGCGAATGATAGCTGAGCAAGTGGGAGTTGGTCGTGAGAGGGTCCACCTCATACTAACGGAGGATTTGTGTAAAAGCAAGCTTTGCTCCCGACTCGTGCCCCACACTTCAACGCCGAAACAAATGCAATTTCAGCTGGAGGTCTGTGGAGACCTCGTCGATATGGCAGATCGAGACCCAAATTTCCTGAAAACCATTATCACAGGCAACGAGAACTGATGCCTGAGTTATGACTCCGAAAGCAAGCGTCAAAGTATGGGGTGGCGGGGTCCAGGGTCGCCGAAAAGCAAGAAGGCGTGAAGTGAGAGATCCCGCATCAAGACAATTCTCGTGGTGTTCTTTGACTCTCAAGATCTTATCCATAAAGAATTCCTTTCTGAGGGCACTACGCTAAATGCCGCTATATACGTAGAAATACCGAAATGCCTGCTGCAATGGATTAATCGAGTATGTCCCCAGTATGCCAAGCAAGGTGACTGGACCCTGCTCCACGACAATGCTCGGCCACACACTGCCTTTCTGGTGCAACAGTTCCTAGCCAAAAGGGGAGTTGTGTCACCAAATCACCCACCCTACTCCCAGACTTGTCCCCCTGGACTTTTTCTTCCTCCCTAAATAGACATCAGCTCTGAACAGCCAGCGGTTTTTGGACATCCAACGTAATGTTACGACCCAGCCAAAGGCCATCCCTAAAGACAACTATGCCTGGAGTTTCCAAAACTTGTACAGCCATTCTCAGAAATGCATTCCATCAACGGGGATTACTTTGAAGGACAGTAACTGCTGTTTCAGGTAAAACTTCAATCCACTATAAATATAAACACATTCACTGAACTTTCTGGACAGAGGTTGTATGTATGATAGTCTTAAAATAACAATTTAATATACAGTATAACCATGTAATGTGAAAGTGATTTGATAATCTGATATGGTGCAATATGGTATGTGTTATGTATCAAGCAGTATTTAATGGTACTTATTTCATTGTTAATTGCAACTTGGTAGTGGTGTGTGGAGAATCAGTAAACGCCATGTATTTATATAAATAAATCACATTAGTCCATCCTGCAGATGTAATGACACGTAAGATGTTGAACATATATTTTCGATAACCAAAACGTTTTTGTAAACAAAAATATTCACACATTAAGGGTTGGCAGTTACAAAATGTTTTTACAATCGAAAGAATCACAATCAAGTCAACAATTCATTCATTCTTGAACTTAACACTCGAGATGTTCAATCGAATTTGTAAGTCAGCTGCTCAACCACACCGCGCAGGAGCGTGAATATTGCTGAATAACTGCTGAATGCTTCTGTTAATCGAGATGCTGGTTCCACCACACATGCTTATGCAATGTGTCGAGTCAGGTTTAAAAATCATTGAGAGGTTTCGAAATGTTCAAATAATTGAGACAATTGACTAAAACGTCATACATCACTATTACACATTGCATGCATTTTGAACTTTAAATATTTATATTTCTTGCAGCGTTAATGTTCCCATATTGGCATCATGCTAGTTCTCATCCTTGCCCAGTCATTGTCGAAGACATGGAACAAGAATTTAACAGGATTGAATCAGGTAAATGTGAAAAAGACACCCACTTTATAGAAAAGATATAAGATATCTTCAAAGATATGTAGCTTAAACTTATGTCTACATGGCTTGGTATATGCATTATAATTTGTTTGCCACAGTACATTTTGATTATTATAAAAATCATCGATCTATGTAATTTTCTAATCTTATCTGTTCTCTTCTAATTATAAGATTTTATAATCTTGATGTGATTTATGCTTATTTTTCCCCTCTCCTAAACAGCAAATGTCCCCAAGAGGACACCACCACCTCGAAGTGAAACATTTTCTGAAGTCTACTTGGGTAAAGAAGTCACAACCAGGATTGGTGCCTTTGGTTACTACAATATCCAGTTTCACCTCAGAAATCCATCTCTAGTCAAATTCAACTTCACTTTATCTCAGGGTGCTAGCTTGGGTGTTTACGGTCGGAAAGACAGGGTACCTACACATACAAAGTATGACTTCTTCGAAATTCTGAAGCCTCGCTCACGGAGAACTCAAAGATCAGACAGAGTAAGTAAAGGTTAAAAAGCTCCTGAACCATAGGGTAGGGTTATATGGGCCTGTGGTAGCCCCAAGTCCCTCAGTAATTTAAAATGGTGTAATTTTGCATATATTGTAACAGGGTTCTTATGCACCTAGAATTGACAGGGATTTTGAAATTGCCCCTGAAAGTTCAGGAAAAAATAGGATTTTTTTTTTTTCTTTTGGTTGAACCTGGAAAAGTCGGAGGAAAAACTCCATAACTTCTGTTCTTAATAACTAAATTTTACATGAAAGTGAAGCTGTTTCCCCCTAAAACTAAAGTTCAATTAAAAGTTTTGTTTACGATTAGTCAGTGAGTTTTGCCAGTAAAGATCTGGAAAAATCAGAAAATTTTTTCCTCCACTCTGAATGGGAACCCTGTTATGATGTATAAAGGTGAATAATATATGCTTCGAGCATGGACATGGGGGTGGGGGGGTCGCAGGTGTCATGACCTTCCCCAAAAAGAATATTTTTTCACTGTAAAAAATTCCAACTTCCATGATAAATGAAAGGTGTTATTCCAAGACCATGGCAAATTCTGTCCTTGATCTCCCCCCCCACAAATGAAAGTCTGTGTCTTCCTCTAATGTGCTCCTCTCTCAATAATGTTGAGAACTCTACAATGCTATCCTGGTTCTTTGGAAAGTTTGTAGATCTGTGTATAAAAGAGAAAGGAAAGAGGGGCAAAATCTTTTATATATTGATAAATATTTGAATCAACTGTGATTATCAGATTGAAGTGTTAGTATATCCAGAGTGTTTGAAAATTAGGAATGAATGTTTTGATTCGAATGAATGATGAATGAATGTGTTTGAAAATTATGAGTGTTCAATGTTACTTCGTGCAAGAAACTTACACTGGCCAGACTTTGAAACTTGCAGCATACAATTGAGTTTTCTCCCAAAATTAAACATCACATTTTGTTGACATACATCCTTGGACAATTGACTGTGTATCAATAGACAGATCTATCCTGTACAGGCTTAAAAGTCAGACATTGATAGTGATGAATTACCTAAATTTTAACAGCTCATCAAGGACCTAATTAGTCCTTCCTACATATGATTAAAACAAACAATAAACGGATCCTATTTTCAAAAGTATTGAACAACCAATTTCACGGAACCGGTGTAACTCTGCTTCATCTCACCACTGGGTAAATACACCCTTTCAGGGTTTTGAATGCATGTTTAGCCCAATTCCATTAACACGAGGCATTTGGAAATGTATTAGTTTTCATATTTGACATTATCTGTTCATGCCCAAATGTCTCGTCAAGCAATTATTAAAAATCAAAAGAACGGCAAATGGGCTATGCCAATTAACCAACAAAATGAATGTGTAACGATCTAATATATATATATATATAATACATATAGGTATATATATATTTATAGTACTAGAGCTACTTAAACGTGGGTGGCAAAAATTATTGTATAATAAATTCCCCCACGAAATACTCACAAAAATCTCGCCCCGGAGGCTTTTCTGTGTTGACCATTATTTGGCAATTGTGTTATCCCTGTGAAGGGTAATAATATCTTATAGGTATTTAATACATTTGCAGTAAAACCTCCATATAATGAAATCGACGGTTCCATAAAAAAAAATTCGTTATATAGGAAATTCGCTATGTGGAAACGATGTATTCATGAACCAGGGTATTACAATATGATACCACAATTAAAATCCTGTTTTTCAGTAAACGACTGTTTCCCATAAATAACATTCAACCATTTAAAAATAGATGTTTTTAACTGTATGTATTGTATTTCCACGGTATTAGGGAACACAATGTCACTGACGTAAACCACTCGATTATCTGTTTTGGTCATTAAAGATTACGTTATGTAGAAACACTTTCATATATAATCATCATGGGGATTTGCCAAAATTTTGCTATATGGAAGTTCATTATATGGAGGTTCTACTGTATTTTGTAGATATGTAATATACAATGCATATATCGCACATATTTATGCTCACTAATTAAAGTTTATGTTATATTCGCAATATATGTTTATATAATCCAGTACTCATGTTTCTGTCACCTATACATGCATACAATAATCAAAAAATAAACATAAAATTTTCTGTACTTTTTAATATAATTTCTTGTTTCATTGCATATTCACAGTATTGCCCTTATGTCGATTTGACCGTAAAATATGTGATGAATTTCAAATAATAGATATTATTTATTTATATTTCAGAATACGTTTACAGTTGAATTCATACAGTTTTTGGACAGAGGATTATGGTATATATCTGTGTACAATGATGGTGAGCGTGTGCAAGATTTGGCTTTCACCTCCCACGTCACGGGTAATTGGACGCTTAAAACTTTTGTGCATGATTTTCTTAATCTGTCACGTCTTTTTTGAATTTGGTTCACATGAGAAAGTTTGCTAATCTCAAGCTTATAACTGTAAGACATTTAAAGGCTGTGGATTTTAAGTGTAGAATCTTTTTATTTCCATGTCCTGTTAAGTAGACGATTCCAGCCTGCCTTGTCCATATGACTGTCATGGGCATGGTGCATGTGCTATGGGTCGCTGTATTTGTAATGCGGACTATGCTGGAGAATCATGTGCTTATCGTAAGTTCCACGGATTTTTAATGCATGCTAATTAAAAAAACTAAATCATGTTTATCAGTAGTCTGTTCCTGTTTACTTGCCTGCAAGATTTGCCTTGTCTTTTTTCTTAATTTAAATGTTTCTATTTTATTTTTGTACATAACCTTTGCATCTTAATTTTATTACTCTTTATGAAGCTTTTCGATAGTTATACATCAGTATATGACCTACAGGGATACATATGGAGAAAATCATCACATTGTAAGATTTTAAGCGTTTCTTTCTAATGGAAATTTTAATTCTACTCCATGTTTTTGATGGAATTTCTTGTTAAAGCAACATGAAAATTATAAAAGCAAGTTGTGCAAACTGTCCCTACGTTTACATTTCCTAATTGTGTATCAAGAAGAGATTTTTCTCCTAAATATAAACCTTGCTTGAGACAAAAAGACCCTTTATCATCCTTGCACCATAAAAGTACAACCAATGAACTTAATTATGATTTTAATATAAACTGTAAATTGGAGGTATGTGTGGAATAATTCAAAATGGCGCTTGTAGGTGTGATCAGTAGAGCCCGGGTGTTGATGACATTTTCAATTTTTTTTGTTTGTTTTCTGATTTTGGGGGATTTTAGGTGGTTTTTTCTTGTTTTAGATAATTTTTTGCCAATTTTTTTATAAAAATTACATTTTTGTAAGATTTACAAACAAGTTGCAATAACCAAAACTTTGGATTTCTAGACTTAAAAAAACTTCAACTGCTTTCATTGCCAATGAACTACGTATATCAATTGCAGCCTTTTTAACTTTTCCTTTAGCGCTATTCCCAACTTTTATTTCAACCCTGCGATCACATTTCCTGTTACCTTATATTAAGTATTTTTATTGAATTTCGAGGTACTTGAAAAATTAATCGTTCAACCATCTGTCAGCTACTTGAGAAATATTTTACTCTTTTATGGCCAAACTAAGTGGAACATGATATTTTACCCCTTTTAACGGATGCTACATCAAATGTAGTAAAAGAGGGAAAAGCAATTGAATGTTTTTATCCAAAGCTAGTGCATGTCACTTGCCTTGATCACACCTTACATTAGGGTTGCTGAGGAAATTCAGGCAAATTATCTGGATGTCGATAAAGATAGACTTGTTTCTAATGTTAAAAATGTTTTCTTGAAATCTCTTTATCGTACAGAAACCTTTAAAACACAAGCTCCTAGTTTAACTTTGCCACCAAATCCTTTGACAATGCATTAGGGAACATGGTTGGATGCTCAATGAATGCATATTTGTTACAGTGAAAATTTTGATGCTGTAAAGGCGACAGTAAATGATTTTCAGCTGGAGCGTATAGCATATATTCAAATTGTACAATGTCTATTCTCTCAGTAAAAGGTGGAAGGAAATTTATGATATATGAGATCAAACTTTAACATCTTACCTTCCAATATTTAGAGCTCAGAAGCACAGAACAGAACTCCTTGACTCAATTGGTTTCATCGGTAACGGAAATTAAGTAGTAAAATAGGCCAAGGGGAAGACTGGATACTCCATTGTTGCAAAATTAATCTATGTTTTAGAAAAAAAAACCCTCCGAGTTTCAGACTTTAAAAAATTCTGGTATCTTGACTGGAGAGGCAGAAAGTTTGTGAATTGACGAAGAATTTTCTATACGAATGAATTTGTTTTCTTCAAATATGTTCCAAAAACATATGTAAGTCTCTTTCTGTGAGTCGTTGTACCAACATATGTAAGTGTTGAGAAGAGCTTTTCAAGGCATAAAAATTTGCTTTCTGAAAATAAAATAGATTTTGGACACTTTTAAAAAAGTCACAATTATTTATTACAATTTTGATGTTCTTGCAAGTGATTGGATTACACATCACTAAAATTCATTTATAACAGATATTCATTTCCTTTTTTCTTTTCTTTTGACATATCATGGAGAAAGAATGAAAATTCTAGTCTATAAATTGTCTGTGTGTGTGCATGTGCAGGGCCAGCGCAAGCAAACTTGGTGCCCTAGGTGAAAGGGCTGTGCCCTGTAGCTCCCCAACTCCCGCCAAGAAAAATCTCACCACCTCCAACATACATGAAATAGAAAATAGTAATATATTTATCAAAAAAAACAAAAAAAAAATGCTAAATCAAGTTATTACCAATAAATAATATTACATTATCTATATATATATGCAGTCGAGTTTCTATTTAACGAAGTGCCATCGTTCCTCTGAAAAACTTCGTTATAAGGAAAATTCGTTAAATAGAAATTAACATAAATGATGAAACTTAATTTCGATAAAATGAAAAAGGTTAAATTTGGACAGTAAAAACTAAGTTCAGTAGACTCTTCTTTTCTTACGAATTTAAATATTTTTTGTATACAAGTACGTACAAATTAATAACAAAAAGCAAAGACCAGGCTTACCTTGCACCTGTATAATCCTCATACTATATATTTGAAACAGAGAAATAATTCTTAAAAACTTATTCCAGATGTTCCTTGCATGCTCCCTACCCCTTCCCCATTGAGTTCAACCCCATTTCAAACAATGCAACACGTATGTGCGAGAAGCAAATTTCGTGGCTTAGCTAGACCTGCACAGTAATAACACTTTTTACTACACCCCCGCTGCTTCTAAGTTCCCAGTTCAGAACAAGAAAATTCAACGGGCCGTATGTCCACAATACAGGAGGCTACCTCACTTCCATCCTTCTTTCTTAAAAATCTTAACTATTCCTTCTATCTAACAGGCCCGCTGAAAAATTGTAAAAGGTAATTTAAAAATAAAATCAAATTCTTTATAAAAAGAACTTCGTTATATAGAAATTGTTTTTCGTAATATGGAGACAAATTTACATGTTAATGCCATTCAAAGTCAAGGTTCCGCCGAAAATTTCATTAAATGGAAATTCGTTATATCGACTCTACTGTGTGTGTGTGTATATATATATATATATATATTATTTACATATATTTATATTATTTACACATTTATATTCTTTCAGAATATTATATATACTGTATAACAATATAAATTGTTACACATAGATTTTGTTTTAAAGTAATTATCTTCACCTTTGCACTATATGGAACGATATAATGTCACATATCATTATTATCGTGTTCTGTTATTATATTTTAATAGTTATTTCATTGAAAGACAGGGATGAATTAAGATTTTGTGGAACTTTAGAAATTTTTTCTGGGTTCCTTTGTAGCATAAATTAAGCCTGTACAATTATATATTTTAGGAAATAAGGTAAAAGAGTTAGGGAGAGTTCAAGTATTATATAAGCAATGTTTTGGCCATTTTATACTTCCTCCTCGCCACCTGGTAAGCAAAAATTAACATTGGCTAACATAGGAAAATAAGCACAACAGCAACTCCCCCACCCCAAAGGTGCTTACGTAATACCTGAACTCCCCTTACTGAAAACAAAATACACATACATACTTCCAAGTACGGAAAATGAGATATGAAATTTTCAATCATATTGTACACATTATAAATTTAGATACTTTTTCTCTCATGACAAAGGCAGATTTTCATGTCTTGAAATACAATGAATTCTGTCTATAACAATAATTTGTTTTAAATGAACCTGCATATAACAATAATTTTGCAAATTTCAGTCTTTATCAATATGTTGTGTCCAAAACTTTTTAAAGCAATACAGTTTTTGACAATCCATTAATGCTAAAGAATATTATATACACAAATGCAGCCAGTTCTCGAATAATGAGCCAAAGTCAGCCAAATATTTCTGAAGAGGAAATACGTTGATGTACTTAATTAATTCTCTTAGCACATACAAAGCTTTGAAGAATATACACTCTTCTATGAATATAGAGAATGATTTGACTTCGGATGAGGAATTATTAGTAGAGCTAGGAGATTTTGATGACCTAAAAACAGTCAGAAATGACCTATAAAAAATACATATGATCTAAAAACCAGAAAAAAATGCCTCATAAATAAGAAAAGTGACAAAAAAATTCAGTATTTCAAATTAGCCATAGCAAAACTGAAAAATTTATTTGAGTATTGCAGAATTGTAATTTATCTATTAGGAATTTTGAATTCTTCCAAAAAAAAAAGAAAGAAAGAAAGGAACAATGACAAATTTACATTTTTGAAAAAAAAAAAGAAATTTCTGAGAAATCCATAGAAAAATGCCTTTTTTATTGAAAATACCACAAAATGAAAATTGTTGGCCCAAAAATATCCAAAAAATGCCCTTTGAATGATCTAAAACATAAAAAATGCTTCATCCCTTAAAAATGACGAAAATGCCCTAATGAAGGTGTTTCAATCTGCTTAGTTTTTCATTAAA
>QLNU02014802.1:62424894-62436592 GCA_006491805.2 Dysdera silvatica
ATTGTTTTGGGGAATTTTTTTTTTTTTTTTAATCTTAAATGCATTTTTTCGACTTTTTAGGTCATTTTTCCATCTTTTTAAGGGCATTTTTTTAGGAAATTTTAGGTCATCAAGGTCCAGGCCCTAGTGATCAGGAGATAGTTCATTCCTTACCTCCAAAACAAAATTACCGTGCCCATCTGGCTGCTGAGGAGTTAATGAGTGACTCAAAAGAGTTACAAAAGTGAGTTTATGAAACACATATATATATATGCACACACAACTCTTAAAAATGAGTTGTTCTGCCCATTTCTGGTTTGTAACATCAACAAATTGAGCACACTCAACAGATGGGCATCAAATGCTGTGCTTGCATTTCGATTTCATGGTTCAATAAACTACCTTCATCTATTGGACATTTATATAAATGCACATATAAATAATAATAAATAATGCATAATATGAATAAATAAATTTATATAAATGCCTCTAAGTCAGCGTAAAACTGCATTTTTCTTCCTTCCTTGATTAAGCTTTTTATTTATGAGTACCCCATCCTTTCATAGCCCCCACTTATCCCTCCATGCAAAAGAACTTGGTTTTTTTTTAGATAGTAATGTCCTTAGCTAAATACGGGATTTTATTTATGTAGTCTCACCTTGCTTGGTGCAGAATGACCCTTGCTGTCCTTGCGCCATAAAACTACAACCAACCATTTTATTTATGTAGCTTTAATTATTATTTTACTTTTTTTATGGCTTTTATTTTGCAATTTATTTCAATTTGTTAAAATAGAAGCCTAACATCAAAATGAATAAAGACAGCATTAAAATATTTTTAATCACACTAACTCAAGATGAATGTTCATAATTATTCATCTTGATGCACACTTTTCCCCTTACGCTTGTAAAGCCATTTGCTTCGCAGTACTTGCAGCTGCCAAGTCAGAAGGTTGAATTTCAATGCCAATTGCAGCTATCTTAAGAGTTCCAGTTTTCAGCCTCTTACCTATTTTCAAACACAAAAGAATATTAACAAAAAATTAGAATATTAACAAAAAAAAACACTAAACGGTAGGTCTATTAATACATATTACTCTCTTGACGCCCAGTCAGACACTAAAATTATGGCCTGCTTTCAGTCGTGTTTTAAATGAAAATGTCAAAACTGTAATCTCTGAGATGAATCGGGGTATTTCTAAAATTACTAGAAATGAAGAGGCGATGGGAAGAAGGATCTGCAGTGATAGTTTTGGCATAAAGTGGAAAAACACACATTAGTAATCACGCGATAAGATTGATACTGGTCTGTGTTAATGACAACCAGTTATCAATTACTGGACCTAAGCCTATTTCTTTCTTTTCCTCTTTTCGGGAGGAGGCTGTTGGACTTTAAAATAAGTATCTCTTCATAAACCAAAACTCTTCGTTTTTGTGTTTTCATTTTAACCCCTTAATTTTTGGTATTTAACGTCATTACCGATATTGTTTTCACATACCTCCAACTGGCCCACCACGTTCCCCAGAAGGGAAAAAGGCTATGCTATATGATGTCACATAAACACTGCAGATTGTTTTAGTTATCAATATATAGGTTAGTTATGTTTACGACAGTGGCATATGCAGAAAGTTCATAAGGGAGGGTTACACAGAGGTGCAACTACAAAACTTGACAAATCA
Source organism: Dysdera silvatica (assembly GCA_006491805.2). Taxonomy (NCBI): domain Eukaryota; kingdom Metazoa; phylum Arthropoda; class Arachnida; order Araneae; family Dysderidae; genus Dysdera; species Dysdera silvatica. The sequence continues at coordinate 62,426,553 of QLNU02014802.1, forward strand.
CAGTCAACTGTTCTTGCCAGACAAGAACGATACTCCCTTGCTTAAAAAAACTAAATGGGGAAAAGGTGGGACAGGGTCTGTATCATGAGGTTATCGCCCAAAGTTCATGGCTCCAGGGTATATATATGTGCCATACAATGGCCATAAACTACTTTTCCCCCCTCAGTCGCTTCGATCTGTAAAGAACTATTATTCTAAGCTCCACATTTTATCTGTGGAGGGGGGGAGAGGAAGGGCGTGAGAAAGACAGAGCTAATAGCAAAATACAAGTTCATCATATTACTGTGAGTTTCCACATTGGCATAAAAGATATAGGGAATTTCAGGTAATAAAGGGGTTTTGAGAAGGCAGAGTTGTCAGCAGCTGTTTTTCTAAAATTTGCAAATGACCCCATGTCATGACGTTGACCTACGGAAGAGGGAGAAAGCACTCAGAGTATTTTAGCCATGTTGAAGGCAAATTCACCCCGACACTTACCATTACCTGAAGGTTAAACTACTTAATTTAAATAACCTAAGACGTGTATTTCTGAAAAATGTGAAAACATCTTTGTAACATGATTATTATTTTTGTTTCAAAGGAGTTTGCCCTGTCCTGTGTAGCGGTCGTGGACAGTACGTCAATGGTGCATGCATGTGTAGTCCTGGATGGAAAGGACGAGAATGCCATCTTAGGGATGATGAATGTGAAACTGCAGACTGCAGTGGACATGGAGATTGCATTGATGGAGTTTGTCGATGTTTTCCAGGATATAAAGGATCTCACTGTGAAGAAGGTACACTTTTCTTTGGATTGTGGTTTCTGATTTGGATTATATTTATTAATCTTTGGCACTAATTACAGCACTGCACTATTGTCAATTTTTTTCTGTAGTTCCATCAGGATTCTTTAAATAAAATTCCAATGCAACAAATCATGAATATGCTTTGTCTAACACTTGAAGCGCCAATCTCAAAATAAAAGCTTTATGGCATCTCCAAAATAAACATTTGATTCATTAATAAACTCTGTAAATAACAAGCTTCTGCAGAAATGTTAATTTGGCAAAGAATGTTTTGTTAATGAAATTGTATTAAACGTAAAGAGTTGTTTTTTCGTTTGTATGAGCTTCACCCTTGCAAATGCGTATTCTGGAGATGCCATAAAGCTTTTATTTTGAGATTGACATTAAAAAAATCACACCGAATACTGAGCTCTGTTATAACAGCTTCATTTGCATACTTCTAGTGGATATGTTAGCATCATTGTCACCTATCGGTGACTTTTGAACTAAATTTTTTTATTGCACTAAAACAAACCCCACATCTAGGTAAAATTTATTGTGCAAACCACACTTTAATGCAATGATTTTCTGTTTTTTTAGAAAATTTTAATGCTTATACAGACTTTTGGTTGACCCTGTATATCATGTCTTTTCACATGTTTATATTAAAATGGACCATTATTTATAGTACTATCAAAGAGAAAAACTATGCCTCATCTTTTATTAACCCTTACCGATATTGAAATACCAGTTTTACATTACCAGTATTGAAATTATCAATATCAACACTGGTAATTGAATAATTTTTCTGTTCCATTTTTCAGTGGATTGTTTAGATCCAGAATGCTCAGATCATGGTGTGTGCATCAGCGGAATGTGTGTCTGCAGTAAAGGATGGAAAGGAGCAGATTGTGGTGAACCAGACAGTGATGCTCTGCGCTGCTTGCCTGATTGTTCCGGCCATGGACAGTTTGATCTGAAACTTCAGCGATGTGCATGTGATGATCGCTGGACAGGAGCTGACTGTTCTCAAGGTATTCTGTCATAATTAACATTACGTTGTTTTTCAACTTTCAGAAGCATAATGTGCAATGTCATTTGACAGCTTTGGAACATGTTGACATTAAGTTGAGAGTTGCCAGAACACTAACCTCATAATTTAATTAAATGAAACACGCAATGATTACAGGAAACAATGCAAAATTTAATTTTATTTAACAGTATTTTCATGCAGTTTTATACATATCACTGTCACACATTTGAAAGAGTCTGTTACATATATATATATAGGACTTATGCTTTATAATGAGGCACTATGAAGAACTCTATGGATAAATATTATGTCCTTTAATGAATAATTGCTACAGCTACTTCACATAGTTACAATGTTGTGTCTTCTACATTAAAGCACATAACACAAATTATCCTAATTCTTCATAAGTATATCGTCGCGGTGGTAATATCCGCTATATTCCTACGTCATTGTAAGCATCGCTACCCTGTGTCCAACCTCCACCTCTTTTGCTTCACGTCTCTCAAGTCTTGTCCGTTTTCACTCATGCGCTACCGTCACTGTCTACACACTCTCATGGCATCTCATTTGTATAGGGATGGGTGTCCCAACCAATAATACATATATATATATATATATATATATATATATATATATATAAAACTACTGCCATGGCTGCTCCATACTGTTTCCTCTTAATGCAGTTTCCACTTCAATTACTGTTTAATTTTTTTCTTAAGGAAGTTGCTGTTTAAATTGGCCCCCCCCAATATATAGATAGCCTAATCAGCATCTTATATTCTGACTTCTTAGCGTTTTCCAAAATGGGTTTCTAATTCCTTCTGGAATAATATTCTGCTTACTCATAAGCAATATTAATATTCTGTTTGTATGTACGTTACAAAAGAAATTAAGGTGTGTGGTGTATAATAATACATTTGTATGATAAATTGCTCGTAAAGAAAAGAATGATTTCACAGTGCCTGGTGGGAACCGAACCCATGACCTCTTGGTATCAGGCCAAGAGCTCTTCCTTTATATATGCTCGCATAGAAGAAGATAATAGGTCTTCTGTAACTCAGTTGGAAGAGCCCTTGGCCAGATACCAAAAGGTCATGGGGTTTGGTTCCCACCAGACGCCGTGAAATAATTCTTTCCTTCACGAGCAATTTATTATCTAATATTGCCACATCATTGGCTGTAATGAGAAAAATTTTCAGTACTTTAATATCACGCTATTCTTCTCGCTTTTCATATATTCGCTTCTTTGACATCAATTTGATTTAGTTTAAAAAACAGTCCAGGCACTGCCCCCCATTTAAAAAACTTGTCTATAGCGACAAAATATAAGCTCTATATATGCTCGCAGAGGGGAGGATGAGAGGTCATCTGCAGCTCAGTTGAAGTAGTCCTTTGCCTGATACCAAGAGATTGTGGATTCGGTTCCTACCAAGCATTATGAAATCATTCTTTTCTTTGTGAAAAATTTATCATTTAATATTGCCACATCATCGGCTGTGATGAGAAAAATTTCCCGCATTTTAATGCATTTGTAGTATGACATAATATCTTTGCTATATGTCATCTGCAATTTCTACAAAAAACTATTATTACAGAACACTTCAATAACTTTAATATCTTTCTATCATTTTAATATATATCCGACATGTTAATCTAAATAAAATATAGATTTTTTAGATATGTCACAGCTCGAAAGAAAGAAATTTTAAACTGTTAATCTCACTATAGATTTTGTGAGCAGCTTTGAATTAATTAGCTGAATTTTTATGTTGCACTGACAGCAACGCTCATGTTACACCAAAACCTTCAAGACATCAAGCTCTAAATCAATTGCAATGCCAAGCATTGATAGTGGCATATCAGTACTCATTACCAATGTTGCTTTCTTCATTGATTTAAATTATTATTATTATCAAAAATAACATTTTGCATTCTTATTTTGGCACCCTTTTGTCAGTTTTTTAGAAAATGTAATTATTTCTTTTGAGTTGAGTTGCAGCTGTTACTATGCACAATATGCCCATTCCTGGGAGTTCTAGTTCTTACTGGTAAAGAGTTTTGAAATTTTCCTCCTTTAGCCTACTAACGTAAATAAGCCGTTTTGTCATTCGTCATTCATTTCTACCACTACCAAAGGAAAAGTACAACATCAGCACTGAGTAGCCCTGATGGAGTATGTCATAGAGATTAATCTTTTACCATGTTGTTGATTCTGTTTTTACTTAGGAATAAATAGGCCTATTTGGTTCAGTGTGACAATAATTGTCCATGTTTCATAAAGCTCAAAGAAAAAAAAGATGTAAATAATATGCACATACACATTTAAGGTTCATTACACGTTTTGTAAGAATGTGTATTTTCATGTATAATGGGTTGTACAAGAATTAATTACACTATTTCCATTGTGATAGCATTCTATTTAGGTGCAGACATACCTCATAGACATTGTAGGTTCTTTACCAGACTATTTCAGTAATGCATTACACAGATTTTTTGGTTTCCCAGTGCATATAAAAGCTTACACTATACTGTAGTCTATTAAGTATGCAGAAGCATTATGTCTAAAAACCAATGTGCATACCTTAGTTTAAAAAAATACTTTACTGGAAAAAATTGCTAATCATCATCTGAGCCTTCAGCAAGTTGTTGAAAAAATGGCACTCCAATAGACTTTCTCAATTCAAGGTTACCATAAGCCTTCAATTTCCAAAAAATGCAAACCTTGTGAAGCACAATAAAATAAAGTATATCTGTATAATGACCCTTAGAAATTCATTCATCCATTTATTTGTTTTTAGAAAAATGTGATTTGGACTGTGGTAATTATGGGCACTGTGAAGGAGGGCAATGTGTCTGTGAAGAAGGTTGGACTGGCGCTAAGTGTGGCGAGAAATTATGTGATCCAAGATGCACTGAACATGGTCAATGTCGAAATGGAACTTGCTTTTGCATTCAGGGGTGGAATGGAATGCATTGCACACTTGGTAAGTGTTGGATACATAATTCTTCAATTATATTTAGTAGTGTTTTAATCTTTGGATTGAATTTGAGTGAATGTCTTGCCTCATTAGTATTATCATTCTGAGTTAATTTATCATTTATTTTATTATTATTTATTGTAATATATTATTATTTATAATTTATTTTACTATATTTTTTAAAATCATTCCATGTTAGATTTCTTTGATCTGTATCTAAATTGGTAAGTGCCTTTATTTTGAATGGACGAGTATCTTTAATCCATTTGGGCAAACCCCAGAATTTGAAATAATATTTTTAAACAAAATTGAAAAGTGTCTTTAGTGTGACTTCAAAATTTTTAATACCTATATTTCAGAATGAAAATATATATATATATATATTGGAAAATAGCAAATGCATGTATAAAATGAATAATGCATGAAAAAAAATAGGGCGAGTTAGATGAATAGGTTGAATAGAATTAAGGTAAGAGAAATGATTAATATAAAACACAGTATTCAAACATATACAAATATACATACACACACGCACATATAAATATGACGTAATATAAGCATGCAGCCCCAGAACCGTCGTCAGGGGCCCTTATATTACGTAGTATTTATATGTGTGTGTGTGTATATATGTGTACTTGTATGTTTATATTTGTATGTATATGTTTGAATATTGTATTTTCTATTAATCTTTTCTCTTACCTTAATCCTATCCAAATTTATTCATCTAATTCACCCTCCCTTTTTTTTTTACATTCACTATTCATCTTACATTTACTATTTTGCACTATCTTGCATTTACTATTTTGCACTATAACTTATCTATTATATAGCACAGCTCAATGCATGCTATACTTAGATAATTACACATTTATTTCTTCTTTATATTTTTCTTTATTATTCTTTTCTCCAATTCTAAATTTACTATATTTGAAACCTGTGTGTGTGTGTATTCTTTAATCTCATATGTTACCGATATTTGTTTTTTATTAATATATTTTTCCTGTTTTTGTAAACTGTGTAAACTGGCAATTCAGTTTAACATTTGTTATTTGAATGCCTTTTTCAGAGGGTTGTCCGAAAAGCTGCAATAGCCACGGAGACTGTGTAGTTGATGATGACGATGATTGGTCTTGCCACTGTTATCAGGACTGGGATGGTATTGGCTGTTCCATACCTTTGGAGAAGAAGTGTAGCGATGGAATAGATAATGATCGAGGTATGCACATGGCGAGTAGCAGCTGATAAACACTGGTGTATAAGGTTTTAAACACAACATTTCGTACACTGACTGCACATATTGTCAAGTGAAGACATAATAAAATGAGAGACTGACTGTGTCCAAAGTTTATTTCCAACATGTGGATGTATAAACTTGAGATTTTCACTTCCTTCCTTCTCTTGTTAAAGAAAATATTTAACTCCCAAAACACTGTCTTCTTAGACCGTATGCCAGTATTAAAACAACAATTCTTTTAGAGTCACATGGTAAATGTTATATTATCTTTTTGGAAATTGGAGTTCAGTAATATTTTCTTAAATTATTCGTTATATTTAGTCGTTAGCTTGAACTCTTAAATCTTGCATTAGAGAATCTATCTAATGCATCTGAGAATCTTAACCTTACAATGAAACGAACATAATGAAATGAGAAAAAATTACAATAACAGATAATTAAGGCTTGACTGAAAGTCAAAAAATAACCTTAGGCACGATGGAAAGGGAAAAATGTACAGAAATAGCGAGAAAGAAACAAACAGCATAAGGAGTTTTATATATTGAAGAGGTGTGGAAACTTCGGTAGTAAATTGATAATCAGAGATAAGATTATTTTCATGTAAAACTTCTTCCATATTTCTATTTAAATCATTATTATTCCACATAGATGGGCTTATCGATTGTGCAGACAGTGAATGCTGCTTGGAAAAGTCCTGCGACACCAATCCTCTCTGCTTTTCAGCAGTCGACCCCCTCGATATTCTACTTAGAAAACAACCTCCTGCTGTAACAGCGTCATTTTTCCAAAGGATGCAGTTTCTGATTGAAGAAGGTTCTGTTCAAAGCTATGCACATAAGAACACATTCAATGATAGGTATGTTTTTTACGTGAACATTAAATTTTTTTTTTACTATTTCAATTATTTTAAGTATAACTTTCTCTCTCTCTTTCTCTTGATTTAAAATTTCCAACCTTAGTTTTCATTTGTTTTTTCTACTTCTGCTGCTAAGTATGCTGTGGCTTCATTTTAATACAAGGTATGCTTCCATGATATATAAAATTATAATTTCTCATTAAATAAATGCATATATCAAAATGTAATTATATTTTATTCGATCTGGAATGTAACATTTGTATAGATATTGTAATCAAGATTTCTTGTGGACTTTCTCGCATTAGTTGATTTTGTATTATCTTCTAACAGTCCACTCTGAACTATGTGGACTACCTTCACAAAAGAACTACTAACTAAATTTCCTCCCTCTAACGAAGTCTGCATTTTCTCTATTATAGGTGTGCAATGAATGATAGACTGAATAAATGGGAATGATCATTTCCATGCTCATTATTTGTATTCTCATTACTATTTTCGTTCTCATTACTACTTCCATTATCATTACTATTTTAATTCTATGGAGGAAATAATCATTTTCAGTATTTAGGTTCTGTGATTAGAGGAAATGATCATTCCGTTCTCATTATTTCAGTTCTGTGATTAGAGGAAATGATCATTTTCATTCCATGAATAAAGGAAATGATCATTTCACATTTTCATCTCGTGAATAACGGAATTGATCATTCCCATTCTGTGTTTAAGAATGATTATTACATTTTTCTGTCCCTTGAATAGGAATGATTTTTCCTATTCTCATTTTGGAAATGAAGGAATGACTTAAAAGTATAATAAGGAAACTCCGTAATATATTCTTTTAAAAGAATAAGAATTGAAATATGCATTCACAAAAATGAGTTGTTTTGTCTGCCCTATACTATATGTTAGCTAAGCAACCAGGTAAAATCCTTAATATATGTTTAAAATGTGAAACGTAGTCATCAGCTTTCTGAAGACTTTCTGCGCAATTCAGAGCAAATATAAAGAGACAATAAAATATCAAATTGCCAGATGCATACTCAAAGTCATCGTCTACATTAAAAAGTAAAAATATGGAGAAACAATAAACGCCCTTTTAAAAAAATTCATGTTTCTTCCAGCCGTGCATCAGTTGTTCGTGGCCAAGTGGTGAGTCCTTCAGGAAGTGGAGTTATGGGAATCCGAGTTGGATTAGCGGAAAGTTCTCTTCCAGGATTTACTGTCACAAGAGAAGGCGGATGGTAAGCGACTAAGTGACAATTTTAAATATATGTTTTCCTGTTCTAAAATTGACTGCTTTGTTTTTGTATAATGCTTTTTCTTGCTTCATATATGTATGCAAGCTTTGATAAATTTAGTCACCACTGGTGGGTAGATTTTTGCAGTTGGTGAGCTAGAAATCTTTTCCTACTTGCATCCTAGGGTAGTTTTTTTGTTTTTTGGTTTTTTTTTGAGAGAGGTAGGGGAGTTCTTGACCAGCAAGCATAGTTATAATAGTAATAGACATTTCTCTTATTCATGAAAAATGCAAATGAACTGTTTGTTGTCAAAAAACAATTGTTTTTAAAAACGGTTGAAAATAAACAGAAAAATTAAAAATATGGCTGTTCACATGCAAATCATTGTTCTAATATTGTATTAAATTATCGATCTTATCTTTAGTTAACTCAGTTATGAAAACTGTAGTTCCAATGCAACCATTCTTCATTCATATTAATTTATATATTATATTTAAGATATCTTTTCTCTTCAGGTTTGATATCTTGGTGAATGGTGGAGGTGCTGTCAAGCTTCACTTTCAACGAGATCCCTTCAGGCCACGTGACATCACCATTACAGTGCCATGGAACGAAATTGTGGTAATTGATAAAGTCGTTCTCAGCATTGATCTTGACAAACCTCAAGAATACAAGTCACCTTTATGTCTTGACCATGATTATGATGTCATGAAGCCCGTTGTATTGGCAACTTGGAAGCACGGATTTCAAGGATCTTGTCCAGAGAAGAGTACTATTTTAGCCGAGCCACAGGTAATTTTTGTTTAACGTTTTGTACTTATTTAACTAATAAATGATAACTATTGTTGTTGTTACAATGAAAAATATCTGTGGCAAAATAAAGTAAAAAAATATAAAATAAAGTATAAATCGAACACTACACAGATTAAATCAAACAGCAATATAAATCAACGTTTGTTGGCGTAGTGATACCATCTCCGATGTTATGGCGTAATACATATACGGCGTAAAGTAAAGTATATCATATAGAAATAAGATATAAAGTATCAGGGAAGAAGTTTACGTACAAAATGTTAAACACTTGTAAAATAGCAAATGAAAAATAAATATCAGATACAAAGTATATCCATGGCATGGCAAATGTAATAACATTTTCTTACCTCATGATCTCAGCATTAGATTCCTAAATGAAACGTTAGTGTATACTTCAGTGCCATTAATGGTAAAACATTCAGGCTGACTCTCCCCTTAGTTTAGTAGTAAATTCTGGAGGACAAATGGATGCATGTATATGTCATAGATTGAGTGTAAGTTGTTAAGTGTACTAATCACTGTAAAAGATTGATAAAAAACTTACTGATTGTTTTAGTGTGCCACAAGCTGTAAATGTGGCAATTAAACTTGGAATAAATATACTAAGGGGCGAAAGAAGAAACATGGTTCTGCCTTCACTTGACAAAGGGAGCAGTTGGCTCCCGAAACGTCGTGTTTTTAAACCTTACGCCAGTGTCGAAATAACTGTTTGTTAAGAAACACGATTGTCCCCTTTTACCATGAGAAAATAAATCACTGCCCAAAATCATTGGATCTTTTAGATTCTTAAAGCTCAGGCTGCAATGGCAGATATGGCGTTTAATTTTTTTTAATCAAAACACAGTCAGCATACAATTAGGACACAATTTAATGTGCTCAAAATCAGGATAGATGACAATGCTGAGAGAAAGAATGTAAATTTTTTCAACAGAGATCTGCAGTTTTTGATGATACATATGGTGTGTAATATTTGGTGTGAAAGTAAAAGTGGAAATATATGCAGTGGCTATGTGAAATTAAAAATTACCTCTCAGATATCTTCAAAATAATGAAGAAAGGCTGCTGTCTCTATAATGTAGTTTTTGTTTCCATAACTTAACATTTTCATCTTTCGTGAAAATCAGTCAT
>QLNU02014802.1:62439116-62458202 GCA_006491805.2 Dysdera silvatica
AGGGAATTTTTTCTCCATGGTGCATGGGAACCCTAATGTTATTCAAATTATAATTTTGTTTTAATTTCAGTTAATAAAAAGTTACTTTCAATAGCTATAACATTAAGCATTATTTTTAAATTTGATGTGCAGTTAATGAGGAACAATAAAAAAAATAATGCTGAAAATGTCGCATTGATGTATGTTAAAAAGGTTTCTCTAAATGGATTCATTGAATGTATGAAATTGTAGTATTGATTATTGCAAAATTACTTCGATACAGCATTGGAAATAAGTATTTCATTTTGAGGAGCAGTTTTACAACATTTCAAAATCACATTTTTTGCAAGAAACCCAACAAGTTTAAAGAGAAAATTAATATTTAGTGTATGTGTTCAAAAAGTGCTGAACAATGACTTCAGTTACAAACTCTCATGGCTTAACTTTTACAGAAAAAGTATAATAATTTACAAAACAGAAGAACTGATGTAGGTAATTCTCCCATTAAACGCTGCCTAGCAGGCTCTCACGACAGTTCATGCATATATCGTCATGATGGTGTACATAAGAAATATAATTTTTTATTTGAACGGGCCATGATGAAACATTAGAGATGGTCTATTTTTGAAGCTGTGCACTGGGTTAAAAGTTAGGAACAATGGCATTTAACAATTGTTCTTCAGTTATGAAAGTGTTTTACTTGGGTGCAATTTTAACAAAAAAAAAACAAAAAAAAACCGTCGAGATAAACTGTAATTGGACATTTTTATAAAGATGCCTTTTAATGAAGCTAACGGTATTTCATATTCCGCCCCTGAGCAGCAGGGCTGAAGTCAGAAGCTTAGACCCCCTAATCACCCAAAAAAATTAAAATTTGCAGAAAATGTAGGGGGCATTTATATGCTAAAATGAACAAATGCAATTTTGTCGATCCAGTTCCTTAAATGCAACAGAAAATCGCCGAGTATCGTGGGGGGGTGGGGGTTATGATTATCTTGTGTACATTATAAGATATAATAACGGTGTTTTTCTGAATTCATTTTATTGACAATGGTACTGGCTTGGTTTTGGGAGGAGAGGTCATTTTCGAATTCTTCTGCAATTTCTAAGTTGAGATAAAATGGGAGATATGCTTGGTAAGTGGAAGGCAGGCTGACGGACTCTAGGGAACTTACTACTGATTTCCCGGTTTTTAGAAAGAAATTCTCGTGATCGAGAATTGATAGTAAACTTAAAAATCGAAAATGAGTGTGAAGCCAAAGCTTGTCACTAAACGTAAACTATCCCAAAAAAACTTTCTTAGAAGTAGAAAAGGCTACGTTGAGACTCTAGTGGATCGCTAAGGGCAGGAAAGCGAAGTATCGTAGTTGGCCATAGCCTACTAGACTGCAGACCATGGGTTCCCCCTTAACGAAAGTAACAGTGATTCTGATCTTGTGATGTGCATCTGTGAGATTGGCAGAAGCCAAAATAAAGTATTGAACTATCGAAATTTGCATTACATAAACAATAAAAATTGAAAAAGTTAGGCACCAAAAATGACTGGGTCTAAAATCTTTGTCATCAAAACGAAATTTATAGGTGCAAAATCTGCTATTGACCGCCAATTTCGAGCCATGGACACACGACGGCAGAAAGATGGGATTCCGATCCCCTCGAACGAAAAGACACTGAAGAATATCACATAGTATAAAAATGGAAGGGAGGGCAGAATGAATGGAAGCTCAGAAGGCAGACAAGAAGCAAATGACACAGTACGGATGATAATTGATGGGAAGGAATTTAATACCTAAATTTCAATATTTGCATTATAAAATAAGTGGGGTTGTTTTGTCATTTTAAAAATGTTTGGAGTTTTTTTGGTTTTTTTTGCATCGCAATTTGCAAAAATATATTGTCTTGCATACGTTTTGAACCGCAAACTGCGATGCGATACCGCTTCTTTCCAATGCCGCTTCGATATTTAAAAATGATAAATATTTTCTGATGTTACCTCCCCCCCCTTCTTTTTTTTTACAGTAGTGCTCAAGTTGCTTATCGCTATCATTTGGCTGTTGGTCCTGTGGATGGGCGACTTTATGTATCAGATCCAGAAAAGCACCAAATTTTGCGAATGAAATTACCAGAGGAAACCACAGATGTTTTAAACAACCTCGAAGCTGTTGTTGGAAGTGGTGAAAAATGCTTGCCTGGAGACAAAGTCCTTTGTGGGGATGGCCGACCAGCAAAATTAGCTAGACTTGCTTATCCAAAAGGTCACTGATTATCTAAAAAAAAGACACTTAAATTTATTATCTTCATTAATGTTGCCTTATTTTTTTCTTCTTCTTACATAAAAAAAATAATTATTTTTCTAGGAATTGCCATTTCTGCAGAAAACGAGATTTTTATTGCCGATGGAACTAATATACGAATGGTGGATAAAAATGGGAACATCCACACAATTATTGGTGACTATTACCATAAGAGCCATTGGAAACCTGTTCCTTGTGGAAGGACTGTCAGCTTATCCCAGGTTAGAATTGGGTTATCTGTAGACGTTGGCCTTATGCAGATTATTTTCGGGTTTTTTTGGCCACCCATCACTGTTATAAATAAGGCTTTGTTAGATGTGTCAATTTATCCATTTATCAGTTATTCCTTGCATGTCATTCTAAACTAAACAAAACATCTCCAGAAGATTAAAAAAACGGATAACTAGTTTCCATCTGGTTTCGAGAATAACTTTTCCTCTAATTACTCAACTGTATTTTTTTTATAAGTTATGATTATATGTAGATCGCACCATGGGTGCCCATGTGGAGGGGGAGAGGGGGATCGAGCCCCACCCCCTAGCCGTTTAAAAATTTGATTCGCCCGAACCTGCTATGCATTTACTTTCAAAAGTTTTATAGTTACATTTTAAAATAAGGTACTTTTAGCTCATTACGAATTGTCAAGCAGTATCAATTATTTTTGTAGCATTTTAGTATCTTGTACATTCACTAAAATGTTTGACAGCCCCCTTTGAGAAGAATGTAATAATTTTCCTCAGCGCCACCCCACTTCCCAGAAATACTCATATGAGCGCCCATGGATCGCACATCAATGGCAATTCACTACTCTGAAATGTTGAACCCACGCTTTCTCTATCAAATGGATGTGTGTTCAAAGTTGATAAAGCATGAATGTTTGAAAATATGTTGTTGTTGTTTCTTAATTAGATACAGTTTGCAGAAGATAAAAATCTCAATCGTTCGTTCGAATATAATTTGATAATGTATCATATGTGAAGCTTTATATTGAAAACTTCATTTGGACGTCATATAATATATAATGTTCTTATTTTCAGGTAAATTTAAGATGGCCGACCTCCCTAGCAATTAATCCTTTGGATTCTACGCTACATATTCTGGATGACCACATGATTTTAAGAGTAACCCCCGATCGACGTTTGAAAATCGTCGCTGGTCGACCACTGCAGTGCACTCCCAGTACCTCTAAAGAAAAAAGTGACCCTCTTTCGGACATCATTTTGGAATCGCCTCAAAGTATTGCGTTTGCCCCTAATGGTGATCTTTATGTTGCAGAAAGTGATTCACAAATGGTTAACAGGGTAACTATATATATTATACCGTAAAACTAAAATTGTTTTAATCAGCATAAAATTGTATCAATGTTTCATGCAAGAATTTTCTATGACAAATCAACAGTCAGCTAACATGGTGCACATGCTAAAAAGCATGTACACCACGTTAGTGTAACTAGGGTTCTGAAGAAGGAAGCCTAAACGCGCTTCCGAAATAGCTATAAACCATCGTATTTATTTTAACTGTGATAATGTATTTTATATTATTACTAATCTTGTCAAGAGCCATGGAGCCCACCCTTCACATTGGCAACGTTGGTGAATTGTTTTTTAAGTTCATAAAAGCCTTATTTTTGTCATGGATATATAAAGAAGATTGCATTATTGTTATCTGAATTAAATTTTATGTAATACTTATCCCTTCTATTAAATATTTAATGTTAAGTTGGATATCAGAAATGAAAACATATCCCTTTGACGATAAGCCTTAACATTTAAGATATACAGTTTTTATTAGTATATAATACTGCATATATATGTTTTATTTATAATGGATATAATTATTGATTACAATATAAATTCATATATATATAACTATATATAAATTGTAAGTTCATATTTGTATATATTATTATTCGATATAATATAAATTATTATATTGTCTTAACGGTTAAGTTAATATATAAATATATACTATATTATACATACAATAGACATTAACTATAAAAAATCACAAGCATCTTTTTTGCTTGACCCATTGTAATTATGTAATAGTAAAATAAAGGGAATCAATTGAATGTCAATGAACTCTTAAAAGGTTCAGTGGTCAAAGAGGTTGGGCGACCCCTGTATTAATGTATCCAACCGTACACAATAATGCATTGTTTGGCGAGTACTGCGCTAGTGGATATACATAATTTTAAAATATACTTTATTTTTTATTTAGTATATGCCAATATACAATAATAAGCATTTTAACTTGTATAATATCTATATAAAATATATTTTTAGTTAACTTTAGGATAATAGTGACTGAAGTAAAAAAAATATTTTTTCATTTCAGGTTAGGGTGATAACAAGTGATGGAAGAATCACACATTTTGCTGGTGCAGAATTGGAGTGTAGCTGCATGGAAGAAGCTTGTGAGTGCTTTGATGACGAGGATATCCTTGCTTCAACATCGAAGCTCAACAGCATTTCATCCATCGTTGTTACTCCAGATGGTAACCTTCATATTAGTGATCAGGGCAACTTGAGACTACGATCTGTGACATCTTCTCTACCTGTTCCCACCGAAGCCAATGAATATGAAATCTATGCAACAGAAACTCAAGAGGTCTATATTTTCAATCGACATGGCCAGCATATGTCTACCCACAATTTAATCACCGGAAAGGCTATATATACTTTTTCTTATAATGTGAACACCAGTTTTGGTAAACTGAGCACTGTAACTGATGCAGCGGGAAATAAGATCTACATTCTTCGTGACTATAGTAATCAGGTGATTGCTTTATACATAAACCAGTTATTTATTTTATAAACAGCATCTTACCAAAACACATTTCTACTAAGCAAGGAACGCCGATTTAAATTAGTTGATTTAAAAAAAAAAAACACTGATTAAAAATAAAATAATCAACAGGAAACAGGTTATTTAAATCAAATAAGCAAAAGGGGAGGGGGGCGTTGAGAAAAATGTACTCAGTATATGTCTTTTTTTGAACTAAAATTCTACTCCTCTTTGTGCATGTATGTATGAAGACAATCTCTAAATTTATATCTGTATTCATTGAGAGAAAGATGACCACTGACAAGCAAGTATTTTACTCTTTGACCACAAACCAACAGGTACCACTCATAGACCTGTTTTGCAAGTATTTAATTGGGTACACTTCAGATTGCTACTGAATACTTGACTTGCCTGAGCAAAGCAACGGCTTTGTAATATACAAAGTGCAATGACAAGTTCATACTCATTTTTTAACTCTAAAATGGCATGAAAACAGTTATTTTAATGTGGATATAGGTATAAGGTTTAAAACCATGATGTTTTGGAAGCCAACTGCTCCCTCTGTTAAGTGAAGGCAGAATTCTGTCTTCACTCGGCAAAGTGAGCAGTTGGCTTCTGAAATGTCTTGGTGTCGAAATAGCCATTGTTATGGAATCTCCTTGTGAAACTCTGTATTGTTTGAATTCATAAGGCACAAATTCTTAAAGTGAGAACTACTTGTATATCAAATTTAAAGGGACTTGAGACAATAACATGATTTAAGACCTTTTCATTTTCTATTAAAAAAACAGGACTTGGGTCACGTCATTAAACATCAATACTACAAGGTTATTTTTAATTATTTAATGTTTTTAAAAATATTTAAAACTATATTTGTCATTTTCACATATTTATGTGTATAGAAATTTACGATATTTCTGTTATATAATGATTTAATGATATTTTAATGTGTGTGTTGTTTTGTTTTTTTAATTTGGTTTGCCTTATTTCCTTAGTCTTCACATGTACTAAATTCAGTTTAGCAACACTGTAAATAACATGCTCTAATAAGTTCAAACTTACATAATCAGATTTTTTTATTTAAATCGGGTTCTTTCATGATTTTTTATACCCTAATACTAAGTGAAAAATTAACAGATTGTCTTTCTAAATTATTTTATATATATAAAAAATTAGGTAACTTTCTTTTGTATATAACACATTTTCAAACTTTTGGTAATTCCTATTTTTCAAAATCTAATATATAATACATTTCTGTATCGTTTGCAAACCAATTATATACCATAGTATATGCCAATCGTGGTTGGACATATTCAAAATGACAATTAGTGTACATGGCGCTTACGCAGCCTTGAAATAAAACTAATTTAATATGTAAAGTATCATAAAAATCAATATCTTAATTATCTTCATTCAGCTTTCAACTAGCAATTGAATAAACCATATGACAACAGTTCTTAGATCTCTATTTATCTATTCCACGCATACAACTCCCTCAATCTTTATACAACTTAACGATGGCTTTTCCAAAACATTTTAGTTTGAGAATACTGTTCTATATTCAGTCTTTATAAAACCTAGCCTAAATTATATAGTAACTTACTAAATAAATATTCGTATTGAGGTATTTTATTTATTATTTATTGCAACAGAGAGAGATGATCAAAATATTGTCGAAGTGGATATATTTTAATACTTAAATGATCATCTATTGCAGGTAAATACCATTGAAAACACCCAAGGTGGAAAATGCCGTTTAGAAATGTCCAGGATGTCTATGCTGCAAAGTTTTATGACACCTTCAAACTTCAAAACACAGTTTGATTATCATGGTAGCTCTGGTCTTCTGCGTAGCAAAGCTGACAGCACTGGAAAGTCCTATGTATACAACTATGATGAATATGGTCGCTTAGTTGAAGCAGTGACACCTAGTGGCCAGATCATACGACTGACATACAACTTGAGCATCAAAGGTGCTTCTGTTACTGTCGCAAAAGATGACAAAAACTCAATGACGTTGCTGATAAAGGGATCGGATGTTACGACAAAATTCGGTAAGTTTCTGCTAAGTTCTTCACTTTTATGTAAACGTTATATGTCAATGGTTAGATAATCATGAATCTGTGTAGAATATTGATAAATGATTCATTTGAAACATCATTGGTGATATGAATATACAATTTAATACAAATATATAGAAAAGTATTAACTGTGTTAATTCAGTTTGATATGTTAAAATATATATATATACACCCATATGTGTTTTTCAGGGGGAACTGACTTCCAGCACACAAAATCATATTTTTTCTTAAGAATGAACACAAATACTGTAAATATTGCAGAGCAATAAGAAGGGATTGAACCTCCCCACCCCCACCACCATTGTCTATGTATGCCCATATGCATGCAAGTCTCAAAAAATTACATCGCTACTGGTGACTTGGTTTTTGCAGTTGGTGAGAGTAGAAAATCTTTATTTTCTTCTAGGTTCCGAGATTTTCATATTGAGGAAAGCCTTATGATTGGCATCAACTCATTTGGTACGGGGTGACCCTTCCTGTCCTTGAACCATAAAAACACGACCAACCATCTCATTGAGGTGGACGAGTACAGTTTATCTTTCTCGGCAAACAAATTACCTGATACAGGTATATATGTAGCTGAAAAATAGGTATTAAAAATCAAAAATTTTATTTTTAGGTCTCATTGAGAAGCGAATTACTCAATTCCAAGATGGAAGTCTCATTGTATTATATCCAGAATCCAGTTCCGTTGAAATTGATACAAAATCATCTCCAGTTTTGGCCGATATTAGCATGGCTATTTCTGAAATATATCCAATGCCTGCTAAAGTGAAGGCTACCTACAGTGAAGACATCATTCACCATTTGGAATGGAAATATTATGTAAAGAAATCGGGAAAGGGACAAAGCCGGCAAATTACACACGTTGGAAAAATACTAAAAGTAAGCAAAATGTACCAAAATAAAATCAATTTATTTTTTGTATCTGCATTCACAAAATACAAAAAATGTTGTAATTTAACCACTTTCACTTCCGTGTTTAATATGTATCTGATATACTTTCTCTTCTGAAGAATACACAATTATTCTGGGATAGTATTTAAATATTGGCCAAATGTTAAGATCACTATTTTGTATATTTTTCCTTGGTGATACTTCTTTATGTATTTCCGAGTAATTCTTATGGAATAAGAAGAAGAATAAAACCCATGCTTAAAAATATTTTATTCATAGAATTACATTTAAAGTGATATTTTATACTTACTCATAGTAATTATTTTATCAGTGTCTTCTGAATAAAGCATTTTCTCATTCTAACTCCTATTAGCAATTAAATACTTTTGGATGGTTTTCAGTACATGTATATCCATTTGTTTCTTAAATATAAGACTTTGTATGTTTAGTTTATATTAAATATAATGCAGTGGAAATTAACGAGTTATGTGTTATGATAATCAGTTTACTTGGTGATAAAATCACTTCGAGATTTGATTTTCTATTCCTTTATGTAGCAAACATATTGCTTATAACAACTTCATAAACCTCATATAACGTTGGTACCTATTATGTGATGATGGTTTATATATATATATATATGAAGGAATTAATAATCAGCTATATATGAAGAGAGAGAGAGATGTTTGACAGCTTATCCGAACTATGTGGGTGTCCACCATCCAGGCAATACTTGAATGATGAACTTACTGATGATGATACTTGAATGATTTTATTTAAAAAAATTTAGAATAGAAAGTATAAATATTTTTAGAATAAAAAATGTGTGTGAGTTTAAAAATATATTATCTTGCTAGGATTTTTACAATATATCACTTGTAACAACTGTCGATTATAATGAGACCAAATTTGTTCAGACCTATTGATGTTACAAACGATTTCCACTGTATTTTGTAATTCATAGCTGGCATATCCCTCTACTACATATGCAAATTTTGTGAACTCACCTATTTCGGGCTAGTAACTATTTGCTAATGGTTTGATGGAGCAATTACATACATGGCAGAGGAACATATTAGTTACAAATTGCATATGGTTTGTGTAAATATAATACTTTTTACGTAATGATAATAATATTTATTTTATAATTTTACCAAAAGACATCAATACTGGTTATTCAATCAACAATATGATTTTCTAATACACATGATTTATAATGTATGGAATAATTTCTCATGCCACACTCCCCCCACTGATTTTTTAATTTTCTAATGATTGTAGGTGAATGGTGAGGTTTTCTTTTCCATGGAATTTGATCGAGAGGAACACAGCGAAACTGTCTTCGACCGAAATCAAGTTTCTCTACTTACCACACAGTACGATCAGTTGGGTCAAGCTCTCCGTTGGCAGCCCCATCACAACTTTACGCCTGTGACTCTTGAGTATGATCGGTATGGACGGCTCTCTCACTGGCAAAGAGGTTATCTTTCTGAACAATATACTTTTGATATCCAGGGAAGATTAGCTGAGATCAGACATGCCGATAACACAGGAATAATGTTCAAATATGATGACGGCCCTATTAATATGGTACATTTATTTTCTCTCGTATATATTGCATCATGATTTTTTTTTTATATATCATTACTGCTTTTGTATAAGTATTTGTTTTGATTTTTTTTTAGCCCAGCGAAGTCATCGTACCAAGTGGCAGTCGTTACCTTCTGCAGTATGACAGTGCCGAAGGATTACAAGCCATCATTTCACCAAATGGACACAAACATGAAATTGCTCTGCAAACATCCTTAGGCTTCTATAAACTCTTATATCTCAGTCCAGGAGTTCGTTTCCCGTATGCACTCCACTACGGTGACAATGGGCAGCTTCTAGCAAAACATTTCCCTGAGAACAGTGGCCGTGTTGTTTACTTATATAATGAGAATGGAAAATTACAGACTATTTTCTGTGGACCTGAAAGAACCGATTTTCTGTATTTGGATCAGAAAGCTTTAGTACGCTCATGGACCAAAACTGTTCCTGGCTTGGAGTTGAAATCAGATCTCAATTACCAAGGTGTCATTGTGAGGGAAGAGCGTCTGCGTGTTGGAAGCAGAAGTGGGCTAAGCAACGCCAAATTTGGATATCAATATGAAGGCCCTATAACCACCGTAGAGACTGAAATCGGAGGAAAGGCCATTGGAGAGACAAGGTATCGATATAGTGGCCTGTCTGGTGGGCTTGAGCAAGTGCAACAGTTTCTCGTACACCGTCCAAAATTGAATAATGTCTTCATCCAAGATGAACAGCGGCACTTCTCTAAAACAATTGGCCATGATCCCTATGGGCGTATCTTCCTCCTTGCAATAAGTCTTTGGAATCGTGAAGTATTTTCCTTGAACATTAAGTATGACAATCGTGGACGTGTCCGTCAAATGCAGACGAAGATGGGGCATGATATTGCTACAGAAATAAACAATTGCTCCTATACTCCTGACGGCTACCTTGGTGAAGTTGCTGGACCCAGAATGTATCGTTTCTTGTACGATATCAATGGTAATATGAAGAGTTTTCTGGAAGATGACCATCAAGTAACTTTGCGATATGATGATGGTGATCGTTTGATTGGTTACAATGATCTGGAACTGTATGAGGTAGATGGTCGAGGATTCCTGGTTCAAAGAGGTCAAGAAAAGTTCACATTCAATGCCAAATCTCAATTAATTCATGCGGTTAATACAGGACTGTATGAAATTAATTATTACTATGATGCTGTGGACCGCTTAACGGCATGGAAGGACCACCGTGGCAACATAACGCAATTTTTCTATGGTAACCCCAGAACTCCATCACAAGTAACGCACATTCACATGACTGACAGCAAAGTGACACTGATGCTTACTTATGACACCAATGACCATTTGATGTACATTGAAGATACAAATTCAAACAAGTACTTTATTGCAACAGACCACCTTGGTTCACCTCTCGTGGTTTTCACTTCTGAAGGAAAAATAATGAAAGAGATGAAAAGGACCCCATTTGGAAAGCTCATTTTTGACTCGAACCCAGGTTTTATGATCTTTGTGGACTTCCGACAGGGACTCCGGGATCCTTATACCAGATTATTATTCATTGAGAGTCGTGCATATGATCCAAGTGGCTGCCAGTGGTTAACTCCAAACTGGGAAGATGTCTCCAAACTTATTTCAAAACCATATAATATTCATCTGTATCGCTTTCATGGAAACAACCCTATTAATGTTCCTGAGAATGACAACAACTTAAATGGTAAGCATATACTATTGCAGTCATTTTAATCTATATTTCAGGGCTTGATCTTTCTCTTTCGTGAAGTACATGTATGTAGATATGTTTTGGTTTGCAAGTCCAGTGCCAATTTAAGGTGTGGGCCAATAGGATCTGGTGTCTCAAATTGGCAGAGTTTATTATATATTATGTTTTTCTCATTGCAAAAGTTTGGAAATTTAAAATTTATTGTAAACGGATTCCAAAATGTGATGGAGCCTAGAGCTGCCTAAAACATTGACTGTCCTGCTAAAGGCCTCGTATTATGTCCAAAGCTTCATATTTTGGATAGTTTGCTAAACTCAAAACTCTGGAATATTTAGTCAGTTTGGTTTACATGTAATTTACATAAGGCAGATAGGCAGTGTCTTCCTAAATCCAGCTTAGATCACTATAAGTATTGCTAATTGTTCATGAATTTTAAACTAAATTTTAACTTTAAAATCCTGTATTAAAAAATCAATAAAAATTTTTAATTTTAAACAAAAAAAATATCAGCTTGAGACCTGATTATCTTATATCATATTATATTTTATCGTATTATATATTATATCATATCATATTATATATCTTATATTATATTAGACCTTATCTCTCACTGTGTATATGAAATTGTATTCTGATTGCGTATTTTATTTTTCTTTTAGAACTACATGAATGGACAGAAGCTTTTGGACTGAATACTTACAATGTCGAACCATTATCTAAACTTTATGCTGGACCTAATATAGAAAAACCTTTCAAGCAAAGTCTTCCTGTAATATCAGGACTAAGCTGTGTCTCTGATGTGGTACTGCATGAATTTTCTCGCTTGAGTACTGTACCACGAACTGAAATCAGAGGTCATATTTCTGGTAGGCGGCTGAAGCCACACATAGCCAGCTTGCCATCTGTTCTTGGTGATGGTTTGCTCATGTCCAGAAGCAAAGGAAGGGCTCTGATACATGTACTTGCAGATACTAGTCCAATCCTTCGTGACGTTGTGACCATGGTGCTGAATGATACAGTGGATGTTGGTCTGCACTTCTCTTTACATGGTCAAGATTCCTTTTTCCTGGTGCAACCAGATCGTAAGCAAGTAGAGGAAGATTGGAATCAACTACAAAGACTTGGAACACTCTTCAATGTAACAATGCAAAATGCTGATAGCCACGTTGACCTCAGGATCGTTAGTCCCGCACTCCTCTTGAATATTCGATATGGTGGAAATGCAGATGATGAAAGGCAGCGGCTAATAGACTTGATGAAGCAAAAAGCTGTGAAAGATGCATGGCTTCGAGAAGTGACACTTGTTCAAAAGGGACATCATGGTAGCAGAGATTGGGCTAAAGCTGAAAAAGAAGAATTATTAACCAAAGGAGTTGTATCAAATTATTATGCCAGCCACATACATGACATTGAAAAATATCCCCAGTTGGCAGATGATCCAACAAATGTGATTTTCAGGAAATGTGAGTTTTAACTCTTAAAATATATTGATCCTACCTTAATAATAAATTTTTTCATTGTAATTTTAGTTTTTTTAAGCAGCCTATATGTCCCTTTTGAAGCTTACCTATCATCAACCAAATCGTATTTCTAGTATTAAGTTACAGCTAAAACGACTCCAGAATTTTCTTTAGCAGTTTTAAATGAAACTAAAGTTTATTTACAGAAACCATTCCTTCTAATTATTACTGTTTCCTGTTACTTTATCTTCCATTAGAAATAAGAAAATGGCTGCCGAACCATCTTCTGGGAATTATATTAGTGACTTTTTTTTTAATGCCTACAACCGCACCCTTTGGACTCAACTAAACTGTCTTCAATTCCCAACAAGTTTGGTTGTGATGAACCTACTGTGGTTCGTTCATAGGTCAATTTAGCCACTGATCTTGGATAACCCATCATGCCATATTGTGGCGCAAAAGTATGAATAATAAACTCCAATATTTAAGATAATTTTCATAAACAGATGGAGCGCCCCTAATCCAAAATGTCTAGGGCAAGGGTTGTTTCATATTTTAAAGTTTCCCTGATTTTAGAGTGCATGATATGTTCTCTTTGCTCCCATGCATGTAACCATCTGTACGAAATAATGGCATATCTTTTTCTTGTTTTTTTTTCTTCCATGTAAATATTTAACAAGAGAATATTGACTAGAGAATACCGATAGGGAGAAACAGGGGCGTCAATTTTTAAAAAATACATTTATTGGTGGGTTCTAAGTGGAATAACCCACATGTACAGTCAAGTCATTCAACTGAAGGCAGAAAAAAAAACATAAACAATAACAATTAGTATATTTTATGTATTATTGTGATTCCTAATCATTTGAAAAACCTGCAATTGTCAAGAAATTTGAAATCATCCCTAAAAATCAGAGGGACAAAAACTTGTGGTGAAACGTGAAAAAATCAGGAAAACCGTCTTAATTTCCTTTTCTAATAGCTAAATTTCACACGACGTGAAGCCGTTCTCGCTGCAACTGAAGTTAAGTTGAAAATTTTGTTTGTTATTGGTCAGAAAATTGTTTTCTTTGATGGGTGGTAACCCCTTTCTTTCACCCTCAGCTATATTCTGCATTTATTTACTGTTCATCACTTTTGGGGCTCTCTTAATAATAATTCTTGATATACTAGGCTGATAACTCTTTCAATATTTTGTTGAGAGGCAAAGGGTCCAAAGCCTATTTAAATCACTGCCTTTGGACAGTAAGTTGCTTACTGATTCACTGCAAAATGGCAATTGAATTCTGAGAGGGTGGTAAGAAAAAGACCCTGTTGGATCACAGAGTGTGATAGGAGTTGATAATTATAACTTGCGTTTTATGAGCAACTCCAGTTGTAATCCCTTCCCCAGTGAATTGTCATTCTCTCCGAAAACACTGACTGCTGTGTGAATGAAATTGCAAAGTTCCCATTGGAGTTTACTCAATCTACATACGTAAAATAAAAAAAAAATAAAAAAATAAAAAAAATGGAGCAACAACATAAAATAAATATTCTGTATTTTAATGATTTTATAAAAAGTAAATACTTTAACCATTACAGCGTTGTATCTTAATTTAGTGCTGATTTGGGTAAGCATTTGATGAATAAGGAAATGATGGCTGTTAACAAAAATTTGAATGTAGGAGCATTCGTTATTTTATTAAATTTGGGTGCCCTGTGTGTGTGTGCTTGCCATCAAGCCAGTTAACCCATTAAATCCATACAAATATCCTAATTCCTCTGATATGGCATTCAAAAGTATTAGGCTAATAGTTACATTATCCCATGACATGTAATAATTGTTCACTGGTCATAATTGTAATAATTTTTATATTGTATTATTTATTACTTTATGTAATAAGTTATTTGATGATTTTTAGGATGATGAACGTTATTTTCCATAATACCCATCTGTGATTGCTTTCTTGTGGAAGCTATATCTGGACAAAGTGCTGTTGAAGCTGCCTTAAATTGTATTGCCAGTTTGGAAAGTGAAATGTCCAAAACCGTACTCTTACTTGTGCAAAATACCAGAACCTCACGCAAAACACTTTGCAATGTGAAAGCATGGAAAAGAGTATCATCTTTTTCCTCTACGCACTTGGAACATGGCCTTTAGAGTGGTGCATTTCCGTTTGCTAATGATCTGCTCGTAGCATGAGGAGGTGCATTCTTTAAATTGTAAGGATCTTCAAATTCGTCCAAGTTACAGTGACTGCTGCCTTGACGTACATTTGCCTCACAATTTCTTCGACAGGCATGGTGTTCATCAGCAGTTAGTTGTTCATTGTGCAGACAGTTTCTCTTCTACATACTATAATTAAGCAGGGTATTTATGACTAATCTTAGAAGAAACTGTAACTTTCTCTCGTATCTTATTCCAAGGGTGGATAACGTTTTGGAATTAACAAGCTGCAATCTGTTTCCAATTTCGTCACATAAGCTTCGAAATCAGTAATGAAAAGTCACTGGGTAATTGGCACATCTATTATACAGTAAAACCTCCCAACAACGATGTCCGATATAACGATAAATCCCTCTACAACGATAATTTTTCTCGGTCCGTATAATAGTGTTGTAGAGAGGTTTTACTGTAAAACATCTGTGACTGCTTTATTTTCTTACCCTAAAAAATCTGTTTACTGTAAGGTGATGGTTAAAAATTGAGGGTCAAAATGAGATGAAATTCAAAAATAAAAATGTCCTTTTTTTTTTGCTTCGATTCAGAAATGACACTGTCAGAAAGAGTTGTTAAGATTATAACATCCTTAATATCTTTTTTATGGAAGTTATAAAAACTTTAAATGGAATTTACTAAAAAATCTGTAATTAAGATAATTTATAATAACAGTAAAATAATCCGATTATTTTTGATATTGCTAATGTAAGAAATATGTAAGTGCGTTTAATATTTATTGAGTTTTAAAAATGCCCAATTATCAATAAGGAAAAATCTTTTGGTCACCTTCTGATCCTTTGTTATTTTGTATGCAACTGTGTGCAATTCATCTTACAACTGTGCTGTGCAATTTTAATTTATTAATTAATGAGATTGGTATTATTTGTTTAAAAAATGTGTAATTTTAAATGTCTGAATTTTGAAGAAACTCTTCATTGTATTATTTGTTAAATTTAATCATTATATTTAAAGAATACCAAATACGAGAAAATATAATTATATTTTAAGAAAATGCGATTTATTATGTACATAATAAAAAATAAGCGTGGTATCAAATCGAGATTATAAGATAAGAGTGATATAAGGTAAAGATGTTTATTAATTTTGCAGATGATTATAAATCCAGACATCTGCACAGGATTTAAAGGGGGGGGGAGTGATGAAAATGGGAAGCTTTGGTAATTTTTTTTCTTTCATAAAGAATTCATAATATTGTTCAAATGTAGGGGCTATAACCCTGAACCTCCCCCCCCCCATGCACGTCCTTGTATAACGCCACTTACATATAAAATTATGATACCAAACCCTAATGTTGAAATTGTCATTTTAGACGTGGTGCTTTGTCCTAAATATTAATTTACCGTAATCACAAACCATCCATGAATATACAAAACTCTTCAAAAGTAATATTGTTTCCCATTTTTCCTTTTGAGCGAAGTAATGGTAAAATAAAGTTTGCGCAAAACGTGAGTAACTTTTTAGCCCTTTAAAATTTTCTCTGGTATAGAAGTAAACATGAAATTTTGGAATGAACTCTTGAATGCCATCAAAGCTTCGTGAATTTTCAAGCCAGTTATTTCAGATATGAGGTGCTTCAAAATCATGTGGTGGCTCTTATTAAAATCTTTGATAAGTAGCGAATGGAAACAGTTTCCATTTTTCCAGAATTGTATACATGTAAATTGTTTTATAAGCGTTTAAATATCACCGTTATTGACTTTATCTGTATATATTTATATATATACCAAACAAGCAGGGTATTACGAACTTTTCCTACAGTTCAGGGTATGGACTTCTAAAGTTACTGTATTGTAAAAAGGAAGAAACTTAGCTTTGAGACACTTTCTTGTAAGATAGTACAGATCACACATGCTGTGATGTTCACTGCTGTACATCAAGAAGGATCTGGAGTTCAATACCACAATGGACAATCATCGAATTGTATTTACAAAATTCAGTGCTGGACACTCAATATATTTATAGATCTCGATATGGGACTTGTGAAGCGTGCTGTAAGCCTCAAAAATTTTTACATGGACATGGCGATTTTGTAGCCGTTATAGGTTATAAGCTGTTTCACACATTCGAATTGTTCGTCACCACTTGAAAGTGAATATAGGCTGTACATCTAATCTGCATTTGTATTTATTTGTTAGTATATGTTATTGTGAATTGTATATATGTGAATAGCCATACATTTGCTTGTACATATCTGCCGATACGAATTATAAATTGTTTGTACTTAATTGTTGTGTACTTTTATCATTATTGTGTTGTGGAATACAATGCTCTAATAAACTTGGACCAAATGTACTTTGTATTTATTATTGTTATTCTCCAACACACAAAAATCCCAAATTATCGTCTGGTTAGTCATTAATCTATCTCAGCTAGAAACTGGCAATCTCTGTCTCCCCAATGGCTCTCTACCCTCATCATTAGGTGGGAAAAATCATTCACTTTGGTGAATGTATTCTTTCATTCTCGTTCTTTCGAATCGTTCACAGAACAGGAATCATGTTTCCCATTCACTGCGCTAAAGGAGTGTGAAATTATCCATTGGCAGAAGCGCTGAATCATTCTGCCCATCTATTGTACATGGAAAATATCGTTCATTAATTTGGTCATTGTACGGTATTGTGGACCTCTGCACTGAATGAAAATAATTATTACTTTAGACGAATGAGCCACCATCATTCTATTCGTTGCACGGCTCTAATCATAATTTGAAGGGGACCTTTTACAATCGTTAGTAATGTCTTCCCTGCAACGTTATTACTTCCAAAAGTCTTGCGTCATTACTCCATCATTGCCTTTTAACTGTACAGATGATTTCAAAGAATCATTTAGAATTATCCTCGAGATTGAAAAGTAATGATGTTTGCTACACGGGTAATGGCATTATTACTAATCGTGTAAGATCGCCTTCTGTTAAACCATTGATTCATAAAATACTGGTCGTGATTCATTGGTGGATCCCGAGCCAATTTTTAATGGATCATGATCCAAACATGAGCCTCACATTCGGGCCATGAATTCCTCAACTGAATACATTTGGCCATGGGACGTTATTTTGGACGGTAGTAAGTAGTGAAATCTTTTCCAATATGATTCTAGGCTGGAACAGCAAATTTTCAAAATGTTGTTAAGTGATTAACTTGTGTCGATGCAAATAATAACATCTCTGTAATTCCAGAACGGCTCGTTTTCGGACATTGGTTCACTCTGCCAAAGTTGTTTCTTTTGATCTCTTTCACCTATTACACATGCTTAACAATTCCCAATTGCCTCCAGTATGGTAAAACCATCGTATTCCACACCTTTGATGACTAAACGGCAACACTACTCAGTGCTAAAAGGAAGGGATTTTTTTTTCTGCATTATTAGGTCTATCGCTTAAATTGTGTGTCATTTTTTTTTTTAAATGTAATTGCCTATGTAGCAACGATGTGGATGTAAATAATACTTTCACTCTACAGCCAAATCGGGTCTTTTGCGTACGTGAAAATTTCGCCAAATATGGCTTATTTGGCGTCCTTTACCACCCCTTTCAGTTTGTTCCATTAGTTCTGAATCACTCTGTATACGGGGACTGGTTATAAACCGGGTTTGCTATAGCGGGGTTTTACTGTATTATATATTAAATCAAACTAACCGGAATCGTTTGTTCATTATATCTATGAATTCGTTATATCCGCGTTTGTTATAAACGAATTCCACTCTAATAGACGGGGGTTGGGAAGACATTTGCTCTATACAGATATTTTTTCTACGAAAAAATTTGACCCAACACAAAAGAATCAGGCATTGGGGAAAAAAAAATAAATTTGGGGGTTTATAGATCCCACCTCCCCTCTTGACCTCCAGACTAAATATAACGATGACCCCCATTATCACCGTAGTGTTTTCAAAATTATTGTGTCACCCAAACATGTATCATATTTATTTATACATGTCTATTTATACATGTTATTTATACATGTCTATTTATTTATAGTCTATGTAAAATTCTCATTTCCAATTATCGGGGGGCTTGGACCCACATTACACCTATGTCCTTCATACTAACTAAAATTTCGTATTATTCTAGA
>QLNU02014802.1:62458302-62469315 GCA_006491805.2 Dysdera silvatica
ATGAGAATAACTTAGACTTCGCTTAAAGCAACGATCGTTCCCATTTCCAATCTTTGGGTTGGTCAATCCGTGAATAAATTAAAAAAAGAACGAGCCACAAGAATGCATTCTTTTAAAAGAATGAGAATGAAATGGGCCATTCCCCAAATGGAATGAATTTGCCCATGTAGACTTCTTAGTCCGAATTTTAAAATCCGAACTCGTATTATTTGGAGCATACGCATGAGTGTGTGCTTAAGATATTATGAAACTGGAATAAAAAGTAACGCAATTTTGTATACCTATCAGTGGAGTAGTCAAGTTTTTATTTCTGGGTGGGGGCTCCATTATGCAAGAAATCATTTTAGACCTAAAAGATGAAATCCTGCGATTCGCTGGGTCCCCAATCCTTGTCTACTTTTGCTATGATGTAGCTCCAACCCCCTGCTCGAATTCAAGCTTTTTTCCTATCTAGCCCATATTTATTTGTATTCACAATTTTTAAAAATGAGCCGTCACGGGGCGTCATAGCCAAATAAATATGATTAATTTTTTGGGGGAATTTTTGATTTCACCGAGCTTTTAAACGTAAGAGTGGACATTTCGGAAAATGTCGGGGCGATTTTGAGGGATAGTCCACAAAAGGAGCTTCTGAAAGATATGATTTAGCACTGAAACGTACCTATAAGCAAAATTATGTGTTTGAAACGCTTCTTTCGAGGTGAGATAAGTATTACATATGGCATATTACCTTCCACGATCGCATCCTCCTCTGGTTATTTTTTGCTCGAGTAATTCTAAGATTTCTAAAAACGTAAAAATAGATTCTGCTATTTGAGTTGCTTTTTGGTTTATTAGATTAAATTAATGTCTGGTATGATAAATTTTTAACTACTTAATATTTTCACATCTGTGACGACGTAGTATTAAATGAAAAAAAAATCATATTAATCGATGCTGTGACAACAATAGATGTTAAACTACTCGTAAACAGGGCTTAATTTCTAACAAAAAAAAAGTGAAGGAGCCCTAATATTATGATAAATCGATTAAAAAATTGAATGGCTGCAAAAGAATCGATAAATCATATCAATTGTTTATGTTCATTTTTCTGGACAACAAAATGCATGATCTTCACACATTGATTACATTTTCATGATAACGTCTATCTAAGGACTCCGGTTAATATTTAAATAATCGCCAAAAATGAAGAAGTGGCGGAGGAGGGTCCCACCCAATTTAAGAAAAGAATGATTTTCTGGCGCTTGATGGGACCACCAAGCGCCGAAAATTCGGCCTTTACTTCACGAGTAATTTAACATCTATTGTTGCCACGTGATTGTCTAATATGAAAAAAAGTTGTTGATTTAATAATAATAATTCTAGTTCGTCCTATCGGGCATTCTTGCTGCTTTGATTTGTCGTTTTGATTACAAAGCAATCACAGCACTGCCACACTAATAACTTACTTTTCACGGGCGCCCCCCTTGGTTTATGAAAAAAGGGGGGAGGACTGAATCCACAAGAAACTATAGTCCAACAACATTATTTAATAGGATTTTTTTCTGAACTCACCCCCTCATAAGCGTACGCAGAAAGTTC
Source organism: Dysdera silvatica (assembly GCA_006491805.2). Lineage (NCBI taxonomy): Eukaryota > Metazoa > Arthropoda > Arachnida > Araneae > Dysderidae > Dysdera > Dysdera silvatica. The sequence goes on from QLNU02014802.1 coordinate 62,459,884, forward strand.
GTAAGGGGGTTATAGAGCTGCAATAGTTATAGCTCAGTGGTGGGGGTATAGAGCTGCAATAGTTATAGCTCAGTGGTGGGGGTATAGAGCTGCAATAGTTATAGTTCAGTGAGGGGTTACAGAACTGCAATTCACGTATTCCTACGTTAAATATACAAAATTTCATCGTAATGGGGGTTCCAACCCCCATCAACACCCCCTGCATACACCTATGCACCCCTGCATCTAATTCTTGGAGCGCGTATAGTACTTGTCCATAGAAAACTTTATATACATACTCGTAAGGGAGAAAATGATTGACGCCTGTAGTTTAGTTGGTCGAGCACTTGACCGGCAATCAAGTGATCGTGGGTTCGTGTCCCACCAGGCGCTGGAAAATAAATTTTTTCTTTACGAATAGTTTAACATCTATGATATATCGTGTTGCTTTTTGAGATGACCTCTATTTGTCTGTCCAATACAAAAAAGGTCGCTATAAAGACTAGGTTTCTTTGTGTTTTTATGGCGCAAAGACCATTCTGCGCAGGGGCCCACAGTTTTTCGAAGAATCCGAACCTCCGTCGCCAAAGGAATTAATCCCCGGAATACAATGAGCAACAAACCGACACATGTTTCATGCAGGGGCGGCCTGGGAACTCTCAATGGGCGTATACCTTGGATTTTCGGAGGACTCGAGTTTATTGGTCCAAAGGTTACTAAACAAATCTCCAACTATCGCCCATGGGGGCCGTATCCGGCCTTGAGATATATTTCCGGTCAGACCTCTTAGATCCCCCCGTTTTTGCTCTTCTCTCCTGACGGTGCCCCACACCTTCCTTCCAGGTGTTGACTGGTTCCTATAGGGGCATTGGCCGGCCCCGGGGCGTCTTCTCAGTCCATCGGCTGGGGCCTCTTTCCGTGGCGACTGATTTCGGTTCACGTTGAGTGAAGACAACCATGCGAGCGAGCATCGTTTTGTGCTGTGCATGATCGGCTTTCAAATATCCTCATTCCCTCCAACTCGCCTTGGAGGTTGGTTGCACTGTTTGAGCGTCCTGTCTGGGATTACAGCTCCGCCCTCAGCGGCCAACTTCCCAGAGCCCCCCCCCTCCATACCCAATAATATAATGAATATCACCCATGAGGGCACACCGACCCAGTCCTCCCCTGGTTCCATAATACCATTAGGTGTCGAAAAACAGGGAGCAATTAGTAATCTTTTTTTTAGAGTGGGGGACTCCATTAAGATTCGTACTGGGATTAACGGTATTCTAGGTAAACAACAAATCTATGCGCTGTCGCAGGGCCCAATACAAGTTTAAAGAGTTGACGAGTGCGAAGTTCGACTTAGTTGGATTTGTAAATGGACAGTAGCATTTAATGCGAAATCAGATTCAGTTAACCGCAAATTCTCTCTCTCTCTCTTTTTTTTTTTTCGAACTACACTGATTTTTAAAAATTGAAACTCACTCATTTTTTGCTAACTGGGGTGCCTTAACCGCCGAGAGGGTAAGGCACCCCGTTTCGTACGGAGGGTCCCTTGTTCGACCCCGTTCCAGGGTGATGCCTTTTTTTCTTCTATAATAAAAAGCTGTAGTTTGAGTTGAGAATATAGTGTCAAAAGCGTTATCCATCTCAGTTCCCCACGACAATATTACCAAAAAAATAAAAACGTGCAAGGGAAAAAAAATCTCCTAAGGTCGATGTTTAAATTTAGCAAATTTCAATTACCATTAATTCGCATCTCTCTAATCCGCAACTCCCTAATTCTCAAGTAACTTTGCAGGTTTTCAACGACAACGATAGCCATTATTATTGCATTTACGGTAGACCTTTATCTTACCCTTTTATTGAGTACAGACAGACAGAGGCAGAAAAACCGAAAGCAATAGAGGATTCATTATCTATTGTAACCCCTTAATAATAAACATGCCCCGTGGCTCTGTATGTGGACCATTCGAGAATTGTGTTAACCCTGAGAAAAGTAATATCTTATAGACTTAAAGTTATAACGCCCAAATGACGCCCCCGAAATTTTGATGCTATAGTCAAATGACCAGAACCGTAGCCAGGGGGAGGGTTGAGCACCCCTGAGCAATATTTATGGTTTCATTATTATTATTCTTTTTTCAAAATAAATTATTGTTGAATTCTATTTTAAATTTTTGTATTGCATGAAATTCTATATGACAATGAAAATTTTATTTTGATATTAATGATATAGTCAAAATATATTTCTATCGTAGATTTTGTGTACATAATGTGTTTACAGATGTTTGAATCTTCATCTGCTTTAAAATAATGATAATGGAAATTATAAATTTTAGTTTACCTCTGTAAGTTTTTAATGCAAAATTTAAGTTAAGAAATTTATTCATTAATGTTAAATATATTAGTCTATTTATTTAGATATTTAGTATTATTAAATAGATTAATACTAATAAATATATCAAAATATTAACAAATTTTAAGCCCCTGTAGCTTTCACCCCTCCGTAACAAGCCTCTGGCTACCAACTTCAAGAGCGGACACAGACTTTCATTTTGGGGGAAGCGGGGTCAAGGACAGAATTTGCCATGGTCTTGGAATAACACCCTTCATTTATCATGAAAGTTGGAATTTTTTACAGTGAAAAAATACGTTTGGGTGGAGGGGGGGTCATGAACCCTGTGTCTGCTCTTGATCGACCTGCGAGTGACGCGATCGCCGATAAATAAGCCGAATAATATATAAGATAAATAAGCCTCTCGCTGGGTGAAGGGGCGCTTCAAAATATTTATGTAATAGACAAGTGGTCGCTACCACCCAAGTTGTTATAGTCAAATTCAACTATGAGTGTTTACAGAGAAACCCCGATTTGGCGCAGTATAGCTCAGATGCTCTTGCGCCATAAAAAATCCAAACAAACAAGAAACCCAGACTTTGCCTTTTTCTGGTAACCTTCCGAAATAAGACGTAAAATGCGGGGAATGCACGAGCGAGAATGTTATTTAATTCATTTAATAATCAAAGCCATAGCTAGATTGGGGCTACAGGGAACTAAACCCCCTCTCCTTGAAAATGTAGCCAGCCCGTTGGAAAATATTTTTTCTCAAAATAAAATATTGTAGAATTTTATTTTAAATTTTTTATTTTGTACGAAATTGTACATGACAATGGAAATTGTTCTTTGACGTTAAAAATAAAATTCAGAATAGCTTTCACTGTAGGTCCGTGTACATATATTTTTTTAGCATAGGTTTGTGTCTTCATATACTTTATAATAATGATAGGGGACATTAATGAGAGGTGTAAAAAAATTTATTTCCTAATGCAAAATTTATTTTAAGAAATTTATTTATTAATTTTAAATATATTAGTCTGCTATATATTTAGTATTATTAAATATATTAATAAAATACATCAAAACATTTACGAATTTTAAGCCCCTGTAGCTTTCAGAGCCTCGTGTAACAAACATCTAGCTACATGCCTGTTAATAATTCATTTTATATTTTAAAATTTGGGAAAAAAGACGTTCAAGGCCGGAAAAACGTATTGCACAGGAACACGACCAACTAGATTACTACTAGCAGTAATCTAGTATCTTTCTAGTAGTAATCTAGTTGGCCGTGCGCAGGAACATAAAATTGGGATTTCGTAGAATATGAAATCGTACACCCTAGCTACTGAGTGTAATTTTATTGCTCGGGAGTTTAAAACTTGTGAGCGAACAGTTTTCTAGACATTCTGGCTAAGAACAATAATAAAAGAAATCATAATGACAAAACGAAAAGAAGGCAGAAAAGAAAAGAAAAGCCGATGCGGTTTCGTTCAAAGCTAGCTTGTGCCGTTTGTGAACTATTGAAATACGCCGAAGCGTGCATTATGTAGGCAACCTAGCAAAGATCCCTCCCATACATTGCCGCAGGCGACTGAAAGGAAGTGCAGTACAGGAATACAAGCAGGTAAGTGCAGTTATGGGATACAGGTGTACAGTAGGTGTCTGTCGTCTTCATTTTCTGCAAAGTGGATGAGGGGTTGCGTGCCCTCATCTTATTTGTTAGAAGAATCCGAAATAGCCCCTTCCCCAAGGGTCATCGCCACACCTTCTTTAAAGAGTATAAATATACCTCCCTCGATGTTCTTTGCCTTCTTGGTCTTGGGTCCAGTGAGGGATATTTTTTTTCCCTTTTTTTTTAAATAGTTTAAAGATTTTTCGTAAAAACTATACCTTTTCCCTATCCCTATTCGAAAAAAAAAAAAATCAATAATATCGAGCACATAATATGAGTCACAAACATTTCTCTAAAAAATTGGTCGCGGTTCCAAAGAATTGGTTGCGATCAGAGCCAACGAGAGGTGGGGCTGCAGCCGGGGAGGCCCGGATGAAGCCTTGGAGCCCGCGCTGACAAGGACCTATGCTGGGGGGGGACGGCCCAGGAAGGGGGTCATGGGCCGATCGAAGTGGGGATGGAGGCCCCGCGTTAGCTCTCAGCGCCCCAGATCGCGATTCCAAAAAAATTTAGAACCTCTCTTTTAGCACATTACTTTCCTTTGTCATACAAATGTTTAATTTTTTTTTTACAAAGAAGACTGAGATCTTTTAATTAACAATGACTTAAGGTTGTTGCTTTCAGTGCAGGATCTAAGATTCCTTAGGGGCTGAAACCCCCTAAGCACACCCCCCTCCCTGATCCGCTATTTGGCACCTTTATTGTTTACGCTGTAAATTTGTTTTTTTTAGATAGGATATTTTCGAACTGTATATCCTTGTATTGGGAACAGTGGCGCAGTAACAAAAGCGGACACATGGGGAGATCACAGGAGTCATGCCCCCCGCCCCCCCCAAAAAAAATTACGTTTTTCACTGTAAAAAATTCCAACTTTCATGATAAATGAAGGGTGTTATTCCAAGACCATGGTAAATTCTATCCTTGACCCTCAAAATGATAGTCTGTGCCCGCCCCTGCGTAGTAAAGAGGTTCGCGAGGCTCGAGCTCCCCCCCCCCCCCCCCTCCCACTTTTCGGTATCAAGGCACATTTGTTTCCTTAACTGTGCACACAGTTGACCCAAATAATCAATTTACAATTAAAATAGGTACTGCAAGTTATTCGTCCTTAACCCTTTTTTTTAATACAGTGAACCAAACTGTTTTCAAACAATACCTTTATTTATACACTAAAATCTCTCTTAACGGACACCCCTTACATGTGGCAATCCCATTTACCATTAGATTAAAATTCGACGGCAAAACTCTTTCACAATAATATTACCCTTTTATACGATACCTGTCTTGCGCACTAAAGTTTTGTTTTAGTGTAGTATAAGAACTCAGTCCAACTATGTATCAATTAATTAAAGCCAGTGCGCTATCCACAGGCCCAGAGGCTTATCCAAGATACATAAATTGGGGGGGGTCAAGATTTTAGGGGGTGTGGATTAGATTTTTTGTGTGTTAAGATGTGTGTTTACATTTCATTAAGGGGGTATATCAAAAATCTCGAGGTTGTGTATAAATCACTGCATAGGCGTACGCAGAAAGTTCGTAAAGGTCGAATTACAGGCTTAGTGGAGTTACAGAGCTACAACTCCCAATCGCTATGTTAAATATAAAAAATTTAATCACAATGGCGAGTTACAACCCCCATCAACATCCTCCTGCGTATGCCAGTGGCGCTATCGCTGTGACATCAACATCACGTTGTATAAAGGACCGTCAGGAATCGCGGAAATGTGCCATATGAACATCATAAAGCTAGGCTATTATTATTATTTATTCTTATTATATATATAATTTGCAGGGCTGGGGGATAGATTTTATAGGCCTTACGTAGTTTAAAGATCGGGCCCCAAACCAATGACGTAGAAAAGGGGGGGGCTTCCGGGATCAAGTCCCCCATTGGTTATTAAAATACATTATTTTCTCACATTTCGTAACCTAATCTTCTTTAAAGCTAATTCTAATTAAGCCCCCCATATTTTTTTTTAATTTTTACGCTACTGTCCCCCAGTCAATTAATGTTCAATAACAAATTAAGTTTGCTAAGTTATTGAAGTTTCACGTGCCCCACCTCCAAGAAACTAGGACAGTTGGCATTTTCCCCCCTCTATCCCCTGTCCTGATTACTTAAAAACGCTCAGATAATCTCAGTATGTGCAAAAGCAAGATACAAAACTCAGTTGCGTAACAATTCAAAACTAATTGGGGGCTCAAGTGGTTGTAGGGGCTCAAAATGGTTGTGGGGGGCGGGATCAGGTGACTTTAAAGAAGATCATGTGATACGACCTTAGATAAACTAATTTATTTTGATATCAATGGGGAACTTTAGCCCCGAGTCCCCCCTTTTCACGCCACTGACGGAAGTTACCTCCCCAATACACCGAGATAGAGTTCCTAAAAAGCTATACACTATAAACGTGCAAACACTACTGATGATAAAAAAATATTGTCTCAGGTCGAGATATGAACGATAAAAAACATAAACATATTTTTTGAACACTGTTGATACAGTTCCAATCATACAGAGCGAATAATCCCTGTAAGAGGGAACTTTAGCTTAAATTTAGGGAAAAATCCCTCTAAGTAGCACACGGATAGAATCAGTTTCCCTCCGCTTTCAGTCTTTCTGTAGACTAACTATTCCGTCGCTTCAAAAGCAAGTGCCTCATGGAGTGACAGACATCTAACAACATTATCATGCGTTTTCTGCTGAATTTAGCATTTATTTTAATCAGCACATGCGAGATTTTCACTAAAAGACAGGACTTTCGTAAAGGTGAGTAAACGTTTTTTGTAAGTGAGGATTTAGGCAAAATTTATTGGAATAAATTGTAAGACTTTAGCAAATCACCTGTGTTCAATTTTGGCGCAAATTTTGAAAAGGACTCTCTTTCCACCACAATGGTCTTTAAACATCTGTTTTTAAATTCTTCATGATCCAAATACAGAATTGTATAACTCATGTGGTACGTTTTAACTCTGGATTCCAATAAAACGTTGAAATTCAAAGTAAAACTTTAAAAAACGTATTTGTGAAGTGCAAATTTACCAACACTGAATTCTGTTTTTATTTTCTGGTGCTTCTTTTTTTTTTTTTTATATTATCACTTTTCCATGTTTGACAAGTATTCCCTGAATCGAGAAATTATAAAATCACCTGTTTGATTAAAAATTTAAATGCTCTTCATATATAAAGTGTTCGTAGAAGTCAACTATTGTTTAAATATAGCAAAATTTCCATATTATGCCATGGCTTCCCTCGTATTAAGTTAAACTAATTATTGTAACTGTACTTTGTCCCCTGTTTTGGGCATTTTTTATGATAGTTGCTGACCATGTGTTCCCACTTTAACCGGAAATTATGCTCCGTCCCACGGGATTTCGCGGAGGCGCCGTCCCACAGAGAATGCTTTCTAAACCTGTTTGAATTTCACCTAGATTTCCACATTTGGCAAGCTCTTATCTTCTCCCGTTATCGGTGACTTCCGCAGGACAAATAAGGAAAGGCACTGTGACCACGAAAACTTCGAGACCTACGCTTTTAAAATTTTTGCAAACTTAAAAGGAACGAAACGTTGAGTGAATTGCGAAGAGAAACACGTTTGAGATAAACAGAACACAAGTTTTTTTTGTTTTTTTTTTATTTCCCCTATTCTCAACATTATGGGCCCCAGCTAATGTTTTGACAATGACCTTGGGACCCATATACCACTCTGACCAGGCTAATCACGTTTTTAGAAGCATCATGGGAAACAATTTAGATCAGTGGTTTACAACTGAAGCCATATGGTCCCTTTGAGGGCCCCTACTGTGTCCCTGGAGGGCCCAACAGATACATATCTTAAAATTGAGAGGGGCGTGAAAAGTCCACTTCCAAAATAAAGTTATTATTAAGAAAGTGTTCAAGTATTACGTAAGCAATATTTTGGCCATTTCACCCCCACCTCAGAAAGCAAAAATTAACATTGGCTAACATAGGAAAATAAGACCAACGGCAACCCCTCCCCACAAGGTGCTTACGTAATACTTGAACAGTCCCTAATATGAAAAGGAATTAATAAAATGACATATAGTAGCCCAGGGGGGAGGGGGGCTAGAATAAATAAATGCTTTCTGGATAAGTAGAAAAATATTAAATATCGATAAAGGAAATTTTAATTCACTTTTCAAACGAACGTGTCCACCTTCATCAGGAATGCGTGTTAATTAAACAAACGCTTCCTTCATCAATTGTTACTAGGCCTGTGAAATGTCGGATTAATATTTTTGAATTATACCTCGTAGCGTTCATCACATCGTTCCATTAATTATAACTTTACCATCGACGCCGACGGCGTAAAAATATTGGGGACAATATACCAGTAAAAGGCATTTTGTTTGAAATTGAAGGGGATATGGAACCCTAATACCAACATTGGGGAGACGGTCCCCCCTGTCCCCCTCCGCTAACGGCGCCCGTGAACTTTACGTAAATTTAGGAGAAGGCACAAATTTGATACGATGGTATTTTCTACTTTATGTTTCGTTGAATCTGAATTTAGTAAAATGCATTTAACATCAAAGGCTCATAATTGTCTTAATCAGAGCTGTGAACTAATTGCCGTAGGAACAGGGTTGGGGACAAGGGCGAACCTAATTTAGGGGACATACATTTGGGGGGGGCAATGGCAAAATTTGTCATGGTCTTGGAATAACACCCTCCATTCATCATGAAAGTTAAAAATTTTTACAGTAAAAAAAAAAATTGGGGGCGGTCATGACCCCTGTGACCACCCCCTATGTCTGCCCTTGGTTGGGGACAGGATTTATAGTTCTCTGGGTAGTTTAACAGATCGGGTCCCTAAACTAATTATTTGTTTAATAATAAATTATGTATGTCAACTCATTGAAGTTCCACGACGCGCCCCCTTAAAATCTCGGACCCCCCTGGCATTTGCCCCCACCCCCTTTTCAAAGGTCCTAGTTGTGAAGACAGGTGATCTTTGTTTTTTTATCCATATTTTAATTACTTTCGTCCCCTTAGAATCATTTTCCAAAATTCGCAATTTTTTGTTCCTGAGCTTTAGCGATATCACCATAACTTTTAGTTTCCTATTGGTCATATCAATTCTTAATCTATACTATTATTTATTAATGTGGTTAACGTGAAACCACTGAAAATAATATGGCATCTAAATTTAATAACTTACATTATAAAGGTTGTTTTTTTTCCACTTTATCAGTAATGGTATCTTTTCCGATACTTAAGATACTGTTATAAATAAGCAAGTACATGTCGCAGTACTTAAAATTAAATAAATGTAATATATTACATTTATTGCATATATACTTACATACGTACATAGTGTACCTATGTTACATACATATAATAGTATATAGTATAAAAAAAATAAGTTTGAAGTATCCCCACTTCTTCAAATGAGGAGTTTGTTGTTAAAGACGGACAACTCCATTTTTGTATGTTTTTCAA